>JAWNPN010000028.1:11247500-11472500 GCA_035047485.1 Drosophila peninsularis
CTTCCATTTACAAACTGTTCGCATCGGCCGTAGTTAGAGGCAAGCTAGTTAGCCAAGTTTATAGCAAAAGCCAGCTGATAAATGCTGATCAAAGAATGGAAAGTATGCGGGAAATTTAAACTGTTTGCTTATTGGCTTAGCTAAAATAGATATATATATATATACTCTCTTTATATATATATATATCTTTATAAGTATCAATTATTATAGCTGACAACTTATGGTTACGGTCTTAGCTGAGAGCTATAACGCTGTCTGCAAGCATATCTTTCTCATGGTCTCTCAAAGATAAATTATATAAAGGTATGCTATAGATATATATAGTCTAATGACATGTGTCTAGATCTGTACTCTATCAGCTCCAATACTCAACAAACTTTACATACTTTGCTCTACATTGATCAGCTCTCTTATGCTCTCAGCTGACTCATTTCTATAGACTCTCGCTTTCGCAACTCTAAGTCACGTTATATGGATCGCTCTCTCTGACTAGACTTAGTAATAAAATAATAATATAATATTTTCAAGTGTTTAGTTTAAGTATCGATTGTTCAATCCATTGTGAGTATTTTAAGATTATCGAACTGAATATTTAATGGCTCCTCTTGCGCTGACTCTCTGACTAGAGTGATGCGTGTCAACTGTCGACTCTTCTGGCAAAATCTAGGCCATCATGTATGTTTACTAGAGTTTAAGTGTCTTTTACAATATATACAAAAAAAACATAAATATATTTCCGCACACTCAACGTTCTCTGTCAGCCAAGGTTCTGCAGCTTTTTTTGTGATTAAGCTCTCCTTTATGCTACTCAAAATAAAACAAGTAAGAGTGCTCTTGTCGAGACGGCTCGACTAGGAGATACCATGAGCCCTGCGAAGTGCCGATACTTGAAATACTCTATGCTTAGCTACATATACATATATGGCAAGCAACACATACACACACACACACAGACGCACGCTCAAGCACACTCTCTGCCAACTGCGCAGTTGACGTAGCGACTGCGCTTGGGCTGCAAGACGCTTATGTTGTGGAAAATGAAATCTGTAATAACTTTTTTCTGGAAGGACTTTCTTATTCAAATTTTAAGGCATTATTATGCTATTCATATGTGTGTGTGTGTGCCGAAGCACAATTCTCTAGTATTTGAAATGCGTTTTTTGCAAATTTAGGGCGAAGGGGACGTGGCATCCAAAATCAAAAAATTACTAAGTCTTTGTATTCATAAGAAGCATCTACACTGTGAATTTCATGTCTCTAGCTCTTACAGTACTCAACAGAGACGAAGTTATCGATAAAAAGATAACGGGAGCTATCGAATTAAAAAAAAAGTCGTACTGCGTACGGACGGACAGGGCTATATCAACTCAGCTCATCGAGCTGATCTGCGACGTCTCCTTCTGCCTGTTACACACATTTCAACAAAAATAATAATTTACATCACGACAAATAATATTAACTCTATTAAGAGCTATATTTACGGTATAGGGTATTGCTAAAAATAATATAGTTAGAATTTGGATAATTAAACATAAATAATAATAATAATAATAATAATGTACAAAAGTTTAATCAAGATTAAATATGAATAGGGGCAGGTAAATCAATTAATGCATTGTTAGCGATTTTAAATAAAACTCGGTAAGATCGTAAAGGTTTATCATTAATTTATTAACTGCAGAGGTGCTTTATTTAGTAAATAATTTAATTTTTACAAAATTTTTTGGAATATACAATTTATCAAGCGATAAAGAATTTTCTGAAATATGAGAATAAATATTTGAGATGTTTTCTATTTCGTTATTTATAAGAAAAAGAGACAAATAATTTTTATCAAGTAATAAAATAATAAAAATTTTATTAATAAAATTGAACAAATTAAAGTTAATTTAATTGATAAATTAAACATTTCATAAGATTCATCCTAAAAAAAATAATAACATCAAAAAGTTTTAGTTATTAACCTGAAATTAAAGAAATGCAAATTGTTTGAATTAATAAAGTAAAACCTATGGCTAAGGGACGAAATATATTTATAAAAATAATATAAGTCAAAAAAAATAATGAATAAAGAAGTAATACAAGATTTTCAGGATATAGTTTATGTAAAATATTAATTTTATTTATTATTTTAAAAGAAATATTCTTAGTTTTGATTTACAAGACCCAGTCTCGTCGCGACTGCTGACAAGCACACAGCTGACTGTAAGTGAGTGACTAGTGAATTTGTCAAAACTTATATTTAAATTGGACTAAGACCACGCCAGTGGCAAAAACTCTTTTAGTGTCTGTCAAAAGACACGGTGAATATAAACAAAGTTGCAATTGTGCAAGTTAATTATTTAATAAAGTGAAATTGTAAATTGGTAAATTGGGGCTCCAGCCGCTTGTCGGCGACATCGTGGGAAAACAACTGTCCAGCTGGTTGGTGTCACGTTGGTCACATTGGTCACGGAGGTCACATTGGCTGGTTGTTGTCCCGGGAGGCTCATCTAATCAACACCCGCTTATTGATAAGCAAGACATGCTTGACAGGATGAAGAGAATGGTCGGTGTGTCGTCTGGAGAGCTGCGTGCTCAACTGGCTCAACAACAATTTAAGGAAATTGATGACATAAGATATAGTGCGAGTCTGGTCGCAACAAGTACCAGTCCAAATCCAAAAAAAAGGTAAATCCAGTGGTTCATAAGTCAATTAAAGGGCGCCAAAGAAACGCACAGGCTACCACCTCGTCGGTATGACTTCAAAACAATCGCTACGCTTTGCTATCAGAAGAAGCTGAACATGTAATGGAATTCGATGAACAAGTCCAAGACGAAGAAGTAGCAGCCAGTGAAGAATGTAAAAAGTGAGACATGTTTATTATTTAAATAGTGCCTCAACATTTTATGAAATTCCTGATCCTCCCAGGGACAGTTTTGTCTGATGTGCCGCTTCTTCAGATATTACAGCTCATTTAATTACCACAAGAGCTGTTAATAGCATCAGAGGCTGTGTTAGGGGCAGGAGCAGCTCGTCTTAATGCACTCTGGCCTTAACAAATCTGAATAGCGCGGATGCCAGAAATGTATCCTGCCGTTTACTTTCTTTTACAAATTGTGGTCTTCTGCAGCAGTTCCAATTTATATAAGGTCTCGCTCGAAGGCCATTTATGTGTTTTCAAGCACAATTTCTCTGCCGGTATAGTTGATTCTTTTTTCTGCCACTAACAAATTGCATGTGCGGCCTAATTATGACAATTTTCCTTCCAAAGCACTTAGATTTTCCAACTCCATACAAATCCTGGAGTATATCCCAACAAAAAGTATTTGTGGACAAAAAATCCGGAATGTCTTCAACAATGAGTTGGGTAAAACAGGTCAAAAGGCGCATCAAAATTTGTAAAAACTGAGCAGTTGATACCAGGAAAAAAGGCCATAAATTAAAGCGTTATTTTTTGGTCCCATCCCAGCGAAGATTCGCCGAATACGAATATGAATTTTGAAGACGCCAAACGGAGTAACGAATTCTGAAGATGACAAACATAGCAAGGAATTTTAAAAAAATGATTTTTGGGCCTTTTTGCTCTTTTTGCTTGCTAATTCACACATATGCAAAATTACGTTAAGCTCGTAAATGCACTGTGATATCCTGCTCGGAGTCTCATCTACTAAGCATTCGAAATATAGCTCATTCGAAATAAAACTCATTCGAAATATAGCTCATTCGAAATAAAACTCATTCGAAATAGACAAATTAAATATGAGTAAGAGGCGCCCAATAAACTGGACTATATTAATCAAGGCCTCAAATTGGAAGCCACAGTTGAACATTTCTCCAAGTGCGGGGAGCCCAAAGCTCTACTTCAGCCACGCACCGGCAACAGGAAAGACTCGAGCTCAGCAGCTTGTATCGAGTCTTGAATTTAAATAAATTCATGTAAGCCTGATCTCTGTTGCGTTCAACATTCAATATGTCAACAATAATTCATTTGAATTATCTAGAAAATGTGTCCCCACGCACAATTTCTCTGCTGGCTTAATTGCGCATAATCGATTCATTTTTCTGCCACTAACAAATTACATGTGCGGCATAATTATGGCAATTTTCTTTCCATAGCAAACAACTAAGGTTTGCGCGCCAACTCCATCAAAGTCTTGGAGTATATCCCAACAAAAAATATTTGTGGATAATAACTACGAAACGTCGAAACGTTCGTCGAGCCGAATAATCGGCTGGTTAGTGGATCTGTCATGCGCGCCTTTTGACGTCCCGTGACCAGAACTCGTTGAGAACTATAAGAAAATCGAAACTACACTTCACATAGCATGCTTTACGGCGCCACACTGATGTGCCGACACATGTGTTGCCTTTGTCTGACAGTTTGTAAATAGCCGTAAAACACACGGAAATCGCTTTGGAGTTAGTAAATTATAGTTTTGTGGACCTTTTCTTTTGTTTGTTATTTCGTAATAATAATAATCGAAATCCACTTTAGTTCCATACAGTTATATTCATTGCATTCCATTCTGGTAATCTCGACTTTTTTCTTCTTCTGCAATCATATCTCTTGCTGGCAACACCGATGACTAAGCTACAATGATTTCTTATAAAAGATGCAATGTGTCCTTTTCCCACATTTTATTCACATTCCACAATTCAATGCAGCTGTAATTCCCGCCAGTCGCCATATCACACTCGATTAACGCAATTGACCGACACCGACAGTCAGAAACACACAGTTAGTCACATACACGCCGACAGGCACACACACAGAGAGAGCGGCTGCCGCTTTTCGGCATCGCCAACAGCGCACACACACATGCGCAACATGCACGAAGCGTTCGGCCACATTCGCCGATCTCTGAGCAGAGCCGAAGCACTTTTGTGTTTCGACGCGAGCGTCAGTTCGACGACTGCCGCATAGTTTTCTCTCGTTCACCACCTGCGAATGTTGGTGAAAAATATTTAGTTTAAAAAAAATGTTTCCCAAGTAATAACAGAGTGCTCTTGTCGAGACGGCTCGACTAGGAGATACCATGAGCCCTGCGAAGTGCCGATACTTGAAATACTCTATGCTTAGCTACATATACATATATGGCAAGCAACACATACACACACACACACAGACGCACGCTCAAGCACACTCTCTGCCAACTGCGCAGTTGACGTAGCGACTGCGCTTGGGCTGCAAGACGCTTATGTTGTGGAAAATGAAATCTGTAATAACTTTTTTTCTGGAAGGACTTTCTTATTCAAATTTTAAGGCATTATTATGCTATTCATATGTGTGTGTGTGCCGAAGCACAATTCTCTAGTATTTGAAATGCGTTTTTTGCAAATTTAGGGCGAAGGGGACGTGGCATCCAAAATCAAAAAATTACTAAGTCTTTGTATTCATAAGAAGCATCTACACTGTGAATTTCGTGTCTCTAGCTCTTACAGTACTCAACAGAGACGAAAAGTTATCGATAAAAAGATAGCGGGAGGAGCTATCGAATTAAAAAAAAAAGTCGTACTGCGTACGGACGGACAGGGCTATATCAACTCAGCTCATCGAGCTGATCTGCGACGTCTCCTTCTGCCTGTTACACACATTTCAACAAAAATAATAATTTACATCACGACAAATAATATTAACTCTATTAAGAGCTATATTTACGGTATAGGGTATTGCTAAAAATAATATAGTTAGAATTTGGATAATTAAACATAAATAATAATAATAATAATAATAATAATAATAATGTACAAAAGTTTAATCAAGATTAAATATGAATAGGGGCAGGTAAATCAATTAATGCATTGTTAGCGATTTTAAATAAAACTCGGTAAGATCGTAAAGGTTTATCATTAATTTATTAACTGCAGAGGTGCTTTATTTAGTAAATAATTTAATTTTTACAAAATTTTTGGAATATACAATTTATCAAGCGATAAAGAATTTTCTGAAATATGAGAATAAATATTTGAGATGTTTTCTATTTCGTTATTTATAAGAAAAAGAGACAAAAAATTTTTATTAAGTTATAAAATAATAAAAATTTTATTAATAAAATTGAACAAATTAAAGTTAATTTAATTGATAAATTAAACATTTCATTAGATTCATCCTAAAAAAAATAATAACATCAAAAAGTTTTAGTTATTAACCTGAAATTAAAGAAATGCAAATTGTTTGAATTAATAAAGTAAAACCTATGGCTAAGGGACGAAATATATTTATAAAAATAATATAAGTCAAAAAAATAATGAATAAAGAAGTAATACAAGATTTTCAGGATATAGTTTATGTAAAATATTAATTTTATTTATTATTTTAAAAGAAATATTCTTAGTTTTGATTTACAAGACCCAGTCTCGTCGCGACTGCTGACAAGCACACAGCTGACTGTAAGTGAGTGACTAGTGAATTTGTCAAAACTTATATTTAAATTGGACTAAGACCACGCCAGTGGCAAAAAACTTTCAGTGTCTGTCAAAAGACACGGTGAATATAAACAAAGTTGCAATTGTGCAAGTTAATTATTTAATAAAGTGAAATTGTAAATTGGGGCTCCAGCCGCTTGTCGGCGACATCGTGGGAAAACAGCTGTCCAGCTGGTTGGTGTCACGTTGGTCACATTGGTCACGGAGGTCACATTGGCTGGTTGTTGTCCCGGGAGGCTCATCTAATCAACACCCGCTTATTGATAAGCAAGACATGCTTGACAGGATGAAGAGAATGGTCGGTGTGTCGTCTGGAGAGCTGCGTGCTCAACTGGCTCAACAACAATTTAAGGAAATTGATGACATAAGATATAGTGCGAGTCTGGTCGCAACAAGTACCAGTCCAAATCCAAAAAAAGGTAAATCCAGTGGTTCATAAGTCAATTAAAGGGCGCCAAAGAAACGCACAGGCTACCACCTCGTCGGTATGACTTCAAAACAATCGCTACGCTTTGCTATCAGAAGAAGCTGAACATGTAATGGAATTCGATGAACAAGTCCAAGACGAAGAAGTAGCAGCCAGTGAAGAATGTAAAAAGTGAGACATGTTTATTATTTAAATAGTGCCTCAACATTTTATGAAATTCCTGATCCTCCCAGGGACAGTTTTGTCTGATGTGCCGCTTCTTCAGATATTACAGCTCATTTAATTACCACAAGAGCTGTTAATAGCATCAGAGGCTGTGTTAGGGGCAGGAGCAGCTCGTCTTAATGCACTCTGGCCTTAACAAATCTGAATAGCGCGGATGCCAGAAATGTATCCTGCCGTTTACTTTCTTTTACAAATTGTGGTCTTCTGCAGCAGTTCCAATTTATATAAGGTCTCGCTCGAAGGCCATTTATGTGTTTTCAAGCACAATTTCTCTGCCGGTATAGTTGATTCTTTTTTCTGCCACTAACAAATTGCATGTGCGGCCTAATTATGACAATTTTCCTTCCAAAGCACTTAGATTTTCCAACTCCATACAAATCCTGGAGTATATCCCAACAAAAAGTATTTGTGGACAAAAAATCCGGAATGTCTTCAACAATGAGTTGGGTAAAACAGGTCAAAAGGCGCATCAAATTTTGTAAAAACTGAGCAGTTGATACCAGGAAAAAAACCCATAAATTAAAGCGTTATTTTTTGGTCCCATCCCAGCGAAGATTCGCCGAATACGAATATGAATTTTGAAGACGCCAAACGGAGTAACGAATTCTGAAGATGACAAACATAGCAAGGAATTTTAAAAAAATGATTTTTGGGCCTTTTTGCTCTTTTTGCTTGCTAATTCACACATATGCAAAATTACGTTAAGCTCGTAAATGCACTGTGATATCCTGCTCGGAGTCTCATCTACTAAGCATTCGAAATATAGCTCATTCGAAATATAGCTCATTCGAAATAAAACTCATTCGAAATATAGCTCATTCGAAATATAGCTCATTCGAAATAAAACTCTTTCGAAATAGACAAATTAAATATGAGTAAGAGGCGCCCAATAAACTGGACTATATTAATCAAGGCCTCAAATTGGAAGCCACAGTTGAACATTTCTCCAAGTGCGGGGAGCTCAAAGCTCTACTTTAGCCACGCACCGGCAACAGGAAAGACTCGAGCTCAGCAGCCTGTATCGAGTCTTGAATTTAAATAAATTCATGTAAACCTGATCATCTCTGTTGCGTTCAACATTCAATTTGTCAACAATAATTCATTTGAATTATCCAGAAAATGTGTTCTCAGGCACAATTTCTCTGCCGGCATAATTGATTCTTTTTTCTGCCACTAACAAATTACATGTATGGCAATTTTCTTTCCAAAGCAAACAACTAAAGTTTGCCAATTCCAGAAAATTCTCTTCGAAACGTCGAAACTACCGAGAAAATCCGGATTGACTTCGATGATGATAAAAGATAATATTACAAATATTATGCGTTGGGTTAAACATTTCAAACGCCGTGAATTTTGTAAAAACTAAACAAATCAGCATTGGATTAAAGCATCACACATATGCAAAATTACGTTAAGCTCGTAAATGCCCTGTGTCATCTATTTAACATTCGAAATATAGCTCATTCGAAATAAAACTCATTCGAAATAAAACTCTTTCGAAATAGACAAATTAAATATGAGTAAGAGGCGCCCAATAAACTGGACTATATTAATCAAGGCCTCAAATTGGAAGCCACAGTTGAACATTTCTCCAAGTGCGGGGAGCCCAAAGCTCTACTTTAGCCACGCACCGGCAACAGGAAAGACTCGAGCTCAGCAGCCTGTATCGAGTCTTGAATTTAAATAAATTCATGTAAGCCTGATCTCTGTTGCGTTCAACATTCAATATGTCAACAATAATTCATTTGAATTATCTAGAAAATGTGTCCCCACGCACAATTTCTCTGCTGGCTTAATTGCGCATAATCGATTCATTTTTCTGCCACTAACAAATTACATGTGCGGCATAATTATGGCAATTTTCTTTCCATAGCAAACAACTAAGGTTTGCGCGCCAACTCCATCAAAGTCTTGGAGTATATCCCAACAAAAAATATTTGTGGATAATAACTACGAAACGTCGAAACGTTCGTCGAGCCGAATAATCGGCTGGTTAGTGGATCTGTCATGCGCGCCTTTTGACGTCCCGTGACCAGAACTCGTTGAGAACTATAAGAAAATCGAAACTACACTTCACATAGCATGCTTTACGGCGCCACACTGATGTGCCGACACATGTGTTGCCTTTGTCTGACAGTTTGTAAATAGCCGTAAAACACACGGAAATCGCTTTGGAGTTAGTAAATTATAGTTTTGTGGACCTTTTCTTTTGTTTGTTATTTCGTAATAATAATAATCGAAATCCACTTTAGTTCCATACAGTTATATTCATTGCATTCCATTCTGGTAATCTCGACTTTTTTCTTCTTCTGCAATCATATCTCTTGCTGGCAACACCGATGACTAAGCTACAATGATTTCTTATAAAAGATGCAATGTGTCCTTTTCCCACATTTTATTCACATTCCACAATTCAATGCAGCTGTAATTCCCGCCAGTCGCCATATCACACTCGATTAACGCAATTGACCGACACCGACAGTCAGAAACACACAGTTAGTCACATACACGCCGACAGGCACACACACAGAGAGAGCGGCTGCCGCTTTTCGGCATCGCCAACAGCGCACACACACATGCGCAACATGCACGAAGCGTTCGGCCACATTCGCCGATCTCTGAGCAGAGCCGAAGCACTTTTGTGTTTCGACGCGAGCGTCAGTTCGACGACTGCCGCATAGTTTTCTCTCGTTCACCACCTGCGAATGTTGGTGAAAAATATTTAGTTTAAAAAAAATGTTTCCCAAGTAATAACAGAGTGCTCTTGTCGAGACGGCTCGACTAGGAGATACCATGAGCCCTGCGAAGTGCCGATACTTGAAATACTCTATGCTTAGCTACATATACATATATGGCAAGCAACACATACACACACACACACAGACGCACGCTCAAGCACACTCTCTGCCAACTGCGCAGTTGACGTAGCGACTGCGCTTGGGCTGCAAGACGCTTATGTTGTGGAAAATGAAATCTGTAATAACTTTTTTCTGGAAGGACTTTCTTATTCAAATTTTAAGGCATTATTATGCTATTCATATGTGTGTGTGTGCCGAAGCACAATTCTCTAGTATTTGAAATGCGTTTTTTGCAAATTTAGGGCGAAGGGGACGTGGCATCCAAAATCAAAAAATTACTAAGTCTTTGTATTCATAAGAAGCATCTACACTGTGAATTTCGTGTCTCTAGCTCTTACAGTACTCAACAGAGACGAAAAGTTATCGATAAAAAGATAGCGGGAGGAGCTATCGAATTAAAAAAAAAGTCGTACTGCGTACGGACGGACAGGGCTATATCAACTCAGCTCATCGAGCTGATCTGCGACGTCTCCTTCTGCCTGTTACACACATTTCAACAAAAATAATAATTTACATCACGACAAATAATATTAACTCTATTAAGAGCTATATTTACGGTATAGGGTATTGCTAAAAATAATATAGTTAGAATTTGGATAATTA
Organism: Drosophila peninsularis; assembly: GCA_035047485.1. Taxonomy (NCBI): domain Eukaryota; kingdom Metazoa; phylum Arthropoda; class Insecta; order Diptera; family Drosophilidae; genus Drosophila; species Drosophila peninsularis. The sequence goes on from JAWNPN010000028.1 coordinate 11,258,023, forward strand.
AACATAAATAATAATAATAATAATAATAATAATAATAATGTACAAAAGTTTAATCAAGATTAAATATGAATAGGGGCAGGTAAATCAATTAATGCATTGTTAGCGATTTTAAATAAAACTCGGTAAGATCGTAAAGGTTTATCATTAATTTATTAACTGCAGAGGTGCTTTATTTAGTAAATAATTTAATTGTTACAAAATTTTTTGGAATATACAATTTATCAAGCGATAAAGAATTTTCTGAAATATGAGAATAAATATTTGAGATGTTTTCTATTTCGTTATTTATAAGAAAAAGAGACAAAAAATTTTTATTAAGTTATAAAATAATAAAAATTTTATTAATAAAATTGAACAAATTAAAGTTAATTTAATTGATAAATTAAACATTTCATTAGATTCATCCTAAAAAAAATAATAACATCAAAAAGTTTTAGTTATTAACCTGAAATTAAAGAAATGCAAATTGTTTGAATTAATAAAGTAAAACCTATGGCTAAGGGACGAAATATATTTATAAAAATAATATAAGTCAAAAAAAATAATGAATAAAGAAGTAATACAAGATTTTCAGGATATAGTTTATGTAAAATATTAATTTTATTTATTATTTTAAAAGAAATATTCTTAGTTTTGATTTACAAGACCCAGTCTCGTCGCGACTGCTGACAAGCACACAGCTGACTGTAAGTGAGTGACTAGTGAATTTGTCAAAACTTATATTTAAATTGGACTAAGACCACGCCAGTGGCAAAAACTCTTTTAGTGTCTGTCAAAAGACACGGTGAATATAAACAAAGTTGCAATTGTGCAAGTTAATTATTTAATAAAGTGAAATTGTAAATTGGGGCTCCAGCCGCTTGTCGGCGACATCGTGGGAAAACAGCTGTCCAGCTGGTTGGTGTCACGTTGATCACATTGGTCACGGAGGTCACATTGGCTGGTTGTTGTCCCGGGAGGCTCATCTAATCAACACCCGCTTATTGATAAGCAAGACATGCTTGACAGGATGAAGAGAATGGTCGGTGTGTCGTCTGGAGAGCTGCGTGCTCAACTGGCTCAACAACAATTATGGAAATTGATGACATAAGATATAGTGCGAGTCTGGTCGCAACAAGTACCAGTCCAAATCCAAAAAAAGGTAAATCCAGTGGTTCATAAGTCAATTAAAGGGCGCCAAAGAAACGCACAGGCTACCACCTCGTCGGTATGACTTCAAAACAATCGCTACGCTTTGCTATCAGAAGAAGCTGAACATGTAATGGAATTCGATGAACAAGTCCAAGACGAAGAAGTAGCAGCCAGTGAAGAATGTAAAAAGTGAGACATGTTTATTATTTAAATAGTGCCTCAACATTTTATGAAATTCCTGATCCTCCCAGGGACAGTTTTGTCTGATGTGCCGCTTCTTCAGATATTACAGCTCATTTAATTACCACAAGAGCTGTTAATAGCATCAGAGGCTGTGTTAGGGGCAGGAGCAGCTCGTCTTAATGCACTCTGGCCTTAACAAATCTGAATAGCGCGGATGCCAGAAATGTATCCTGCCGTTTACTTTCTTTTACAAATTGTGGTCTTCTGCAGCAGTTCCAATTTATATAAGGTCTCGCTCGAAGGCCATTTATGTGTTTTCAAGCACAATTTCTCTGCCGGTATAGTTGATTCTTTTTTCTGCCACTAACAAATTGCATGTGCGGCCTAATTATGACAATTTTCCTTCCAAAGCACTTAGATTTTCCAACTCCATACAAATCCTGGAGTATATCCCAACAAAAAGTATTTGTGGACAAAAAATCCGGAATGTCTTCAACAATGAGTTGGGTAAAACAGGTCAAAAGGCGCATCAAATTTTGTAAAAACTGAGCAGTTGATACCAGGAAAAAAACCCATAAATTAAAGCGTTATTTTTTGGTCCCATCCCAGCGAAGATTCGCCGAATACGAATATGAATTTTGAAGACGCCAAACGGAGTAACGAATTCTGAAGATGACAAACATAGCAAGGAATTTTAAAAAAATGATTTTTGGGCCTTTTTGCTCTTTTTGCTTGCTAATTCACACATATGCAAAATTACGTTAAGCTCGTAAATGCACTGTGATATCCTGCTCGGAGTCTCATCTACTAAGCATTCGAAATATAGCTCATTCGAAATATAGCTCATTCGAAATAAAACTCATTCGAAATATAGCTCATTCGAAATATAGCTCATTCGAAATAAAACTCTTTCGAAATAGACAAATTAAATATGAGTAAGAGGCGCCCAATAAACTGGACTATATTAATCAAGGCCTCAAATTGGAAGCCACAGTTGAACATTTCTCCAAGTGCGGGGAGCTCAAAGCTCTACTTTAGCCACGCACCGGCAACAGGAAAGACTCGAGCTCAGCAGCCTGTATCGAGTCTTGAATTTAAATAAATTCATGTAAACCTGATCATCTCTGTTGCGTTCAACATTCAATTTGTCAACAATAATTCATTTGAATTATCCAGAAAATGTGTTCTCAGGCACAATTTCTCTGCCGGCATAATTGATTCTTTTTTCTGCCACTAACAAATTACATGTATGGCAATTTTCTTTCCAAAGCAAACAACTAAAGTTTGCCAATTCCAGAAAATTCTCTTCGAAACGTCGAAACTACCGAGAAAATCCGGATTGACTTCGATGATGATAAAAGATAATATTACAAATATTATGCGTTGGGTTAAACATTTCAAACGCCGTGAATTTTGTAAAAACTAAACAAATCAGCATTGGATTAAAGCATCACACATATGCAAAATTACGTTAAGCTCGTAAATGCCCTGTGTCATCTATTTAACATTCGAAATATAGCTCATTCGAAATAAAACTCATTCGAAATAAAACTCTTTCGAAATAGACAAATTAAATATGAGTAAGAGGCGCCCAATAAACTGGACTATATTAATCAAGGCCTCAAATTGGAAGCCACAGTTGAACATTTCTCCAAGTGCGGGGAGCCCAAAGCTCTACTTTAGCCACGCACCGGCAACAGGAAAGACTCGAGCTCAGCAGCCTGTATCGAGTCTTGAATTTAAATAAATTCATGTAAGCCTGATCTCTGTTGCGTTCAACATTCAATATGTCAACAATAATTCATTTGAATTATCTAGAAAATGTGTCCCCACGCACAATTTCTCTGCTGGCTTAATTGCGCATAATCGATTCATTTTTCTGCCACTAACAAATTACATGTGCGGCATAATTATGGCAATTTTCTTTCCATAGCAAACAACTAAGGTTTGCGCGCCAACTCCATCAAAGTCTTGGAGTATATCCCAACAAAAAATATTTGTGGATAATAACTACGAAACGTCGAAACGTTCGTCGAGCCGAATAATCGGCTGGTTAGTGGATCTGTCATGCGCGCCTTTTGACGTCCCGTGACCAGAACTCGTTGAGAACTATAAGAAAATCGAAACTACACTTCACATAGCATGCTTTACGGCGCCACACTGATGTGCCGACACATGTGTTGCCTTTGTCTGACAGTTTGTAAATAGCCGTAAAACACACGGAAATCGCTTTGGAGTTAGTAAATTATAGTTTTGTGGACCTTTTCTTTTGTTTGTTATTTCGTAATAATAATAATCGAAATCCACTTTAGTTCCATACAGTTATATTCATTGCATTCCATTCTGGTAATCTCGACTTTTTTCTTCTTCTGCAATCATATCTCTTGCTGGCAACACCGATGACTAAGCTACAATGATTTCTTATAAAAGATGCAATGTGTCCTTTTCCCACATTTTATTCACATTCCACAATTCAATGCAGCTGTAATTCCCGCCAGTCGCCATATCACACTCGATTAACGCAATTGACCGACACCGACAGTCAGAAACACACAGTTAGTCACATACACGCCGACAGGCACACACACAGAGAGAGCGGCTGCCGCTTTTCGGCATCGCCAACAGCGCACACACACATGCGCAACATGCACGAAGCGTTCGGCCACATTCGCCGATCTCTGAGCAGAGCCGAAGCACTTTTGTGTTTCGACGCGAGCGTCAGTTCGACGACTGCCGCATAGTTTTCTCTCGTTCACCACCTGCGAATGTTGGTGAAAAATATTTAGTTTAAAAAAAATGTTTCCCAAGTAATAACAGAGTGCTCTTGTCGAGACGGCTCGACTAGGAGATACCATGAGCCCTGCGAAGTGCCGATACTTGAAATACTCTATGCTTAGCTACATATACATATATGGCAAGCAACACATACACACACACACACAGACGCACGCTCAAGCACACTCTCTGCCAACTGCGCAGTTGACGTAGCGACTGCGCTTGGGCTGCAAGACGCTTATGTTGTGGAAAATGAAATCTGTAATAACTTTTTTTCTGGAAGGACTTTCTTATTCAAATTTTAAGGCATTATTATGCTATTCATATGTGTGTGTGTGCCGAAGCACAATTCTCTAGTATTTGAAATGCGTTTTTTGCAAATTTAGGGCGAAGGGGACGTGGCATCCAAAATCAAAAAATTACTAAGTCTTTGTATTCATAAGAAGCATCTACACTGTGAATTTCGTGTCTCTAGCTCTTACAGTACTCAACAGAGACGAAAAGTTATCGATAAAAAGATAGCGGGAGGAGCTATCGAATTAAAAAAAAAGTCGTACTGCGTACGGACGGACAGGGCTATATCAACTCAGCTCATCGAGCTGATCTGCGACGTCTCCTTCTGCCTGTTACACACATTTCAACAAAAATAATAATTTACATCACGACAAATAATATTAACTCTATTAAGAGCTATATTTACGGTATAGGGTATTGCTAAAAATAATATAGTTAGAATTTGGATAATTAAACATAAATAATAATAATAATAATAATAATAATAATAATGTACAAAAGTTTAATCAAGATTAAATATGAATAGGGGCAGGTAAATCAATTAATGCATTGTTAGCGATTTTAAATAAAACTCGGTAAGATCGTAAAGGTTTATCATTAATTTATTAACTGCAGAGGTGCTTTATTTAGTAAATAATTTAATTGTTACAAAATTTTTTGGAATATACAATTTATCAAGCGATAAAGAATTTTCTGAAATATGAGAATAAATATTTGAGATGTTTTCTATTTCGTTATTTATAAGAAAAAGAGACAAAAAATTTTTATTAAGTTATAAAATAATAAAAATTTTATTAATAAAATTGAACAAATTAAAGTTAATTTAATTGATAAATTAAACATTTCATTAGATTCATCCTAAAAAAAATAATAACATCAAAAAGTTTTAGTTATTAACCTGAAATTAAAGAAATGCAAATTGTTTGAATTAATAAAGTAAAACCTATGGCTAAGGGACGAAATATATTTATAAAAATAATATAAGTCAAAAAAAATAATGAATAAAGAAGTAATACAAGATTTTCAGGATATAGTTTATGTAAAATATTAATTTTATTTATTATTTTAAAAGAAATATTCTTAGTTTTGATTTACAAGACCCAGTCTCGTCGCGACTGCTGACAAGCACACAGCTGACTGTAAGTGAGTGACTAGTGAATTTGTCAAAACTTATATTTAAATTGGACTAAGACCACGCCAGTGGCAAAAAACTCTTTTAGTGTCTGTCAAAAGACACGGTGAATATAAACAAAGTTGCAATTGTGCAAGTTAATTATTTAATAAAGTGAAATTGTAAATTGGGGCTCCAGCCGCTTGTCGGCGACATCGTGGGAAAACAGCTGTCCAGCTGGTTGGTGTCACGTTGATCACATTGGTCACGGAGGTCACATTGGCTGGTTGTTGTCCCGGGAGGCTCATCTAATCAACACCCGCTTATTGATAAGCAAGACATGCTTGACAGGATGAAGAGAATGGTCGGTGTGTCGTCTGGAGAGCTGCGTGCTCAACTGGCTCAACAACAATTATGGAAATTGATGACATAAGATATAGTGCGAGTCTGGTCGCAACAAGTACCAGTCCAAATCCAAAAAAAGGTAAATCCAGTGGTTCATAAGTCAATTAAAGGGCGCCAAAGAAACGCACAGGCTACCACCTCGTCGGTATGACTTCAAAACAATCGCTACGCTTTGCTATCAGAAGAAGCTGAACATGTAATGGAATTCGATGAACAAGTCCAAGACGAAGAAGTAGCAGCCAGTGAAGAATGTAAAAAGTGAGACATGTTTATTATTTAAATAGTGCCTCAACATTTTATGAAATTCCTGATCCTCCCAGGGACAGTTTTGTCTGATGTGCCGCTTCTTCAGATATTACAGCTCATTTAATTACCACAAGAGCTGTTAATAGCATCAGAGGCTGTGTTAGGGGCAGGAGCAGCTCGTCTTAATGCACTCTGGCCTTAACAAATCTGAATAGCGCGGATGCCAGAAATGTATCCTGCCGTTTACTTTCTTTTACAAATTGTGGTCTTCTGCAGCAGTTCCAATTTATATAAGGTCTCGCTCGAAGGCCATTTATGTGTTTTCAAGCACAATTTCTCTGCCGGTATAGTTGATTCTTTTTTCTGCCACTAACAAATTGCATGTGCGGCCTAATTATGACAATTTTCCTTCCAAAGCACTTAGATTTTCCAACTCCATACAAATCCTGGAGTATATCCCAACAAAAAGTATTTGTGGACAAAAAATCCGGAATGTCTTCAACAATGAGTTGGGTAAAACAGGTCAAAAGGCGCATCAAATTTTGTAAAAACTGAGCAGTTGATACCAGGAAAAAAACCCATAAATTAAAGCGTTATTTTTTGGTCCCATCCCAGCGAAGATTCGCCGAATACGAATATGAATTTTGAAGACGCCAAACGGAGTAACGAATTCTGAAGATGACAAACATAGCAAGGAATTTTAAAAAAATGATTTTTGGGCCTTTTTGCTCTTTTTGCTTGCTAATTCACACATATGCAAAATTACGTTAAGCTCGTAAATGCACTGTGATATCCTGCTCGGAGTCTCATCTACTAAGCATTCGAAATATAGCTCATTCGAAATATAGCTCATTCGAAATAAAACTCATTCGAAATATAGCTCATTCGAAATATAGCTCATTCGAAATAAAACTCATTCGAAATAGACAAATTAAATATGAGTAAGAGGCGCCCAATAAACTGGACTATATTAATCAAGGCCTCAAATTGGAAGCCACAGTTGAACATTTCTCCAAGTGCGGGGAGCTCAAAGCTCTACTTTAGCCACGCACCGGCAACAGGAAAGACTCGAGCTCAGCAGCCTGTATCGAGTCTTGAATTTAAATAAATTCATGTAAACCTGATCATCTCTGTTGCGTTCAACATTCAATTTGTCAACAATAATTCATTTGAATTATCCAGAAAATGTGTTCTCAGGCACAATTTCTCTGCCGGCATAATTGATTCTTTTTTCTGCCACTAACAAATTACATGTATGGCAATTTTCTTTCCAAAGCAAACAACTAAAGTTTGCCAATTCCAGAAAATTCTCTTCGAAACGTCGAAACTACCGAGAAAATCCGGATTGACTTCGATGATGATAAAAGATAATATTACAAATATTATGCGTTGGGTTAAACATTTCAAACGCCGTGAATTTTGTAAAAACTAAACAAATCAGCATTGGATTAAAGCATCACACATATGCAAAATTACGTTAAGCTCGTAAATGCCCTGTGTCATCTATTTAACATTCGAAATATAGCTCATTCGAAATAAAACTCATTCGAAATAAAACTCTTTCGAAATAGACAAATTAAATATGAGTAAGAGGCGCCCAATAAACTGGACTATATTAATCAAGGCCTCAAATTGGAAGCCACAGTTGAACATTTCTCCAAGTGCGGGGAGCCCAAAGCTCTACTTTAGCCACGCACCGGCAACAGGAAAGACTCGAGCTCAGCAGCCTGTATCGAGTCTTGAATTTAAATAAATTCATGTAAGCCTGATCTCTGTTGCGTTCAACATTCAATATGTCAACAATAATTCATTTGAATTATCTAGAAAATGTGTCCCCACGCACAATTTCTCTGCTGGCTTAATTGCGCATAATCGATTCATTTTTCTGCCACTAACAAATTACATGTGCGGCATAATTATGGCAATTTTCTTTCCATAGCAAACAACTAAGGTTTGCGCGCCAACTCCATCAAAGTCTTGGAGTATATCCCAACAAAAAATATTTGTGGATAATAACTACGAAACGTCGAAACGTTCGTCGAGCCGAATAATCGGCTGGTTAGTGGATCTGTCATGCGCGCCTTTTGACGTCCCGTGACCAGAACTCGTTGAGAACTATAAGAAAATCGAAACTACACTTCACATAGCATGCTTTACGGCGCCACACTGATGTGCCGACACATGTGTTGCCTTTGTCTGACAGTTTGTAAATAGCCGTAAAACACACGGAAATCGCTTTGGAGTTAGTAAATTATAGTTTTGTGGACCTTTTCTTTTGTTTGTTATTTCGTAATAATAATAATCGAAATCCACTTTAGTTCCATACAGTTATATTCATTGCATTCCATTCTGGTAATCTCGACTTTTTTCTTCTTCTGCAATCATATCTCTTGCTGGCAACACCGATGACTAAGCTACAATGATTTCTTATAAAAGATGCAATGTGTCCTTTTCCCACATTTTATTCACATTCCACAATTCAATGCAGCTGTAATTCCCGCCAGTCGCCATATCACACTCGATTAACGCAATTGACCGACACCGACAGTCAGAAACACACAGTTAGTCACATACACGCCGACAGGCACACACACAGAGAGAGCGGCTGCCGCTTTTCGGCATCGCCAACAGCGCACACACACATGCGCAACATGCACGAAGCGTTCGGCCACATTCGCCGATCTCTGAGCAGAGCCGAAGCACTTTTGTGTTTCGACGCGAGCGTCAGTTCGACGACTGCCGCATAGTTTTCTCTCGTTCACCACCTGCGAATGTTGGTGAAAAATATTTAGTTTAAAAAAAATGTTTCCCAAGTAATAACAGAGTGCTCTTGTCGAGACGGCTCGACTAGGAGATACCATGAGCCCTGCGAAGTGCCGATACTTGAAATACTCTATGCTTAGCTACATATACATATATGGCAAGCAACACATACACACACACACACAGACGCACGCTCAAGCACACTCTCTGCCAACTGCGCAGTTGACGTAGCGACTGCGCTTGGGCTGCAAGACGCTTATGTTGTGGAAAATGAAATCTGTAATAACTTTTTTTCTGGAAGGACTTTCTTATTCAAATTTTAAGGCATTATTATGCTATTCATATGTGTGTGTGTGCCGAAGCACAATTCTCTAGTATTTGAAATGCGTTTTTTGCAAATTTAGGGCGAAGGGGACGTGGCATCCAAAATCAAAAAATTACTAAGTCTTTGTATTCATAAGAAGCATCTACACTGTGAATTTCGTGTCTCTAGCTCTTACAGTACTCAACAGAGACGAAAAGTTATCGATAAAAAGATAGCGGGAGGAGCTATCGAATTAAAAAAAAAGTCGTACTGCGTACGGACGGACAGGGCTATATCAACTCAGCTCATCGAGCTGATCTGCGACGTCTCCTTCTGCCTGTTGCACACATTTCAACAAAAATAATAATTTACATCACGACAAATAATATTAACTCTATTAAGAGCTATATTTACGGTATAGGGTATTGCTAAAAATAATATAGTTAGAATTTGGATAATTAAACATAAATAATAATAATAATAATAATAATAATAATAATGTACAAAAGTTTAATCAAGATTAAATATGAATAGGGGCAGGTAAATCAATTAATGCATTGTTAGCGATTTTAAATAAAACTCGGTAAGATCGTAAAGGTTTATCATTAATTTATTAACTGCAGAGGTGCTTTATTTAGTAAATAATTTAATTTTTACAAAATTTTTTGGAATATACAATTTATCAAGCGATAAAGAATTTTCTGAAATATGAGAATAAATATTTGAGATGTTTTCTATTTCGTTATTTATAAGAAAAAGAGACAAAAAATTTTTATTAAGTTATAAAATAATAAAAATTTTATTAATAAAATTGAACAAATTAAAGTTAATTTAATTGATAAATTAAACATTTCATTAGATTCATCCTAAAAAAAATAATAACATCAAAAAGTTTTAGTTATTAACCTGAAATTAAAGAAATGCAAATTGTTTGAATTAATAAAGTAAAACCTATGGCTAAGGGACGAAATATATTTATAAAAATAATATAAGTCAAAAAAAATAATGAATAAAGAAGTAATACAAGATTTTCAGGATATAGTTTATGTAAAATATTAATTTTATTTATTATTTTAAAAGAAATATTCTTAGTTTTGATTTACAAGACCCAGTCTCGTCGCGACTGCTGACAAGCACACAGCTGACTGTAAGTGAGTGACTAGTGAATTTGTCAAAACTTATATTTAAATTGGACTAAGACCACGCCAGTGGCAAAAAACTCTTTTAGTGTCTGTCAAAAGACACGGTGAATATAAACAAAGTTGCAATTGTGCAAGTTAATTATTTAATAAAGTGAAATTGTAAATTGGGGCTCCAGCCGCTTGTCGGCGACATCGTGGGAAAACAGCTGTCCAGCTGGTTGGTGTCACGTTGATCACATTGGTCACGGAGGTCACATTGGCTGGTTGTTGTCCCGGGAGGCTCATCTAATCAACACCCGCTTATTGATAAGCAAGACATGCTTGACAGGATGAAGAGAATGGTCGGTGTGTCGTCTGGAGAGCTGCGTGCTCAACTGGCTCAACAACAATTATGGAAATTGATGACATAAGATATAGTGCGAGTCTGGTCGCAACAAGTACCAGTCCAAATCCAAAAAAAAGGTAAATCCAGTGGTTCATAAGTCAATTAAAGGGCGCCAAAGAAACGCACAGGCTACCACCTCGTCGGTATGACTTCAAAACAATCGCTACGCTTTGCTATCAGAAGAAGCTGAACATGTAATGGAATTCGATGAACAAGTCCAAGACGAAGAAGTAGCAGCCAGTGAAGAATGTAAAAAGTGAGACATGTTTATTATTTAAATAGTGCCTCAACATTTTATGAAATTCCTGATCCTCCCAGGGACAGTTTTGTCTGATGTGCCGCTTCTTCAGATATTACAGCTCATTTAATTACCACAAGAGCTGTTAATAGCATCAGAGGCTGTGTTAGGGGCAGGAGCAGCTCGTCTTAATGCACTCTGGCCTTAACAAATCTGAATAGCGCGGATGCCAGAAATGTATCCTGCCGTTTACTTTCTTTTACAAATTGTGGTCTTCTGCAGCAGTTCCAATTTATATAAGGTCTCGCTCGAAGGCCATTTATGTGTTTTCAAGCACAATTTCTCTGCCGGTATAGTTGATTCTTTTTTCTGCCACTAACAAATTGCATGTGCGGCCTAATTATGACAATTTTCCTTCCAAAGCACTTAGATTTTCCAACTCCATACAAATCCTGGAGTATATCCCAACAAAAAGTATTTGTGGACAAAAAATCCGGAATGTCTTCAACAATGAGTTGGGTAAAACAGGTCAAAAGGCGCATCAAATTTTGTAAAAACTGAGCAGTTGATACCAGGAAAAAAGGCCATAAATTAAAGCGTTATTTTTTGGTCCCATCCCAGCGAAGATTCGCCGAATACGAATATGAATTTTGAAGACGCCAAACGGAGTAACGAATTCTGAAGATGACAAACATAGCAAGGAATTTAAAAAAAATGATTTTTGGGCCTTTTTGCTCTTTTTGCTTGCTAATTCACACATATGCAAAATTACGTTAAGCTCGTAAATGCACTGTGATATCCTGCTCGGAGTCTCATCTACTAAGCATTCGAAATATAGCTCATTCGAAATATAGCTCATTCGAAATAAAACTCATTCGAAATATAGCTCATTCGAAATATAGCTCATTCGAAATAAAACTCATTCGAAATAGACAAATTAAATATGAGTAAGAGGCGCCCAATAAACTGGACTATATTAATCAAGGCCTCAAATTGGAAGCCACAGTTGAACATTTCTCCAAGTGCGGGGAGCTCAAAGCTCTACTTTAGCCACGCACCGGCAACAGGAAAGACTCGAGCTCAGCAGCCTGTATCGAGTCTTGAATTTAAATAAATTCATGTAAACCTGATCATCTCTGTTGCGTTCAACATTCAATTTGTCAACAATAATTCATTTGAATTATCCAGAAAATGTGTTCTCAGGCACAATTTCTCTGCCGGCATAATTGATTCTTTTTTCTGCCACTAACAAATTACATGTATGGCAATTTTCTTTCCAAAGCAAACAACTAAAGTTTGCCAATTCCAGAAAATTCTCTTCGAAACGTCGAAACTACCGAGAAAATCCGGATTGACTTCGATGATGATAAAAGATAATATTACAAATATTATGCGTTGGGTTAAACATTTCAAACGCCGTGAATTTTGTAAAAACTAAACAAATCAGCATTGGATTAAAGCATCACACATATGCAAAATTACGTTAAGCTCGTAAATGCCCTGTGTCATCTATTTAACATTCGAAATATAGCTCATTCGAAATAAAACTCATTCGAAATAAAACTCTTTCGAAATAGACAAATTAAATATGAGTAAGAGGCGCCCAATAAACTGGACTATATTAATCAAGGCCTCAAATTGGAAGCCACAGTTGAACATTTCTCCAAGTGCGGGGAGCCCAAAGCTCTACTTTAGCCACGCACCGGCAACAGGAAAGACTCGAGCTCAGCAGCCTGTATCGAGTCTTGAATTTAAATAAATTCATGTAAGCCTGATCTCTGTTGCGTTCAACATTCAATATGTCAACAATAATTCATTTGAATTATCTAGAAAATGTGTCCCCACGCACAATTTCTCTGCTGGCTTAATTGCGCATAATCGATTCATTTTTCTGCCACTAACAAATTACATGTGCGGCATAATTATGGCAATTTTCTTTCCATAGCAAACAACTAAGGTTTGCGCGCCAACTCCATCAAAGTCTTGGAGTATATCCCAACAAAAAATATTTGTGGATAATAACTACGAAACGTCGAAACGTTCGTCGAGCCGAATAATCGGCTGGTTAGTGGATCTGTCATGCGCGCCTTTTGACGTCCCGTGACCAGAACTCGTTGAGAACTATAAGAAAATCGAAACTACACTTCACATAGCATGCTTTACGGCGCCACACTGATGTGCCGACACATGTGTTGCCTTTGTCTGACAGTTTGTAAATAGCCGTAAAACACACGGAAATCGCTTTGGAGTTAGTAAATTATAGTTTTGTGGACCTTTTCTTTTGTTTGTTATTTCGTAATAATAATAATCGAAATCCACTTTAGTTCCATACAGTTATATTCATTGCATTCCATTCTGGTAATCTCGACTTTTTTCTTCTTCTGCAATCATATCTCTTGCTGGCAACACCGATGACTAAGCTACAATGATTTCTTATAAAAGATGCAATGTGTCCTTTTCCCACATTTTATTCACATTCCACAATTCAATGCAGCTGTAATTCCCGCCAGTCGCCATATCACACTCGATTAACGCAATTGACCGACACCGACAGTCAGAAACACACAGTTAGTCACATACACGCCGACAGGCACACACACAGAGAGAGCGGCTGCCGCTTTTCGGCATCGCCAACAGCGCACACACACATGCGCAACATGCACGAAGCGTTCGGCCACATTCGCCGATCTCTGAGCAGAGCCGAAGCACTTTTGTGTTTCGACGCGAGCGTCAGTTCGACGACTGCCGCATAGTTTTCTCTCGTTCACCACCTGCGAATGTTGGTGAAAAATATTTAGTTTAAAAAAAATGTTTCCCAAGTAATAACAGAGTGCTCTTGTCGAGACGGCTCGACTAGGAGATACCATGAGCCCTGCGAAGTGCCGATACTTGAAATACTCTATGCTTAGCTACATATACATATATGGCAAGCAACACATACACACACACACACAGACGCACGCTCAAGCACACTCTCTGCCAACTGCGCAGTTGACGTAGCGACTGCGCTTGGGCTGCAAGACGCTTATGTTGTGGAAAATGAAATCTGTAATAACTTTTTTTCTGGAAGGACTTTCTTATTCAAATTTTAAGGCATTATTATGCTATTCATATGTGTGTGTGTGCCGAAGCACAATTCTCTAGTATTTGAAATGCGTTTTTTGCAAATTTAGGGCGAAGGGGACGTGGCATCCAAAATCAAAAAATTACTAAGTCTTTGTATTCATAAGAAGCATCTACACTGTGAATTTCATGTCTCTAGCTCTTACAGTACTCAACAGAGACGAAAAGTTATCGATAAAAAGATAACGGGAGCTATCGAATTAAAAAAAAAGTCGTACTGCGTACGGACGGACAGGGCTATATCAACTCAGCTCATCGAGCTGATCAAGAATATATATACCTTGTGGGGTCTGCGACGTCTCCTTCTGCCTGTTACACACATTTCAACAAAAATAATAATTTACATCACGACAAATAATATTAACTCTATTAAGAGCTATATTTACGGTATAGGGTATTGCTAAAAATAATATAGTTAGAATTTGGATAATTAAACATAAATAATAATAATAATAATAATAATAATAATAATGTACAAAAGTTTAATCAAGATTAAATATGAATAGGGGCAGGTAAATCAATTAATGCATTGTTAGCGATTTTAAATAAAACTCGGTAAGATCGTAAAGGTTTATCATTAATTTATTAACTGCAGAGGTGCTTTATTTAGTAAATAATTTAATTGTTACAAAATTTTTTGGAATATACAATTTATCAAGCGATAAAGAATTTTCTGAAATATGAGAATAAATATTTGAGATGTTTTCTATTTCGTTATTTATAAGAAAAAGAGACAAAAAATTTTTATTAAGTTATAAAATAATAAAAATTTTATTAATAAAATTGAACAAATTAAAGTTAATTTAATTGATAAATTAAACATTTCATTAGATTCATCCTAAAAAAATAATAACATCAAAAAGTTTTAGTTATTAACCTGAAATTAAAGAAATGCAAATTGTTTGAATTAATAAAGTAAAACCTATGGCTAAGGGACGAAATATATTTATAAAAATAATATAAGTCAAAAAAAATAATGAATAAAGAAGTAATACAAGATTTTCAGGATATAGTTTATGTAAAATATTAATTTTATTTATTATTTTAAAAGAAATATTCTTAGTTTTGATTTACAAGACCCAGTCTCGTCGCGACTGCTGACAAGCACACAGCTGACTGTAAGTGAGTGACTAGTGAATTTGTCAAAACTTATATTTAAATTGGACTAAGACCACGCCAGTGGCAAAAAACTTTCAGTGTCTGTCAAAAGACACGGTGAATATAAACAAAGTTGCAATTGTGCAAGTTAATTATTTAATAAAGTGAAATTGTAAATTGGGGCTCCAGCCGCTTGTCGGCGACATCGTGGGAAAACAGCTGTCCAGCTGGTTGGTGTCACGTTGATCACATTGGTCACGGAGGTCACATTGGCTGGTTGTTGTCCCGGGAGGCTCATCTAATCAACACCCGCTTATTGATAAGCAAGACATGCTTGACAGGATGAAGAGAATGGTCGGTGTGTCGTCTGGAGAGCTGCGTGCTCAACTGGCTCAACAACAATTATGGAAATTGATGACATAAGATATAGTGCGAGTCTGGTCGCAACAAGTACCAGTCCAAATCCAAAAAAAAGGTAAATCCAGTGGTTCATAAGTCAATTAAAGGGCGCCAAAGAAACGCACAGGCTACCACCTCGTCGGTATGACTTCAAAACAATCGCTACGCTTTGCTATCAGAAGAAGCTGAACATGTAATGGAATTCGATGAACAAGTCCAAGACGAAGAAGTAGCAGCCAGTGAAGAATGTAAAAAGTGAGACATGTTTATTATTTAAATAGTGCCTCAACATTTTATGAAATTCCTGATCCTCCCAGGGACAGTTTTGTCTGATGTGCCGCTTCTTCAGATATTACAGCTCATTTAATTACCACAAGAGCTGTTAATAGCATCAGAGGCTGTGTTAGGGGCAGGAGCAGCTCGTCTTAATGCACTCTGGCCTTAACAAATCTGAATAGCGCGGATGCCAGAAATGTATCCTGCCGTTTACTTTCTTTTACAAATTGTGGTCTTCTGCAGCAGTTCCAATTTATATAAGGTCTCGCTCGAAGGCCATTTATGTGTTTTCAAGCACAATTTCTCTGCCGGTATAGTTGATTCTTTTTTCTGCCACTAACAAATTGCATGTGCGGCCTAATTATGACAATTTTCCTTCCAAAGCACTTAGATTTTCCAACTCCATACAAATCCTGGAGTATATCCCAACAAAAAGTATTTGTGGACAAAAAATCCGGAATGTCTTCAACAATGAGTTGGGTAAAACAGGTCAAAAGGCGCATCAAATTTTGTAAAAACTGAGCAGTTGATACCAGGAAAAAAGGCCATAAATTAAAGCGTTATTTTTTGGTCCCATCCCAGCGAAGATTCGCCGAATACGAATATGAATTTTGAAGACGCCAAACGGAGTAACGAATTCTGAAGATGACAAACATAGCAAGGAATTTAAAAAAAATGATTTTTGGGCCTTTTTGCTCTTTTTGCTTGCTAATTCACACATATGCAAAATTACGTTAAGCTCGTAAATGCACTGTGATATCCTGCTCGGAGTCTCATCTACTAAGCATTCGAAATATAGCTCATTCGAAATATAGCTCATTCGAAATAAAACTCATTCGAAATAGACAAATTAAATATGAGTAAGAGGCGCCCAATAAACTGGACTATATTAATCAAGGCCTCAAATTGGAAGCCACAGTTGAACATTTCTCCAAGTGCGGGGAGCCCAAAGCTCTACTTTAGCCACGCACCGGCAACAGGAAAGACTCGAGCTCAGCAGCCTGTATCGAGTCTTGAATTTAAATAAATTCATGTAAACCTGATCATCTCTGTTGCGTTCAACATTCAATTTGTCAACAATAATTCATTTGAATTATCCAGAAAATGTGTTCTCAGGCACAATTTCTCTGCCGGCATAATTGATTCTTTTTTCTGCCACTAACAAATTACATGTATGGCAATTTTCTTTCCAAAGCAAACAACTAAAGTTTGCCAATTCCAGAAAATTCTCTTCGAAACGTCGAAACTACCGAGAAAATCCGGATTGACTTCGATGATGATAAAAGATAATATTACAAATATTATGCGTTGGGTTAAACATTTCAAACGCCGTGAATTTTGTAAAAACTAAACAAATCAGCATTGGATTAAAGCATCACACATATGCAAAATTACGTTAAGCTCGTAAATGCCCTGTGTCATCTATTTAACATTCGAAATATAGCTCATTCGAAATAAAACTCATTCGAAATAAAACTCTTTCGAAATAGACAAATTAAATATGAGTAAGAGGCGCCCAATAAACTGGACTATATTAATCAAGGCCTCAAATTGGAAGCCACAGTTGAACATTTCTCCAAGTGCGGGGAGCCCAAAGCTCTACTTTAGCCACGCACCGGCAACAGGAAAGACTCGAGCTCAGCAGCCTGTATCGAGTCTTGAATTTAAATAAATTCATGTAAGCCTGATCTCTGTTGCGTTCAACATTCAATATGTCAACAATAATTCATTTGAATTATCTAGAAAATGTGTCCCCACGCACAATTTCTCTGCTGGCTTAATTGCGCATAATCGATTCATTTTTCTGCCACTAACAAATTACATGTGCGGCATAATTATGGCAATTTTCTTTCCATAGCAAACAACTAAGGTTTGCGCGCCAACTCCATCAAAGTCTTGGAGTATATCCCAACAAAAAATATTTGTGGATAATAACTACGAAACGTCGAAACGTTCGTCGAGCCGAATAATCGGCTGGTTAGTGGATCTGTCATGCGCGCCTTTTGACGTCCCGTGACCAGAACTCGTTGAGAACTATAAGAAAATCGAAACTACACTTCACATAGCATGCTTTACGGCGCCACACTGATGTGCCGACACATGTGTTGCCTTTGTCTGACAGTTTGTAAATAGCCGTAAAACACACGGAAATCGCTTTGGAGTTAGTAAATTATAGTTTTGTGGACCTTTTCTTTTGTTTGTTATTTCGTAATAATAATAATCGAAATCCACTTTAGTTCCATACAGTTATATTCATTGCATTCCATTCTGGTAATCTCGACTTTTTTCTTCTTCTGCAATCATATCTCTTGCTGGCAACACCGATGACTAAGCTACAATGATTTCTTATAAAAGATGCAATGTGTCCTTTTCCCACATTTTATTCACATTCCACAATTCAATGCAGCTGTAATTCCCGCCAGTCGCCATATCACACTCGATTAACGCAATTGACCGACACCGACAGTCAGAAACACACAGTTAGTCACATACACGCCGACAGGCACACACACAGAGAGAGCGGCTGCCGCTTTTCGGCATCGCCAACAGCGCACACACACATGCGCAACATGCACGAAGCGTTCGGCCACATTCGCCGATCTCTGAGCAGAGCCGAAGCACTTTTGTGTTTCGACGCGAGCGTCAGTTCGACGACTGCCGCATAGTTTTCTCTCGTTCACCACCTGCGAATGTTGGTGAAAAATATTTAGTTTAAAAAAAATGTTTCCCAAGTAATAACAGAGTGCTCTTGTCGAGACGGCTCGACTAGGAGATACCATGAGCCCTGCGAAGTGCCGATACTTGAAATACTCTATGCTTAGCTACATATACATATATGGCAAGCAACACATACACACACACACACAGACGCACGCTCAAGCACACTCTCTGCCAACTGCGCAGTTGACGTAGCGACTGCGCTTGGGCTGCAAGACGCTTATGTTGTGGAAAATGAAATCTGTAATAACTTTTTTTCTGGAAGGACTTTCTTATTCAAATTTTAAGGCATTATTATGCTATTCATATGTGTGTGTGTGCCGAAGCACAATTCTCTAGTATTTGAAATGCGTTTTTTGCAAATTTAGGGCGAAGGGGACGTGGCATCCAAAATCAAAAAATTACTAAGTCTTTGTATTCATAAGAAGCATCTACACTGTGAATTTCGTGTCTCTAGCTCTTACAGTACTCAACAGAGACGAAAAGTTATCGATAAAAAGATAGCGGGAGGAGCTATCGAATTAAAAAAAAAGTCGTACTGCGTACGGACGGACAGGGCTATATCAACTCAGCTCATCGAGCTGATCTGCGACGTCTCCTTCTGCCTGTTACACACATTTCAACAAAAATAATAATTTACATCACGACAAATAATATTAACTCTATTAAGAGCTATATTTACGGTATAGGGTATTGCTAAAAATAATATAGTTAGAATTTGGATAATTAAACATAAATAATAATAATAATAATAATAATAATAATAATGTACAAAAGTTTAATCAAGATTAAATATGAATAGGGGCAGGTAAATCAATTAATGCATTGTTAGCGATTTTAAATAAAACTCGGTAAGATCGTAAAGGTTTATCATTAATTTATTAACTGCAGAGGTGCTTTATTTAGTAAATAATTTAATTTTTACAAAATTTTTTGGAATATACAATTTATCAAGCGATAAAGAATTTTCTGAAATATGAGAATAAATATTTGAGATGTTTTCTATTTCGTTATTTATAAGAAAAAGAGACAAAAAATTTTTATTAAGTTATAAAATAATAAAAATTTTATTAATAAAATTGAACAAATTAAAGTTAATTTAATTGATAAATTAAACATTTCATTAGATTCATCCTAAAAAAAATAATAACATCAAAAAGTTTTAGTTATTAACCTGAAATTAAAGAAATGCAAATTGTTTGAATTAATAAAGTAAAACCTATGGCTAAGGGACGAAATATATTTATAAAAATAATATAAGTCAAAAAAAATAATGAATAAAGAAGTAATACAAGATTTTCAGGATATAGTTTATGTAAAATATTAATTTTATTTATTATTTTAAAAGAAATATTCTTAGTTTTGATTTACAAGACCCAGTCTCGTCGCGACTGCTGACAAGCACACAGCTGACTGTAAGTGAGTGACTAGTGAATTTGTCAAAACTTATATTTAAATTGGACTAAGACCACGCCAGTGGCAAAAAACTCTTTTAGTGTCTGTCAAAAGACACGGTGAATATAAACAAAGTTGCAATTGTGCAAGTTAATTATTTAATAAAGTGAAATTGTAAATTGGGGCTCCAGCCGCTTGTCGGCGACATCGTGGGAAAACAGCTGTCCAGCTGGTTGGTGTCACGTTGATCACATTGGTCACGGAGGTCACATTGGCTGGTTGTTGTCCCGGGAGGCTCATCTAATCAACACCCGCTTATTGATAAGCAAGACATGCTTGACAGGATGAAGAGAATGGTCGGTGTGTCGTCTGGAGAGCTGCGTGCTCAACTGGCTCAACAACAATTATGGAAATTGATGACATAAGATATAGTGCGAGTCTGGTCGCAACAAGTACCAGTCCAAATCCAAAAAAAGGTAAATCCAGTGGTTCATAAGTCAATTAAAGGGCGCCAAAGAAACGCACAGGCTACCACCTCGTCGGTATGACTTCAAAACAATCGCTACGCTTTGCTATCAGAAGAAGCTGAACATGTAATGGAATTCGATGAACAAGTCCAAGACGAAGAAGTAGCAGCCAGTGAAGAATGTAAAAAGTGAGACATGTTTATTATTTAAATAGTGCCTCAACATTTTATGAAATTCCTGATCCTCCCAGGGACAGTTTTGTCTGATGTGCCGCTTCTTCAGATATTACAGCTCATTTAATTACCACAAGAGCTGTTAATAGCATCAGAGGCTGTGTTAGGGGCAGGAGCAGCTCGTCTTAATGCACTCTGGCCTTAACAAATCTGAATAGCGCGGATGCCAGAAATGTATCCTGCCGTTTACTTTCTTTTACAAATTGTGGTCTTCTGCAGCAGTTCCAATTTATATAAGGTCTCGCTCGAAGGCCATTTATGTGTTTTCAAGCACAATTTCTCTGCCGGTATAGTTGATTCTTTTTTCTGCCACTAACAAATTGCATGTGCGGCCTAATTATGACAATTTTCCTTCCAAAGCACTTAGATTTTCCAACTCCATACAAATCCTGGAGTATATCCCAACAAAAAGTATTTGTGGACAAAAAATCCGGAATGTCTTCAACAATGAGTTGGGTAAAACAGGTCAAAAGGCGCATCAAATTTTGTAAAAACTGAGCAGTTGATACCAGGAAAAAAGGCCATAAATTAAAGCGTTATTTTTTGGTCCCATCCCAGCGAAGATTCGCCGAATACGAATATGAATTTTGAAGACGCCAAACGGAGTAACGAATTCTGAAGATGACAAACATAGCAAGGAATTTAAAAAAAATGATTTTTGGGCCTTTTTGCTCTTTTTGCTTGCTAATTCACACATATGCAAAATTACGTTAAGCTCGTAAATGCACTGTGATATCCTGCTCGGAGTCTCATCTACTAAGCATTCGAAATATAGCTCATTCGAAATATAGCTCATTCGAAATAAAACTCATTCGAAATATAGCTCATTCGAAATATAGCTCATTCGAAATAAAACTCATTCGAAATAGACAAATTAAATATGAGTAAGATGCGCCCAATAAACTGGACTATATTAATCAAGGCCTCAAATTGGAAGCCACAGTTGAACATTTCTCCAAGTGCGGGGAGCTCAAAGCTCTACTTTAGCCACGCACCGGCAACAGGAAAGACTCGAGCTCAGCAGCCTGTATCGAGTCTTGAATTTAAATAAATTCATGTAAACCTGATCATCTCTGTTGCGTTCAACATTCAATTTGTCAACAATAATTCATTTGAATTATCCAGAAAATGTGTTCTCAGGCACAATTTCTCTGCCGGCATAATTGATTCTTTTTTCTGCCACTAACAAATTACATGTATGGCAATTTTCTTTCCAAAGCAAACAACTAAAGTTTGCCAATTCCAGAAAATTCTCTTCGAAACGTCGAAACTACCGAGAAAATCCGGATTGACTTCGATGATGATAAAAGATAATATTACAAATATTATGCGTTGGGTTAAACATTTCAAACGCCGTGAATTTTGTAAAAACTAAACAAATCAGCATTGGATTAAAGCATCACACATATGCAAAATTACGTTAAGCTCGTAAATGCCCTGTGTCATCTATTTAACATTCGAAATATAGCTCATTCGAAATAAAACTCATTCGAAATAAAACTCTTTCGAAATAGACAAATTAAATATGAGTAAGAGGCGCCCAATAAACTAGACTATATTAATCAAGGCCTCAAATTGGAAGCCACAGTTGAACATTTCTCCAAGTGCGGGGAGCCCAAAGCTCTACTTTAGCCACGCACCGGCAACAGGAAAGACTCGAGCTCAGCAGCCTGTATCGAGTCTTGAATTTAAATAAATTCATGTAAGCCTGATCTCTGTTGCGTTCAACATTCAATATGTCAACAATAATTCATTTGAATTATCTAGAAAATGTGTCCCCACGCACAATTTCTCTGCTGGCTTAATTGCGCATAATCGATTCATTTTTCTGCCACTAACAAATTACATGTGCGGCATAATTATGGCAATTTTCTTTCCATAGCAAACAACTAAGGTTTGCGCGCCAACTCCATCAAAGTCTTGGAGTATATCCCAACAAAAAATATTTGTGGATAATAACTACGAAACGTCGAAACGTTCGTCGAGCCGAATAATCGGCTGGTTAGTGGATCTGTCATGCGCGCCTTTTGACGTCCCGTGACCAGAACTCGTTGAGAACTATAAGAAAATCGAAACTACACTTCACATAGCATGCTTTACGGCGCCACACTGATGTGCCGACACATGTGTTGCCTTTGTCTGACAGTTTGTAAATAGCCGTAAAACACACGGAAATCGCTTTGGAGTTAGTAAATTATAGTTTTGTGGACCTTTTCTTTTGTTTGTTATTTCGTAATAATAATAATCGAAATCCACTTTAGTTCCATACAGTTATATTCATTGCATTCCATTCTGGTAATCTCGACTTTTTTCTTCTTCTGCAATCATATCTCTTGCTGGCAACACCGATGACTAAGCTACAATGATTTCTTATAAAAGATGCAATGTGTCCTTTTCCCACATTTTATTCACATTCCACAATTCAATGCAGCTGTAATTCCCGCCAGTCGCCATATCACACTCGATTAACGCAATTGACCGACACCGACAGTCAGAAACACACAGTTAGTCACATACACGCCGACAGGCACACACACAGAGAGAGCGGCTGCCGCTTTTCGGCATCGCCAACAGCGCACACACACATGCGCAACATGCACGAAGCGTTCGGCCACATTCGCCGATCTCTGAGCAGAGCCGAAGCACTTTTGTGTTTCGACGCGAGCGTCAGTTCGACGACTGCCGCATAGTTTTCTCTCGTTCACCACCTGCGAATGTTGGTGAAAAATATTTAGTTTAAAAAAAATGTTTCCCAAGTAATAACAGAGTGCTCTTGTCGAGACGGCTCGACTAGGAGATACCATGAGCCCTGCGAAGTGCCGATACTTGAAATACTCTATGCTTAGCTACATATACATATATGGCAAGCAACACATACACACACACACACAGACGCACGCTCAAGCACACTCTCTGCCAACTGCGCAGTTGACGTAGCGACTGCGCTTGGGCTGCAAGACGCTTATGTTGTGGAAAATGAAATCTGTAATAACTTTTTTTCTGGAAGGACTTTCTTATTCAAATTTTAAGGCATTATTATGCTATTCATATGTGTGTGTGTGTGCCGAAGCACAATTCTCTAGTATTTGAAATGCGTTTTTTGCAAATTTAGGGCGAAGGGGACGTGGCATCCAAAATCAAAAAATTACTAAGTCTTTGTATTCATAAGAAGCATCTACACTGTGAATTTCATGTCTCTAGCTCTTACAGTACTCAACAGAGACGAAAAGTTATCGATAAAAAGATAGCGGGAGGAGCTATCGAATTAAAAAAAAAGTCGTACTGCGTACGGACGGACAGGGCTATATCAACTCAGCTCATCGAGCTGATCTGCGACGTCTCCTTCTGCCTGTTACACACATTTCAACAAAAATAATAATTTACATCACGACAAATAATATTAACTCTATTAAGAGCTATATTTACGGTATAGGGTATTGCTAAAAATAATATAGTTAGAATTTGGATAATTAAACATAAATAATAATAATAATAATAATAATAATAATAATAATGTACAAAAGTTTAATCAAGATTAAATATGAATAGGGGCAGGTAAATCAATTAATGCATTGTTAGCGATTTTAAATAAAACTCGGTAAGATCGTAAAGGTTTATCATTAATTTATTAACTGCAGAGGTGCTTTATTTAGTAAATAATTTAATTTTTACAAAATTTTTTGGAATATACAATTTATCAAGCGATAAAGAATTTTCTGAAATATGAGAATAAATATTTGAGATGTTTTCTATTTCGTTATTTATAAGAAAAAGAGACAAAAAATTTTTATTAAGTTATAAAATAATAAAAATTTTATTAATAAAATTGAACAAATTAAAGTTAATTTAATTGATAAATTAAACATTTCATTAGATTCATCCTAAAAAAAATAATAACATCAAAAAGTTTTAGTTATTAACCTGAAATTAAAGAAATGCAAATTGTTTGAATTAATAAAGTAAAACCTATGGCTAAGGGACGAAATATATTTATAAAAATAATATAAGTCAAAAAAAATAATGAATAAAGAAGTAATACAAGATTTTCAGGATATAGTTTATGTAAAATATTAATTTTATTTATTATTTTAAAAGAAATATTCTTAGTTTTGATTTACAAGACCCAGTCTCGTCGCGACTGCTGACAAGCACACAGCTGACTGTAAGTGAGTGACTAGTGAATTTGTCAAAACTTATATTTAAATTGGACTAAGACCACGCCAGTGGCAAAAAACTTTCAGTGTCTGTCAAAAGACACGGTGAATATAAACAAAGTTGCAATTGTGCAAGTTAATTATTTAATAAAGTGAAATTGTAAATTGGGGCTCCAGCCGCTTGTCGGCGACATCGTGGGAAAACAGCTGTCCAGCTGGTTGGTGTCACGTTGATCACATTGGTCACGGAGGTCACATTGGCTGGTTGTTGTCCCGGGAGGCTCATCTAATCAACACCCGCTTATTGATAAGCAAGACATGCTTGACAGGATGAAAAGAATGGTCGGTGTGTCGTCTGGAGAGCTGCGTGCTCAACTGGCTCAACAATTTAAGGAAATTGATGACATTAGATATAGTGTGAGTCTGGTCGCAACAAGTACCAGTCCAAATCCAAAAAAAAGGTAAATCCAGTGGTTCATAAGTCAATTAAAGGGCGCCAAAGAAACGCACAGGCTACCACCTCGTCGGTATGACTTCAAAACAATCGCTACGCTTTGCTATCAGAAGAAGCTGAACATGTAATGGAATTCGATGAACAAGTCCAAGACGAAGAAGTAGCAGCCAGTGAAGAATGTAAAAAGTGAGACATGTTTATTATTTAAATAGTGCCTCAACATTTTATGAAATTCCTGATCCTCCCAGGGACAGTTTTGTCTGATGTGCCGCTTCTTCAGATATTACAGCTCATTTAATTACCACAAGAGCTGTTAATAGCATCAGAGGCTGTGTTAGGGGCAGGAGCAGCTCGTCTTAATGCACTCTGGCCTTAACAAATCTGAATAGCGCGGATGCCAGAAATGTATCCTGCCGTTTACTTTCTTTTACAAATTGTGGTCTTCTGCAGCAGTTCCAATTTATATAAGGTCTCGCTCGAAGGCCATTTATGTGTTTTCAAGCACAATTTCTCTGCCGGTATAGTTGATTCTTTTTTCTGCCACTAACAAATTGCATGTGCGGCCTAATTATGACAATTTTCCTTCCAAAGCACTTAGATTTTCCAACTCCATACAAATCCTGGAGTATATCCCAACAAAAAGTATTTGTGGACAAAAAATCCGGAATGTCTTCAACAATGAGTTGGGTAAAACAGGTCAAAAGGCGCATCAAATTTTGTAAAAACTGAGCAGTTGATACCAGGAAAAAAGGCCATAAATTAAAGCGTTATTTTTTGGTCCCATCCCAGCGAAGATTCGCCGAATACGAATATGAATTTTGAAGACGCCAAACGGAGTAACGAATTCTGAAGATGACAAACATAGCAAGGAATTTTAAAAAAATGATTTTTGGGCCTTTTTGCTCTTTTTGCTTGCTAATTCACACATATGCAAAATTACGTTAAGCTCGTAAATGCACTGTGATATCCTGCTCGGAGTCTCATCTACTAAGCATTCGAAATATAGCTCATTCGAAATATAGCTCATTCGAAATAAAACTCATTCGAAATAGACAAATTAAATATGAGTAAGAGGCGCCCAATAAACTGGACTATATTAATCAAGGCCTCAAATTGGAAGCCACAGTTGAACATTTCTCCAAGTGCGGGGAGCTCAAAGCTCTACTTTAGCCACGCACCGGCAACAGGAAAGACTCGAGCTCAGCAGCCTGTATCGAGTCTTGAATTTAAATAAATTCATGTAAACCTGATCATCTCTGTTGCGTTCAACATTCAATTTGTCAACAATAATTCATTTGAATTATCCAGAAAATGTGTTCTCAGGCACAATTTCTCTGCCGGCATAATTGATTCTTTTTTCTGCCACTAACAAATTACATGTATGGCAATTTTCTTTCCAAAGCAAACAACTAAAGTTTGCCAATTCCAGAAAATTCTCTTCGAAACGTCGAAACTACCGAGAAAATCCGGATTGACTTCGATGATGATAAAAGATAATATTACAAATATTATGCGTTGGGTTAAACATTTCAAACGCCGTGAATTTTGTAAAAACTAAACAAATCAGCATTGGATTAAAGCATCACACATATGCAAAATTACGTTAAGCTCGTAAATGCCCTGTGTCATCTATTTAACATTCGAAATATAGCTCATTCGAAATAAAACTCATTCGAAATAAAACTCTTTCGAAATAGACAAATTAAATATGAGTAAGAGGCGCCCAATAAACTGGACTATATTAATCAAGGCCTCAAATTGGAAGCCACAGTTGAACATTTCTCCAAGTGCGGGGAGCCCAAAGCTCTACTTTAGCCACGCACCGGCAACAGGAAAGACTCGAGCTCAGCAGCCTGTATCGAGTCTTGAATTTAAATAAATTCATGTAAGCCTGATCTCTGTTGCGTTCAACATTCAATATGTCAACAATAATTCATTTGAATTATCTAGAAAATGTGTCCCCACGCACAATTTCTCTGCTGGCTTAATTGCGCATAATCGATTCATTTTTCTGCCACTAACAAATTACATGTGCGGCATAATTATGGCAATTTTCTTTCCATAGCAAACAACTAAGGTTTGCGCGCCAACTCCATCAAAGTCTTGGAGTATATCCCAACAAAAAATATTTGTGGATAATAACTACGAAACGTCGAAACGTTCGTCGAGCCGAATAATCGGCTGGTTAGTGGATCTGTCATGCGCGCCTTTTGACGTCCCGTGACCAGAACTCGTTGAGAACTATAAGAAAATCGAAACTACACTTCACATAGCATGCTTTACGGCGCCACACTGATGTGCCGACACATGTGTTGCCTTTGTCTGACAGTTTGTAAATAGCCGTAAAACACACGGAAATCGCTTTGGAGTTAGTAAATTATAGTTTTGTGGACCTTTTCTTTTGTTTGTTATTTCGTAATAATAATAATCGAAATCCACTTTAGTTCCATACAGTTATATTCATTGCATTCCATTCTGGTAATCTCGACTTTTTTCTTCTTCTGCAATCATATCTCTTGCTGGCAACACCGATGACTAAGCTACAATGATTTCTTATAAAAGATGCAATGTGTCCTTTTCCCACATTTTATTCACATTCCACAATTCAATGCAGCTGTAATTCCCGCCAGTCGCCATATCACACTCGATTAACGCAATTGACCGACACCGACAGTCAGAAACACACAGTTAGTCACATACACGCCGACAGGCACACACACAGAGAGAGCGGCTGCCGCTTTTCGGCATCGCCAACAGCGCACACACACATGCGCAACATGCACGAAGCGTTCGGCCACATTCGCCGATCTCTGAGCAGAGCCGAAGCACTTTTGTGTTTCGACGCGAGCGTCAGTTCGACGACTGCCGCATAGTTTTCTCTCGTTCACCACCTGCGAATGTTGGTGAAAAATATTTAGTTTAAAAAAAATGTTTCCCAAGTAATAACAGAGTGCTCTTGTCGAGACGGCTCGACTAGGAGATACCATGAGCCCTGCGAAGTGCCGATACTTGAAATACTCTATGCTTAGCTACATATACATATATGGCAAGCAACACATACACACACACACACAGACGCACGCTCAAGCACACTCTCTGCCAACTGCGCAGTTGACGTAGCGACTGCGCTTGGGCTGCAAGACGCTTATGTTGTGGAAAATGAAATCTGTAATAACTTTTTTTTCTGGAAGGACTTTCTTATTCAAATTTTAAGGCATTATTATGCTATTCATATGTGTGTGTGTGCCGAAGCACAATTCTCTAGTATTTGAAATGCGTTTTTTGCAAATTTAGGGCGAAGGGGACGTGGCATCCAAAATCAAAAAATTACTAAGTCTTTGTATTCATAAGAAGCATCTACACTGTGAATTTCGTGTCTCTAGCTCTTACAGTACTCAACAGAGACGAAAAGTTATCGATAAAAAGATAGCGGGAGGAGCTATCGAATTAAAAAAAAAGTCGTACTGCGTACGGACGGACAGGGCTATATCAACTCAGCTCATCGAGCTGATCTGCGACGTCTCCTTCTGCCTGTTACACACATTTCAACAAAAATAATAATTTACATCACGACAAATAATATTAACTCTATTAAGAGCTATATTTACGGTATAGGGTATTGCTAAAAATAATATAGTTAGAATTTGGATAATTAAACATAAATAATAATAATAATAATAATAATAATAATAATGTACAAAAGTTTAATCAAGATTAAATATGAATAGGGGCAGGTAAATCAATTAATGCATTGTTAGCGATTTTAAATAAAACTCGGTAAGATCGTAAAGGTTTATCATTAATTTATTAACTGCAGAGGTGCTTTATTTAGTAAATAATTTAATTTTTACAAAATTTTTTGGAATATACAATTTATCAAGCGATAAAGAATTTTCTGAAATATGAGAATAAATATTTGAGATGTTTTCTATTTCGTTATTTATAAGAAAAAGAGACAAAAAATTTTTATTAAGTTATAAAATAATAAAAATTTTATTAATAAAATTGAACAAATTAAAGTTAATTTAATTGATAAATTAAACATTTCATTAGATTCATCCTAAAAAAATAATAACATCAAAAAGTTTTAGTTATTAACCTGAAATTAAAGAAATGCAAATTGTTTGAATTAATAAAGTAAAACCTATGGCTAAGGGACGAAATATATTTATAAAAATAATATAAGTCAAAAAAAATAATGAATAAAGAAGTAATACAAGATTTTCAGGATATAGTTTATGTAAAATATTAATTTTATTTATTATTTTAAAAGAAATATTCTTAGTTTTGATTTACAAGACCCAGTCTCGTCGCGACTGCTGACAAGCACACAGCTGACTGTAAGTGAGTGACTAGTGAATTTGTCAAAACTTATATTTAAATTGGACTAAGACCACGCCAGTGGCAAAAAACTTTCAGTGTCTGTCAAAAGACACGGTGAATATAAACAAAGTTGCAATTGTGCAAGTTAATTATTTAATAAAGTGAAATTGTAAATTGGGGCTCCAGCCGCTTGTCGGCGACATCGTGGGAAAACAGCTGTCCAGCTGGTTGGTGTCACGTTGATCACATTGGTCACGGAGGTCACATTGGCTGGTTGTTGTCCCGGGAGGCTCATCTAATCAACACCCGCTTATTGATAAGCAAGACATGCTTGACAGGATGAAAAGAATGGTCGGTGTGTCGTCTGGAGAGCTGCGTGCTCAACTGGCTCAACAATTTAAGGAAATTGATGACATTAGATATAGTGTGAGTCTGGTCGCAACAAGTACCAGTCCAAATCCAAAAAAAAGGTAAATCCAGTGGTTCATAAGTCAATTAAAGGGCGCCAAAGAAACGCACAGGCTACCACCTCGTCGGTATGACTTCAAAACAATCGCTACGCTTTGCTATCAGAAGAAGCTGAACATGTAATGGAATTCGATGAACAAGTCCAAGACGAAGAAGTAGCAGCCAGTGAAGAATGTAAAAAGTGAGACATGTTTATTATTTAAATAGTGCCTCAACATTTTATGAAATTCCTGATCCTCCCAGGGACAGTTTTGTCTGATGTGCCGCTTCTTCAGATATTACAGCTCATTTAATTACCACAAGAGCTGTTAATAGCATCAGAGGCTGTGTTAGGGGCAGGAGCAGCTCGTCTTAATGCACTCTGGCCTTAACAAATCTGAATAGCGCGGATGCCAGAAATGTATCCTGCCGTTTACTTTCTTTTACAAATTGTGGTCTTCTGCAGCAGTTCCAATTTATATAAGGTCTCGCTCGAAGGCCATTTATGTGTTTTCAAGCACAATTTCTCTGCCGGTATAGTTGATTCTTTTTTCTGCCACTAACAAATTGCATGTGCGGCCTAATTATGACAATTTTCCTTCCAAAGCACTTAGATTTTCCAACTCCATACAAATCCTGGAGTATATCCCAACAAAAAGTATTTGTGGACAAAAAATCCGGAATGTCTTCAACAATGAGTTGGGTAAAACAGGTCAAAAGGCGCATCAAATTTTGTAAAAACTGAGCAGTTGATACCAGGAAAAAAGGCCATAAATTAAAGCGTTATTTTTTGGTCCCATCCCAGCGAAGATTCGCCGAATACGAATATGAATTTTGAAGACGCCAAACGGAGTAACGAATTCTGAAGATGACAAACATAGCAAGGAATTTTAAAAAAATGATTTTTGGGCCTTTTTGCTCTTTTTGCTTGCTAATTCACACATATGCAAAATTACGTTAAGCTCGTAAATGCACTGTGATATCCTGCTCGGAGTCTCATCTACTAAGCATTCGAAATATAGCTCATTCGAAATATAGCTCATTCGAAATAAAACTCATTCGAAATAGACAAATTAAATATGAGTAAGAGGCGCCCAATAAACTGGACTATATTAATCAAGGCCTCAAATTGGAAGCCACAGTTGAACATTTCTCCAAGTGCGGGGAGCTCAAAGCTCTACTTTAGCCACGCACCGGCAACAGGAAAGACTCGAGCTCAGCAGCCTGTATCGAGTCTTGAATTTAAATAAATTCATGTAAACCTGATCATCTCTGTTGCGTTCAACATTCAATTTGTCAACAATAATTCATTTGAATTATCCAGAAAATGTGTTCTCAGGCACAATTTCTCTGCCGGCATAATTGATTCTTTTTTCTGCCACTAACAAATTACATGTATGGCAATTTTCTTTCCAAAGCAAACAACTAAAGTTTGCCAATTCCAGAAAATTCTCTTCGAAACGTCGAAACTACCGAGAAAATCCGGATTGACTTCGATGATGATAAAAGATAATATTACAAATATTATGCGTTGGGTTAAACATTTCAAACGCCGTGAATTTTGTAAAAACTAAACAAATCAGCATTGGATTAAAGCATCACACATATGCAAAATTACGTTAAGCTCGTAAATGCCCTGTGTCATCTATTTAACATTCGAAATATAGCTCATTCGAAATAAAACTCATTCGAAATAAAACTCTTTCGAAATAGACAAATTAAATATGAGTAAGAGGCGCCCAATAAACTGGACTATATTAATCAAGGCCTCAAATTGGAAGCCACAGTTGAACATTTCTCCAAGTGCGGGGAGCCCAAAGCTCTACTTTAGCCACGCACCGGCAACAGGAAAGACTCGAGCTCAGCAGCCTGTATCGAGTCTTGAATTTAAATAAATTCATGTAAGCCTGATCTCTGTTGCGTTCAACATTCAATATGTCAACAATAATTCATTTGAATTATCTAGAAAATGTGTCCCCACGCACAATTTCTCTGCTGGCTTAATTGCGCATAATCGATTCATTTTTCTGCCACTAACAAATTACATGTGCGGCATAATTATGGCAATTTTCTTTCCATAGCAAACAACTAAGGTTTGCGCGCCAACTCCATCAAAGTCTTGGAGTATATCCCAACAAAAAATATTTGTGGATAATAACTACGAAACGTCGAAACGTTCGTCGAGCCGAATAATCGGCTGGTTAGTGGATCTGTCATGCGCGCCTTTTGACGTCCCGTGACCAGAACTCGTTGAGAACTATAAGAAAATCGAAACTACACTTCACATAGCATGCTTTACGGCGCCACACTGATGTGCCGACACATGTGTTGCCTTTGTCTGACAGTTTGTAAATAGCCGTAAAACACACGGAAATCGCTTTGGAGTTAGTAAATTATAGTTTTGTGGACCTTTTCTTTTGTTTGTTATTTCGTAATAATAATAATCGAAATCCACTTTAGTTCCATACAGTTATATTCATTGCATTCCATTCTGGTAATCTCGACTTTTTTCTTCTTCTGCAATCATATCTCTTGCTGGCAACACCGATGACTAAGCTACAATGATTTCTTATAAAAGATGCAATGTGTCCTTTTCCCACATTTTATTCACATTCCACAATTCAATGCAGCTGTAATTCCCGCCAGTCGCCATATCACACTCGATTAACGCAATTGACCGACACCGACAGTCAGAAACACACAGTTAGTCACATACACGCCGACAGGCACACACACAGAGAGAGCGGCTGCCGCTTTTCGGCATCGCCAACAGCGCACACACACATGCGCAACATGCACGAAGCGTTCGGCCACATTCGCCGATCTCTGAGCAGAGCCGAAGCACTTTTGTGTTTCGACGCGAGCGTCAGTTCGACGACTGCCGCATAGTTTTCTCTCGTTCACCACCTGCGAATGTTGGTGAAAAATATTTAGTTTAAAAAAAATGTTTCCCAAGTAATAACAGAGTGCTCTTGTCGAGACGGCTCGACTAGGAGATACCATGAGCCCTGCGAAGTGCCGATACTTGAAATACTCTATGCTTAGCTACATATACATATATGGCAAGCAACACATACACACACACACACAGACGCACGCTCAAGCACACTCTCTGCCAACTGCGCAGTTGACGTAGCGACTGCGCTTGGGCTGCAAGACGCTTATGTTGTGGAAAATGAAATCTGTAATAACTTTTTTTCTGGAAGGACTTTCTTATTCAAATTTTAAGGCATTATTATGCTATTCATATGTGTGTGTGTGCCGAAGCACAATTCTCTAGTATTTGAAATGCGTTTTTTGCAAATTTAGGGCGAAGGGGACGTGGCATCCAAAATCAAAAAATTACTAAGTCTTTGTATTCATAAGAAGCATCTACACTGTGAATTTCGTGTCTCTAGCTCTTACAGTACTCAACAGAGACGAAAAGTTATCGATAAAAAGATAGCGGGAGGAGCTATCGAATTAAAAAAAAAGTCGTACTGCGTACGGACGGACAGGGCTATATCAACTCAGCTCATCGAGCTGATCTGCGACGTCTCCTTCTGCCTGTTACACACATTTCAACAAAAATAATAATTTACATCACGACAAATAATATTAACTCTATTAAGAGCTATATTTACGGTATAGGGTATTGCTAAAAATAATATAGTTAGAATTTGGATAATTAAACATAAATAATAATAATAATAATAATAATAATAATAATGTACAAAAGTTTAATCAAGATTAAATATGAATAGGGGCAGGTAAATCAATTAATGCATTGTTAGCGATTTTAAATAAAACTCGGTAAGATCGTAAAGGTTTATCATTAATTTATTAACTGCAGAGGTGCTTTATTTAGTAAATAATTTAATTTTTACAAAATTTTTTGGAATATACAATTTATCAAGCGATAAAGAATTTTCTGAAATATGAGAATAAATATTTGAGATGTTTTCTATTTCGTTATTTATAAGAAAAAGAGACAAAAAATTTTTATTAAGTTATAAAATAATAAAAATTTTATTAATAAAATTGAACAAATTAAAGTTAATTTAATTGATAAATTAAACATTTCATTAGATTCATCCTAAAAAAATAATAACATCAAAAAGTTTTAGTTATTAACCTGAAATTAAAGAAATGCAAATTGTTTGAATTAATAAAGTAAAACCTATGGCTAAGGGACGAAATATATTTATAAAAATAATATAAGTCAAAAAAATAATGAATAAAGAAGTAATACAAGATTTTCAGGATATAGTTTATGTAAAATATTAATTTTATTTATTATTTTAAAAGAAATATTCTTAGTTTTGATTTACAAGACCCAGTCTCGTCGCGACTGCTGACAAGCACACAGCTGACTGTAAGTGAGTGACTAGTGAATTTGTCAAAACTTATATTTAAATTGGACTAAGACCACGCCAGTGGCAAAAAACTCTTTTAGTGTCTGTCAAAAGACACGGTGAATATAAACAAAGTTGCAATTGTGCAAGTTAATTATTTAATAAAGTGAAATTGTAAATTGGGGCTCCAGCCGCTTGTCGGCGACATCGTGGGAAAACAGCTGTCCAGCTGGTTGGTGTCACGTTGATCACATTGGTCACGGAGGTCACATTGGCTGGTTGTTGTCCCGGGAGGCTCATCTAATCAACACCCGCTTATTGATAAGCAAGACATGCTTGACAGGATGAAGAGAATGGTCGGTGTGTCGTCTGGAGAGCTGCGTGCTCAACTGGCTCAACAACAATTATGGAAATTGATGACATAAGATATAGTGCGAGTCTGGTCGCAACAAGTACCAGTCCAAATCCAAAAAAAGGTAAATCCAGTGGTTCATAAGTCAATTAAAGGGCGCCAAAGAAACGCACAGGCTACCACCTCGTCGGTATGACTTCAAAACAATCGCTACGCTTTGCTATCAGAAGAAGCTGAACATGTAATGGAATTCGATGAACAAGTCCAAGACGAAGAAGTAGCAGCCAGTGAAGAATGTAAAAAGTGAGACATGTTTATTATTTAAATAGTGCCTCAACATTTTATGAAATTCCTGATCCTCCCAGGGACAGTTTTGTCTGATGTGCCGCTTCTTCAGATATTACAGCTCATTTAATTACCACAAGAGCTGTTAATAGCATCAGAGGCTGTGTTAGGGGCAGGAGCAGCTCGTCTTAATGCACTCTGGCCTTAACAAATCTGAATAGCGCGGATGCCAGAAATGTATCCTGCCGTTTACTTTCTTTTACAAATTGTGGTCTTCTGCAGCAGTTCCAATTTATATAAGGTCTCGCTCGAAGGCCATTTATGTGTTTTCAAGCACAATTTCTCTGCCGGTATAGTTGATTCTTTTTTCTGCCACTAACAAATTGCATGTGCGGCCTAATTATGACAATTTTCCTTCCAAAGCACTTAGATTTTCCAACTCCATACAAATCCTGGAGTATATCCCAACAAAAAGTATTTGTGGACAAAAAATCCGGAATGTCTTCAACAATGAGTTGGGTAAAACAGGTCAAAAGGCGCATCAAATTTTGTAAAAACTGAGCAGTTGATACCAGGAAAAAAGGCCATAAATTAAAGCGTTATTTTTTGGTCCCATCCCAGCGAAGATTCGCCGAATACGAATATGAATTTTGAAGACGCCAAACGGAGTAACGAATTCTGAAGATGACAAACATAGCAAGGAATTTAAAAAAAATGATTTTTGGGCCTTTTTGCTCTTTTTGCTTGCTAATTCACACATATGCAAAATTACGTTAAGCTCGTAAATGCACTGTGATATCCTGCTCGGAGTCTCATCTACTAAGCATTCGAAATATAGCTCATTCGAAATATAGCTCATTCGAAATAAAACTCATTCGAAATATAGCTCATTCGAAATATAGCTCATTCGAAATAAAACTCATTCGAAATAGACAAATTAAATATGAGTAAGAGGCGCCCAATAAACTGGACTATATTAATCAAGGCCTCAAATTGGAAGCCACAGTTGAACATTTCTCCAAGTGCGGGGAGCTCAAAGCTCTACTTTAGCCACGCACCGGCAACAGGAAAGACTCGAGCTCAGCAGCCTGTATCGAGTCTTGAATTTAAATAAATTCATGTAAACCTGATCATCTCTGTTGCGTTCAACATTCAATTTGTCAACAATAATTCATTTGAATTATCCAGAAAATGTGTTCTCAGGCACAATTTCTCTGCCGGCATAATTGATTCTTTTTTCTGCCACTAACAAATTACATGTATGGCAATTTTCTTTCCAAAGCAAACAACTAAAGTTTGCCAATTCCAGAAAATTCTCTTCGAAACGTCGAAACTACCGAGAAAATCCGGATTGACTTCGATGATGATAAAAGATAATATTACAAATATTATGCGTTGGGTTAAACATTTCAAACGCCGTGAATTTTGTAAAAACTAAACAAATCAGCATTGGATTAAAGCATCACACATATGCAAAATTACGTTAAGCTCGTAAATGCCCTGTGTCATCTATTTAACATTCGAAATATAGCTCATTCGAAATAAAACTCATTCGAAATAAAACTCTTTCGAAATAGACAAATTAAATATGAGTAAGAGGCGCCCAATAAACTGGACTATATTAATCAAGGCCTCAAATTGGAAGCCACAGTTGAACATTTCTCCAAGTGCGGGGAGCCCAAAGCTCTACTTTAGCCACGCACCGGCAACAGGAAAGACTCGAGCTCAGCAGCCTGTATCGAGTCTTGAATTTAAATAAATTCATGTAAGCCTGATCTCTGTTGCGTTCAACATTCAATATGTCAACAATAATTCATTTGAATTATCTAGAAAATGTGTCCCCACGCACAATTTCTCTGCTGGCTTAATTGCGCATAATCGATTCATTTTTCTGCCACTAACAAATTACATGTGCGGCATAATTATGGCAATTTTCTTTCCATAGCAAACAACTAAGGTTTGCGCGCCAACTCCATCAAAGTCTTGGAGTATATCCCAACAAAAAATATTTGTGGATAATAACTACGAAACGTCGAAACGTTCGTCGAGCCGAATAATCGGCTGGTTAGTGGATCTGTCATGCGCGCCTTTTGACGTCCCGTGACCAGAACTCGTTGAGAACTACAGTGGCTCACAGCTTATTTCGTGCAGGGGTGCAAAAAAACTTCAACAGCGTGTGCCTCTTAAACTATTGAAGATATCAAAAAAATTTAAATGTAGTTTTATTTAGTGGTCATTTATAATATATTTAGGCACTTCATTGTTTTTCTTACTTATAAAATAACTATTATAACTAAAAAAAAGGAACATCAGTGTCTTTTTCTATGTCACAGCTTATTTCGTGCACTGCACTTTCAATGACTTTATTGCCAAAATTTCCGTGATTTTGTCACGGTTTTAAGTTCTATCCATTAACTACATGTTTATTCAAAGTTTTTTCGATATAATGGATCTGGTGACACTTGGGTACATTGTTTTATTGGGAATTACAAAAATGAGTCCACGTACACCGGTTGAGATGCGGGAATTAGTCCTATCTCATTTCAAAAATGGCAAATCCCAGCGAAATATTGCCGAAATTGTTCAGTTGAATCCCAGTACAGTGAAATATATCATCCAGCGCTTTGTTCGAGAAAATCGGGTGGCAGATAAAGGACGAAAAGCACCGAACAAAATTTTCACTGACGCCGAGGAGAGACTTATTATGAGAAAAATAAAAGCCAATCCAAAATTGTCGGCACCAAAATTGGCATCGGATGTTGAGAAAGAACTGGGAAAACAATGTTCGGCAGAGAAAGTTCGTCGTGTGTTACGGGATCAGGAATTAATGGCCAGGTTGCTCGAAAAAAACCATTCATAAATGGGAAAAAGCAGAAGTGTCGACTTAACTTTGCCAAGGATCATGTTTCCCGCCCAATTTCTTTCTGGAACGAGATAATATATGCTGATGAATCCAAATTCAATATCTTTGGGTCGGATGGGATGCAATATGTTGGGCGCCAACCACATATCGAGCTTCATAATAAGAACTCAAAGCCCACTATAAAGCATGGCGGTGGCAGTGTCATGGTTTGGGCATGCATGGCGGCTTCTGGAGTTGGAAACCTGGTTTTCATCGAAGGAACAATGGACAGACATATGTATCTATCAGTTTTCAAAGAGAATTTGCTTCAAAGTGCTGAGAAATTGGGTCTAGAGGGTCGATTCCGTTTTTATCAAGACAATGACCCAAAACACAAATCCGGTATTGTCCAGTCCTGGTTGATCTGGAATTGCCCACATGTGGTCAATTCTCCTGCCCAGTCTCCTGACCTTAACGTGTTAAAAAACTTGTGGGCAATATTGGACATGGCCATCCGGAAAATGTAAATTTCCAATAAAAATTACCTTAAAAATGCACTACTGGAAGAATGGGGAAAAGGTTCTACTGAAGTCACCAAAAAATTGGTTTCCTCGATGGAAACACGCATGAAAGAGGTGATTAAACAAAAGGGAGGTCACACCAAATACTAGTTTAATTTGTTTAGAATTATTTTTAGAGTTAAGTGCAGTGCACGAAATAAGCTGTGACATAGAAAAAGACACTGATGTTCCTTTTTTTTAGTTATAATAGTTATTTTATAAGTAAGAAAAACAATGAAGTGCCTAAATATATTATAAATGACCACTAAATAAAACTACATTTAAATTTTTTTGATATCTTCAATAGTTTAAGAGGTACACGCTGTTGAAGTTTTTTTTGCACCCCTGCACGAAATAAGCTGTGAGCCACTGTATAAGAAAATCGAAACTACACTTCACATAGCATGCTTTACGGCGCCACACTGATGTGCCGACACATGTGTTGCCTTTGTCTGACAGTTTGTAAATAGCCGTAAAACACACGGAAATCGCTTTGGAGTTAGTAAATTATAGTTTTGTGGACCTTTTCTTTTGTTTGTTATTTCGTAATAATAATAATCGAAATCCACTTTAGTTCCATACAGTTATATTCATTGCATTCCATTCTGGTAATCTCGACTTTTTTCTTCTTCTGCAATCATATCTCTTGCTGGCAACACCGATGACTAAGCTACAATGATTTCTTATAAAAGATGCAATGTGTCCTTTTCCCACATTTTATTCACATTCCACAATTCAATGCAGCTGTAATTCCCGCCAGTCGCCATATCACACTCGATTAACGCAATTGACCGACACCGACAGTCAGAAACACACAGTTAGTCACATACACGCCGACAGGCACACACACAGAGAGAGCGGCTGCCGCTTTTCGGCATCGCCAACAGCGCACACACACATGCGCAACATGCACGAAGCGTTCGGCCACATTCGCCGATCTCTGAGCAGAGCCGAAGCACTTTTGTGTTTCGACGCGAGCGTCAGTTCGACGACTGCCGCATAGTTTTCTCTCGTTCACCACCTGCGAATGTTGGTGAAAAATATTTAGTTTAAAAAAAATGTTTCCCAAGTAATAACAGAGTGCTCTTGTCGAGACGGCTCGACTAGGAGATACCATGAGCCCTGCGAAGTGCCGATACTTGAAATACTCTATGCTTAGCTACATATACATATATGGCAAGCAACACATACACACACACACACAGACGCACGCTCAAGCACACTCTCTGCCAACTGCGCAGTTGACGTAGCGACTGCGCTTGGGCTGCAAGACGCTTATGTTGTGGAAAATGAAATCTGTAATAACTTTTTTTCTGGAAGGACTTTCTTATTCAAATTTTAAGGCATTATTATGCTATTCATATGTGTGTGTGTGCCGAAGCACAATTCTCTAGTATTTGAAATGCGTTTTTTGCAAATTTAGGGCGAAGGGGACGTGGCATCCAAAATCAAAAAATTACTAAGTCTTTGTATTCATAAGAAGCATCTACACTGTGAATTTCGTGTCTCTAGCTCTTACAGTACTCAACAGAGACGAAAAGTTATCGATAAAAAGATAGCGGGAGGAGCTATCGAATTAAAAAAAAAAGTCGTACTGCGTACGGACGGACAGGGCTATATCAACTCAGCTCATCGAGCTGATCTGCGACGTCTCCTTCTGCCTGTTACACACATTTCAACAAAAATAATAATTTACATCACGACAAATAATATTAACTCTATTAAGAGCTATATTTACGGTATAGGGTATTGCTAAAAATAATATAGTTAGAATTTGGATAATTAAACATAAATAATAATAATAATAATAATAATAATAATAATGTACAAAAGTTTAATCAAGATTAAATATGAATAGGGGCAGGTAAATCAATTAATGCATTGTTAGCGATTTTAAATAAAACTCGGTAAGATCGTAAAGGTTTATCATTAATTTATTAACTGCAGAGGTGCTTTATTTAGTAAATAATTTAATTTTTACAAAATTTTTTGGAATATACAATTTATCAAGCGATAAAGAATTTTCTGAAATATGAGAATAAATATTTGAGATGTTTTCTATTTCGTTATTTATAAGAAAAAGAGACAAAAAATTTTTATTAAGTTATAAAATAATAAAAATTTTATTAATAAAATTGAACAAATTAAAGTTAATTTAATTGATAAATTAAACATTTCATTAGATTCATCCTAAAAAAAATAATAACATCAAAAAGTTTTAGTTATTAACCTGAAATTAAAGAAATGCAAATTGTTTGAATTAATAAAGTAAAACCTATGGCTAAGGGACGAAATATATTTATAAAAATAATATAAGTCAAAAAAAATAATGAATAAAGAAGTAATACAAGATTTTCAGGATATAGTTTATGTAAAATATTAATTTTATTTATTATTTTAAAAGAAATATTCTTAGTTTTGATTTACAAGACCCAGTCTCGTCGCGACTGCTGACAAGCACACAGCTGACTGTAAGTGAGTGACTAGTGAATTTGTCAAAACTTATATTTAAATTGGACTAAGACCACGCCAGTGGCAAAAACTCTTTTAGTGTCTGTCAAAAGACACGGTGAATATAAACAAAGTTGCAATTGTGCAAGTTAATTATTTAATAAAGTGAAATTGTAAATTGGGGCTCCAGCCGCTTGTCGGCGACATCGTGGGAAAACAGCTGTCCAGCTGGTTGGTGTCACGTTGATCACATTGGTCACGGAGGTCACATTGGCTGGTTGTTGTCCCGGGAGGCTCATCTAATCAACACCCGCTTATTGATAAGCAAGACATGCTTGACAGGATGAAGAGAATGGTCGGTGTGTCGTCTGGAGAGCTGCGTGCTCAACTGGCTCAACAACAATTATGGAAATTGATGACATAAGATATAGTGCGAGTCTGGTCGCAACAAGTACCAGTCCAAATCCAAAAAAAAGGTAAATCCAGTGGTTCATAAGTCAATTAAAGGGCGCCAAAGAAACGCACAGGCTACCACCTCGTCGGTATGACTTCAAAACAATCGCTACGCTTTGCTATCAGAAGAAGCTGAACATGTAATGGAATTCGATGAACAAGTCCAAGACGAAGAAGTAGCAGCCAGTGAAGAATGTAAAAAGTGAGACATGTTTATTATTTAAATAGTGCCTCAACATTTTATGAAATTCCTGATCCTCCCAGGGACAGTTTTGTCTGATGTGCCGCTTCTTCAGATATTACAGCTCATTTAATTACCACAAGAGCTGTTAATAGCATCAGAGGCTGTGTTAGGGGCAGGAGCAGCTCGTCTTAATGCACTCTGGCCTTAACAAATCTGAATAGCGCGGATGCCAGAAATGTATCCTGCCGTTTACTTTCTTTTACAAATTGTGGTCTTCTGCAGCAGTTCCAATTTATATAAGGTCTCGCTCGAAGGCCATTTATGTGTTTTCAAGCACAATTTCTCTGCCGGTATAGTTGATTCTTTTTTCTGCCACTAACAAATTGCATGTGCGGCCTAATTATGACAATTTTCCTTCCAAAGCACTTAGATTTTCCAACTCCATACAAATCCTGGAGTATATCCCAACAAAAAGTATTTGTGGACAAAAAATCCGGAATGTCTTCAACAATGAGTTGGGTAAAACAGGTCAAAAGGCGCATCAAATTTTGTAAAAACTGAGCAGTTGATACCAGGAAAAAAGGCCATAAATTAAAGCGTTATTTTTTGGTCCCATCCCAGCGAAGATTCGCCGAATACGAATATGAATTTTGAAGACGCCAAACGGAGTAACGAATTCTGAAGATGACAAACATAGCAAGGAATTTTAAAAAAATGATTTTTGGGCCTTTTTGCTCTTTTTGCTTGCTAATTCACACATATGCAAAATTACGTTAAGCTCGTAAATGCACTGTGATATCCTGCTCGGAGTCTCATCTACTAAGCATTCGAAATATAGCTCATTCGAAATATAGCTCATTCGAAATAAAACTCATTCGAAATATAGCTCATTCGAAATATAGCTCATTCGAAATAAAACTCATTCGAAATAGACAAATTAAATATGAGTAAGAGGCGCCCAATAAACTGGACTATATTAATCAAGGCCTCAAATTGGAAGCCACAGTTGAACATTTCTCCAAGTGCGGGGAGCTCAAAGCTCTACTTTAGCCACGCACCGGCAACAGGAAAGACTCGAGCTCAGCAGCCTGTATCGAGTCTTGAATTTAAATAAATTCATGTAA
Organism: Drosophila peninsularis; assembly: GCA_035047485.1. Taxonomy (NCBI): domain Eukaryota; kingdom Metazoa; phylum Arthropoda; class Insecta; order Diptera; family Drosophilidae; genus Drosophila; species Drosophila peninsularis. The sequence continues at coordinate 11,300,672 of JAWNPN010000028.1, forward strand.
ACCTGATCATCTCTGTTGCGTTCAACATTCAATTTGTCAACAATAATTCATTTGAATTATCCAGAAAATGTGTTCTCAGGCACAATTTCTCTGCCGGCATAATTGATTCTTTTTTCTGCCACTAACAAATTACATGTATGGCAATTTTCTTTCCAAAGCAAACAACTAAAGTTTGCCAATTCCAGAAAATTCTCTTCGAAACGTCGAAACTACCGAGAAAATCCGGATTGACTTCGATGATGATAAAAGATAATATTACAAATATTATGCGTTGGGTTAAACATTTCAAACGCCGTGAATTTTGTAAAAACTAAACAAATCAGCATTGGATTAAAGCATCACACATATGCAAAATTACGTTAAGCTCGTAAATGCCCTGTGTCATCTATTTAACATTCGAAATAAAGCCCATTCGAAATATAGCTCATTCGAAATAGACAAATTAAATATGAGTAAGAGGCGCCCAATAAACTGGACTATATTAATCAAGGCCTCAAATTGGAAGCCACAGTTGAACATTTCTCCAAGTGCGGGGAGCCCAAAGCTCTACTTCAGCCACGCACCGGCAACAGGAAAGACTCGAGCTCAGCAGCTTGTATCGAGTCTTGAATTTAAATAAATTCATGTAAGCCTGATCTCTGTTGCGTTCAACATTCAATATGTCAACAATAATTCATTTGAATTATCTAGAAAATGTGTCCCCACGCACAATTTCTCTGCTGGCTTAATTGCGCATAATCGATTCATTTTTCTGCCACTAACAAATTACATGTGCGGCATAATTATGGCAATTTTCTTTCCATAGCAAACAACTAAGGTTTGCGCGCCAACTCCATCAAAGTCTTGGAGTATATCCCAACAAAAAATATTTGTGGATAATAACTACGAAACGTCGAAACGTTCGTCGAGCCGAATAATCGGCTGGTTAGTGGATCTGTCATGCGCGCCTTTTGACGTCCCGTGACCAGAACTCGTTGAGAACTATAAGAAAATCGAAACTACACTTCACATAGCATGCTTTACGGCGCCACACTGATGTGCCGACACATGTGTTGCCTTTGTCTGACAGTTTGTAAATAGCCGTAAAACACACGGAAATCGCTTTGGAGTTAGTAAATTATAGTTTTGTGGACCTTTTCTTTTGTTTGTTATTTCGTAATAATAATAATCGAAATCCACTTTAGTTCCATACAGTTATATTCATTGCATTCCATTCTGGTAATCTCGACTTTTTTCTTCTTCTGCAATCATATCTCTTGCTGGCAACACCGATGACTAAGCTACAATGATTTCTTATAAAAGATGCAATGTGTCCTTTTCCCACATTTTATTCACATTCCACAATTCAATGCAGCTGTAATTCCCGCCAGTCGCCATATCACACTCGATTAACGCAATTGACCGACACCGACAGTCAGAAACACACAGTTAGTCACATACACGCCGACAGGCACACACACAGAGAGAGCGGCTGCCGCTTTTCGGCATCGCCAACAGCGCACACACACATGCGCAACATGCACGAAGCGTTCGGCCACATTCGCCGATCTCTGAGCAGAGCCGAAGCACTTTTGTGTTTCGACGCGAGCGTCAGTTCGACGACTGCCGCATAGTTTTCTCTCGTTCACCACCTGCGAATGTTGGTGAAAAATATTTAGTTTAAAAAAAATGTTTCCCAAGTAATAACAGAGTGCTCTTGTCGAGACGGCTCGACTAGGAGATACCATGAGCCCTGCGAAGTGCCGATACTTGAAATACTCTATGCTTAGCTACATATACATATATGGCAAGCAACACATACACACACACACACAGACGCACGCTCAAGCACACTCTCTGCCAACTGCGCAGTTGACGTAGCGACTGCGCTTGGGCTGCAAGACGCTTATGTTGTGGAAAATGAAATCTGTAATAACTTTTTTTCTGGAAGGACTTTCTTATTCAAATTTTAAGGCATTATTATGCTATTCATATGTGTGTGTGTGCCGAAGCACAATTCTCTAGTATTTGAAATGCGTTTTTTGCAAATTTAGGGCGAAGGGGACGTGGCATCCAAAATCAAAAAATTACTAAGTCTTTGTATTCATAAGAAGCATCTACACTGTGAATTTCGTGTCTCTAGCTCTTACAGTACTCAACAGAGACGAAAAGTTATCGATAAAAAGATAGCGGGAGGAGCTATCGAATTAAAAAAAAAGTCGTACTGCGTACGGACGGACAGGGCTATATCAACTCAGCTCATCGAGCTGATCTGCGACGTCTCCTTCTGCCTGTTACACACATTTCAACAAAAATAATAATTTACATCACGACAAATAATATTAACTCTATTAAGAGCTATATTTACGGTATAGGGTATTGCTAAAAATAATATAGTTAGAATTTGGATAATTAAACATAAATAATAATAATAATAATAATAATAATAATAATGTACAAAAGTTTAATCAAGATTAAATATGAATAGGGGCAGGTAAATCAATTAATGCATTGTTAGCGATTTTAAATAAAACTCGGTAAGATCGTAAAGGTTTATCATTAATTTATTAACTGCAGAGGTGCTTTATTTAGTAAATAATTTAATTGTTACAAAATTTTTTGGAATATACAATTTATCAAGCGATAAAGAATTTTCTGAAATATGAGAATAAATATTTGAGATGTTTTCTATTTCGTTATTTATAAGAAAAAGAGACAAATAATTTTTATCAAGTAATAAAATAATAAAAATTTTATTAATAAAATTGAACAAATTAAAGTTAATTTAATTGATAAATTAAACATTTCATAAGATTCATCCTAAAAAAATAATAACATCAAAAAGTTTTAGTTATTAACCTGAAATTAAAGAAATGCAAATTGTTTGAATTAATAAAGTAAAACCTATGGCTAAGGGACGAAATATATTTATAAAAATAATATAAGTCAAAAAAATAATGAATAAAGAAGTAATACAAGATTTTCAGGATATAGTTTATGTAAAATATTAATTTTATTTATTATTTTAAAAGAAATATTCTTAGTTTTGATTTACAAGACCCAGTCTCGTCGCGACTGCTGACAAGCACACAGCTGACTGTAAGTGAGTGACTAGTGAATTTGTCAAAACTTATATTTAAATTGGACTAAGACCACGCCAGTGGCAAAAAACTCTTTTAGTGTCTGTCAAAAGACACGGTGAATATAAACAAAGTTGCAATTGTGCAAGTTAATTATTTAATAAAGTGAAATTGTAAATTGGGGCTCCAGCCGCTTGTCGGCGACATCGTGGGAAAACAGCTGTCCAGCTGGTTGGTGTCACGTTGATCACATTGGTCACGGAGGTCACATTGGCTGGTTGTTGTCCCGGGAGGCTCATCTAATCAACACCCGCTTATTGATAAGCAAGACATGCTTGACAGGATGAAGAGAATGGTCGGTGTGTCGTCTGGAGAGCTGCGTGCTCAACTGGCTCAACAACAATTATGGAAATTGATGACATAAGATATAGTGCGAGTCTGGTCGCAACAAGTACCAGTCCAAATCCAAAAAAAAGGTAAATCCAGTGGTTCATAAGTCAATTAAAGGGCGCCAAAGAAACGCACAGGCTACCACCTCGTCGGTATGACTTCAAAACAATCGCTACGCTTTGCTATCAGAAGAAGCTGAACATGTAATGGAATTCGATGAACAAGTCCAAGACGAAGAAGTAGCAGCCAGTGAAGAATGTAAAAAGTGAGACATGTTTATTATTTAAATAGTGCCTCAACATTTTATGAAATTCCTGATCCTCCCAGGGACAGTTTTGTCTGATGTGCCGCTTCTTCAGATATTACAGCTCATTTAATTACCACAAGAGCTGTTAATAGCATCAGAGGCTGTGTTAGGGGCAGGAGCAGCTCGTCTTAATGCACTCTGGCCTTAACAAATCTGAATAGCGCGGATGCCAGAAATGTATCCTGCCGTTTACTTTCTTTTACAAATTGTGGTCTTCTGCAGCAGTTCCAATTTATATAAGGTCTCGCTCGAAGGCCATTTATGTGTTTTCAAGCACAATTTCTCTGCCGGTATAGTTGATTCTTTTTTCTGCCACTAACAAATTGCATGTGCGGCCTAATTATGACAATTTTCCTTCCAAAGCACTTAGATTTTCCAACTCCATACAAATCCTGGAGTATATCCCAACAAAAAGTATTTGTGGACAAAAAATCCGGAATGTCTTCAACAATGAGTTGGGTAAAACAGGTCAAAAGGCGCATCAAATTTTGTAAAAACTGAGCAGTTGATACCAGGAAAAAAGGCCATAAATTAAAGCGTTATTTTTTGGTCCCATCCCAGCGAAGATTCGCCGAATACGAATATGAATTTTGAAGACGCCAAACGGAGTAACGAATTCTGAAGATGACAAACATAGCAAGGAATTTTAAAAAAATGATTTTTGGGCCTTTTTGCTCTTTTTGCTTGCTAATTCACACATATGCAAAATTACGTTAAGCTCGTAAATGCACTGTGATATCCTGCTCGGAGTCTCATCTACTAAGCATTTGAAATATAGCTCATTCGAAATAAAACTCATTCGAAATATAGCTCATTCGAAATAAAACTCATTCGAAATAAAACTCATTCGAAATAGACAAATTAAATATGAGTAAGAGGCGCCCAATAAACTGGACTATATTAATCAAGGCCTCAAATTGGAAGCCACAGTTGAACATTTCTCCTAATGCGGGGAGCTCAAAGCTCTACTTTAGCCACGCACCGGCAACAGGAAAGACTCGAGCTCAGCAGCCTGTATCGAGTCTTGAATTTAAATAAATTCATGTAAGCCTGATCTCTGTTGCGTTCAACATTCAATATGTCAACAATAATTCATTTGAATTATCTAGAAAATGTGTCCCCACGCACAATTTCTCTGCTGGCTTAATTGCGCATAATCGATTCATTTTTCTGCCACTAACAAATTACATGTGCGGCATAATTATGGCAATTTTCTTTCCATAGCAAACAACTAAGGTTTGCGCGCCAACTCCATCAAAGTCTTGGAGTATATCCCAACAAAAAATATTTGTGGATAATAACTACGAAACGTCGAAACGTTCGTCGAGCCGAATAATCGGCTGGTTAGTGGATCTGTCATGCGCGCCTTTTGACGTCCCGTGACCAGAACTCGTTGAGAACTATAAGAAAATCGAAACTACACTTCACATAGCATGCTTTACGGCGCCACACTGATGTGCCGACACATGTGTTGCCTTTGTCTGACAGTTTGTAAATAGCCGTAAAACACACGGAAATCGCTTTGGAGTTAGTAAATTATAGTTTTGTGGACCTTTTCTTTTGTTTGTTATTTCGTAATAATAATAATCGAAATCCACTTTAGTTCCATACAGTTATATTCATTGCATTCCAACATTATGTGTGACTTCCATCACAGCTCAAAGTACATACATAGAAATATATACATATTTTATTTATTGATGTGCACAAAGCTATGTGGCTTATTAGCAACAAATATATGATTTTCAACTAGCCGATTTAGAAGCCAAACTATCTGTGAAGGTGTGCAACTCAAGAGTCGCTGGAAATATATTTATTTAACGTCGACGTTGAGGAACCCGAAAAGGCAATGATGCAATTGCAGAGATTATGGGAATTTGGTCCAGATTGGCAGTTGACCTTGCGCGACCTTGGAGTTTAGAGCCATCGACTCCAGCCAGACTGCAGGCAGTCATTGACGCCAATCTAAATATATTAAGTTAAGCTAAGCATTAAAATTTTAAATTATGATGCGAAGTTTAATAAGAAAATAGAGTTTCAGTTTTGGGTAATGGACTTTAAACAAGAGTAATATTATGATAGGTAGATATCAAGCTCCACTTTTGGAGGAAAAATCTGAAATTGAAGCTTACTTGCTGCTGGACTGTCTGAACCTTTAGTAGTTGCTATTAAAGCTAGTAGGTATGCAGAAACCGTTATGTACTTTCGTGAAACATACAGAATCTGGTGAGAATGACTCCATTCACCGATCCAGACTGATCCAGATATCTTCAGGGAGAACTACTGCTCAGACATAAAAAGGCAATAGAGTGCAGCTGAAAGCTGCTTCTGGCAATGACTGGCATTTGATATTGTGCTCCGTGCTCCGTGGCGTATGTGTAATGCGTTTAGAGGTAATTAAATTTTGGCTCATATTGCGTGCGTGTGTGTGGGTGAGTGTGTGAGTGGGGTTGGGGTTGGGGCTGTGGCAGGTCCAAGTGTCCAGGCAGAAAATGCAATTCATCACGGCACGCAGCTAACATCGTAATCTACTTTAGCAGCTAATTGTCATTACTATTTCAATGATTATGATTACGATTATGATTATGATTGCGATTACGATTATGATGAAGATTAAGATTATGATAATTAAGCCTGGCCGTGTTGTTTTGGGTGCCGAAAACTTTTGGCTAATGGCCTCGGTGTAAACTTATTCTTGCGTTTGGCTTTACGGCTCAGTTGGGCTCGGCAACCAAGGCACTTTGCCCACAATATTTTACAACTAATTAGGGATAATTACCAGCCATTACACAAAGGCTTTCCAGCCTTGAAAGCTGAAGACAACTGACTTGACTGACTAACTCGCTGACTGGCTGACAATTTCTGGCCGTGGCCATGTGCTTCGGGCCACCTTAGCCATGGCAAGTCGCCCGAAATGTGCCCATGGAGAGGCGCGCGCACACTAACTAGCGCCCATTTGTTGCCGTCTGTTGATCTGGGAGCAAATGTCAAAATAGTTGACGCCAACTGCGCATCAGGTTTTGGGTTCATTTCCGCACCACATCGAACCGAATGCCGAATAGATAGATGTATCCACATTCATCTGCCTCGAGTGTGCCTGAAGATGTACCGGAATGATTAATTGTTTTGCGTTGACTGTACTCCCAGCACTTGGGAGGGCAACTAAATTGATTTACGTCTAACTGCTATGCCCTTCGGGACTGCAGGGTATATTTTAGGATAAAACATGGAGTTTTATAGCATTCTAATAAGTTAACTCTACACAAGATTATATTGTGGAATACGTATCTGAATCAGTTTTCACTGAAAAGGGAGTGTTGGGAGTATCTAGTGGTAGGAGTATATAAAAACTATACGCTAATGCCTTGTTGGCCAGCCTCATCGGATTACAGCGTGACCTTTAGATCAAAAAGCAAGCAACAGCTATAATAATTACAATAGGACTGCTGCGAGTGACTTTTGCTAAGCTGAAAACAAGAGTTTTATGTAATTTTGCCCACCTGCGGCACTTGTGTGTGTGTGTGTGGGGATCTGTAGTTGCCATGTCTTTAATCCATTTCAGGGCAGTTGTGTTGGCTCTTCACTCAGGCTTACGTTTGCTGCTCTGGCAACTGCACGTAACTTGTTTTTAGCTCTTATGCAAGAGAAAAAGAACTTGAATAGCAGAAGATACTCACTATTTATATATATATATATTTTTTTTATTTTAATTTTTAAATTTATATTAAAATATAAATATACGATAAACAAATATGTTCATTAATAAACAAATATAAATACATCGCATATGTTGCAGAGTCTGCTCTCTCAGTTTCCCACATCGTGATTGGCTCTTACTTGTGCAGCAGCATTAGTGTGAGAGCTTGTCTTGAATAGCTGTAAAAACATTATCCGAAAGAGTTTGCGTGTTGGCTGCTCGCTGCTCTATTCTAGCGCATAGCCTCATATTCAAATGCATGCTCTGTGAGAGAGAAAGGGACAATGATAGCTGTTGCTGAGTGGCAGCGAGATGGCAATTGAGCCAATGAGACTTGAAATGTGCATTCTGAAGGAGCGCAACTGCAACTGAATTTAAGTAAATGATGAAATGGAAAGGGAAATCTCAGCTGTAGCCAATATATATGCTGATAGTCTGTCAAAGATAGTTCTAGTCAACTATATATGTAAAGCAAAATTCAGTATTTAATAGCCCAAAGTTGGGCAACTTTTGCTTTCATCGGCGCCTAAGCAAGCATAGATATATGATTAAGTGCGAGCTCAAGCAAACATTTTGACGTATTTTACAATTAAGTTAGCTTTTGTTCGTTAGATTGAATTACGCAAAGTTATAATGCGTGTGCGCCTTAACCCATCATCGGCCAATTTCCGAAACTTTCTCACTGCTCGCACTTGATGGGCATCATTCACGCCTTCAGTGCGGCCGTGGCCAGGGCAAATCTTTGGAACATATACATATATTGTACTAAACTATAACAACAATAATAACAACAATGAGTTGGCATCTTCTCCGGCCCCCAAAGTACGCTGCCCCATATCTTGCTTGGCGCAGATTAGGCAGGCAACCAGCCTGCCAGCCAGCCAGATGCTGACTAAGCGAAAAACTTATTAGAGGAGACACACGTCTAAGATTACATACACCCACACACCCACACACACCCACACACACACACACACACATAATATATATATATATATATATATATATATATATATATATATATATATATATATATATATATATATATATAGAGTAACTGCTGGTGTTTCGATCAGAATCCGACATCCCTTCAATCCTGGGCTCGAGCAGGGGTCGGATTTTGTGGTGCGGGTGCAAGGGTGCAGAGCCAAAAAACAAAATGGCGGCTCACGTTCGACGCTTCACTTAATTAAGCGCCTTTTTGTCTGCTGTAAGTTGATAATTGAGGTTTTGCCGGTTTCCAGTAAAAGTTATTGCCCCCAAGAACCCAAATACCGAAAGTGGCACAACAAAGGCGCCCACGGCCATTCGCCGCGACCTGGCTTGGGCGCTGCCGCAGGGGCGCAGACACGGCCGAGACGGACGCATAAACGAAGCTAAGGCCCAAGCCGAAAGAAAACTACCAAAAGGCAGCCATGTGCGGCTAGTCAAATATGAAATATAGCCGAGAGACGGCCAAATGAGCTTCAAGCCAGTTGCAGCCGGATGATGGCAAAGGAGCGTTTAGATAAGAGATAAACAAAAATTAATTTCGTTTAAGCTAATGAGATTGATTAACAGATATAGCTGGAAGATATCGGGACAGACTGCGCAGCAGGCCATACTATACTATACTATACTATACTATACTATACTATACTATACTATACTATACTATACTATACTATACTATACTATACTATACTATACTATACTATACTATACTATACTATACTATACTATACTATACTATACTATACTATACTATACTATACTATACTATACTATACTATACTATACTATACTATACTATACTATACTATACTATACTATACTATACTATACTATACTATACTATACTATACTATACTATACTATACTATACTATACTATACTATACTATACTATACTATACTATACTATACTATACTATACTATACTATACTATACTATACTATACTATACTATACTATACTATACTATACTATACTATACTATACTATACTATACTATACTATACTATACTATACTATACTATACTATACTATACTATACTATACTATACTATACTATACTATACTATACTATACTATACTATACTATACTATACTATACTATACTATACTATACTATACTATACTATACTATACTATACTATACTATACTATACTATACTATACTATACTATACTATACTATACTATACTATACTATACTATACTATACTATACTATACTATACTATACTATACTATACTATACTATACTATACTATACTATACTATACTATACTATACTATACTATACTATACTATACTATACTATACTAAATTTATTTCAATATTGTGTAACTCAGATCTGAGATCATAACAATCGTGACAATCTTTATAGATGTATGCCTTCAGGCAGTTACATATTTGGCAAATACAAATACATATGCCTATATCCGACACTCAAATATGTTTATGATGATTGCACAGATATTTGGCAGAGCTGCTGGGGCTCCTCTTCCGCAGTCGCTTTAAAAACAAGTGCAGGAAATGAATAACAAAATACGTGCTCGTACCTCAGCCAGGTGGGTGGGGGCTTGGCGGCAGGAGCAGGGAATTAAATCTGGGGCCAGCAAATGCCGGGCAACTACTTATATGTGACTACATATCCAGAGCTCGCTATTTGCGGAGGCCAAACGACTCTATTGCTGCGGCAGGGGCCATAAAAACATAATCCACATAAAGCTTTTAGCACACACTCGGACACCAGCAGCAGCAGCAGCCGTGGGAATTGCTCTGCTTGTTATATAAAAATTGCTGCTGGCTCTTAAGCTGCCATATCATTGCGTATCCGCTGCCCACTGGCCGCCGCAGCTGCCTCTGAGCTGGTCAACTGGTTCGGCCAGCCAGGCCAGTGGCTTACGAAATTTTAACAAGCCCTGAGCCACACAGCCCAGCCAGCTTTCTCACATCAAAGTAAATTAAATTTATAGGCACAAGCTGAAAATGAAGTGAAAACTTCGCTCTGAACCTGAAGCAGCCCCCAGTTCTATGCACCTTATGTATAATTTTAGCATATAATATCATTTCCAAAACTGAACAATAAACATATATATCGTATCGCCAACATGATAATGTGACCTGATGCTGCTGAGTCTGTTATCCAAGTCTCTCTATTCTGATTGGCTTCTAGCGCTGCAGTCGTGTTGGTGTGAGGGTGAGAGCATGCTGTGGAGCTGTTATCCAAGTGGGTTTGTCACGCTGTAAGAGCTAGAGCGAGAGAGATATATAGCGATAGCTGTTGCTGAATGTAGACTCAGCTGTTGCTGGAAGGGAGTGAGATGGATATAAAGCGATTCGGACAATGTCGTTATGATTGGCACTGATCGAAGCAGAGGAGTAACTAGAAAGAATTGTGCAATTTGAATGGAGGCAGCACGATTACGCAGATTCTTAAGCATTCATGGGCTGACAAGCTAACGGAGTTAGAGGGTATCTTAGCTACTTCTGCCTTTTTTTGCCTTTTAACTGAAAATATCTGTTAAAACAACATTTAATTTTTCGAGCCGCATTCCCATTCCTCAAAAGCCGAAGAGTACGAAAAAAAAGCGAACTTTAAACTTTCAGTTCAATTTATTTTTAATCCAATAAAATCAGCAAAGTGCGAGGCGTGCTGGAGCGAGAAAGTTTCGGATAGGTGAATTTTGGGGCTGTAGCTTCGACGTGGGGTGTCTGGGTGGTCAGAGTGTGGGCAGTGTGGGGCGGCAGTCAGATTATTGGACGTCAGAAGCTTTGATTGAGCTACGTGTTGATGGGCTGCCAGCTGGTGAGCTGTCGAGCTGCCGAGCTGGCAAGGTGCTTGGCAACCGCTCGACGGCAGTGAAAGTTGTGCTCCAATGATAAAATGCGCAATATTTCGAAACACTCTTTGCGAGACACTTTAATTTACCGCAAATACATACACACTCAACCGTCACACACACACATACACACACTCACTCAACCGTCACACACGAGTGTTAAAAATTGTATCCTGAAACTGTTGACAACTAAATAATTTTTCGGTTCTACTTGGGTTGCATTTTTGGTGGCTATGGCCTGAATTATTGCATGAGATTTTCATGCTTCGTCCGCCGTGAAACGAGATATACACGCTCATGCACACACACACACATAGACAGAGGCACAAACGGCTTTTGATGACGATAAGAAGGAAGCGAAAGGAGAAGGCGAAGGCGAAGGCGAAGGCGAAGGCAATGGCGACACATCGATACCAGGGCAAAGTAACTTCTCGGATAACACAGAACCAATCGCATATTTAATGCGAGACCTACATTCAGCGCAAACTGGAGAGTGCCGGAACCTGACACACACACAGGCACTCCACACACACACACACACTGGAGACACCTTGTTGATTGTAACAACCGCAAACATCACTCGTGGGTCCACAACACGAGGCGCACATCCTGTGCTGGGACAGGTCTGTGGGCATTCGGGGTGCTGGCTCACACACGATTTATAAATACTGTTTTTTATTTTGTCAATGTAACATCTCTCTCCCTCTCTCTCTCGCTCTTTCTCTATCCACTCTCACTTGGTTTCGCATTCAGGCAGCGGCTGCTTTGCTTTTGATTTTTGTGGGGCTCCTTTGGCGCCGCGGCAATCGCAAATGATATGCAGTTCGAATCCTTTGATACCCTGCACAGAATTTCCACACCCAGAGGAGCATATGCCTGACGAGTATGCAGAATAGGGGAATAAAAAACGTTAACATGATTGAACAAAGTATTTATTGTTAGAGAGCTGGGCACCAGAGGTCTGCATAAGTATTCCAAAGGCTATAAATTCGCTTTGGACTTTATTTTATTCATGTATATGGGTAATCATACTCTTGCTCTTACTCAGACTCATACTAATACTAATATTAATACTAATACTAATACTAATACTAATACTCATACTAATACTCATACTAATACTCATACTAATACTAATACTAATACTAATACTAATTCTAATACAAATATTAATACTCATACTCATATTAATACTAATACTAATACTAATACTAATACTAATACTAATACTAATACTAATACTAATACTAATACTAATACTAATACTAATACTAATACTAATACTAATACTAATATTAATACTAATACTAATACTAATACTAATACTAATACTAATACTAATACTAATACTAATACTAATACTAACACTAATACTAATACTCATTCTAATGCTCATACTAATACTCATACTAATACTCATAGTCATACTCAGACTCATAGACATACTCATACTCATACTCAAACTCAAACTCATACTCATACTCATACAGATATTCACACTCATACTAATAATAATAATACTCTTATTCATTTTCATTATTCCCTCACATTCAGTCAACTATTATTTATATTTGTATTCATATTTATGTTCAAATTCTTATTCATATTTATATTCAAGTTCTTAATCATGTTCATATATATATTCATATATATATGCACATTCATATTCTTATTCCTTATGTGCATCTTCACATTCAGTAAATAATTATTCATATTCACATTTATATTCATATTCATATTCACATTTATATTCATATTCATATTCATATTTATATACATTTTATATATAATTGCCGTTTTTTACTGAAAGATAGCAATTCCTGTTATTCTTATTTATCATAAAATTTGTTTATTGTCTTAAGACAGATCGGAAATAAAAATGAATAAAAAAAATAAAATTTATATACATATTCATATATATATATATATATATTCATATTCACATTAACTTTCATTATGTTAATCATTTTCATATTCACCGTGAGCCACTTCCATCACATTCAGTCAACAATCACTTGATATACAGGGTATTTGATAGTCTATGCTTCAGCCCTTGCTACGTTTGTGACTTTGGCTTTCTGGTTCGCGTGTCAGCGACAATTTAGAAAATCGAATAGTTGCTCGAGCCAAAGTTTATTAGCTCTGATTGAATGTATACAGACGAATGTGTGCGTGTGTGAGTGTGAGTGTGAGTGTGCGTGTGAGTGTTTGACTGTGTGTGTGGCATTATCTTTGCGTCTGTCTGCGCTTTTAAATTGAGTTTGTGTTAAATTTGATGCGTTCAATAAATAATAAAAGGACCTATGCTTTTCATCAGCGTCGCCAATTGACATTCATTGAATGCGAAAAAGGCTTTTAAAACGTCGCTGCTACGGCACCCGCTCGACCGCCCGGCGGTGGGCACGCAACAATAGTGCGCCGGGGGAGTTGGAGTGACAGCTGTCTGCGGCAAGCCGGCTCGGGAGCTGGCCAGGTAACTAGTCAGGTGTCGCTGGCTTCCGGCTGAGCCGGAGCGCCTGGTGCGCCTGGTGCGCCGGGCGTGCCATATGCACGTCTTTGTCCTGCTTGGCCGTGGCGCGTGTGCAAGTCAAATTATGTGGAAATAAATTACGGCCCGCACGCTGCGCCCCAACTGGAGGCTGAACCTTTTGACAGTCGTAACAGCAGGCCACAGCCAACAGCCAACAGCCAACAGGCGGCGCACAGCGGGCCTCGCACTTCGACTCATTAGCTGCCTTCAGCCAAGAGCAAAAGCGAATGCGGCATATTATTAATATTTGTGCTCAGTTCGCTTTCGCCTCTGCCGTCAATTTGTTATGGATTAGCTTTAAATAACTTTTCACCCACACACACACACGCACCCTCTCTCCCTCCCGCCCGCTCGCAGTTCATACTTCATCCGCCATTCACATTGCGTATACGCCGTGTCGTTGCGTGATTTATACGCTCAATTAACAGCCAGCGCTTCAGCCGGTTAAATGGCCAAATAATTATAATAGCCTTCCCCAGCGAAGCCAAGCCAGTTGAGCCGACTCGCATTTCAGTTCCACAATCGCTTCAGCTGCGAAACTTCATGTGGAAATTCACGATTTTTCTGTTGGCCCCTGAATAGTTTGAAAGCCCAGAGATTACAATTGTATTCAAATTTTTAGCTTCATTGCATTCTACGGAATACATTTATTTTGTTCACTAAAAAGCTTTACCTTGACATGATAGCAGGCAACGGGTTTATGCCCTCGGCACATTGAGGACTTCAGCTATTTGAACATATCTTCGAACATTCCTTCTCGTAGGACTGTTTTTAGATACTTTTCTTTGATATGAAATTTTAATAAGGAAACCTTTACCTTATCGCAAACACTCATGTATTCAATGAAATAAATTAGTAAATATTATTCATGATTATTCAGAAAATATTATTCATGGTTATTGTAAAGATGATTCAAGAATCTGTGTACCATTGAGCTTCAGCTGACCAAACAGGGCATTTCACAGTCAGGCACCCCCGGCCAGAGCACTTTTATTTAGTTTATTTTAGTTGCATGCTTTATTTGATTTAACATTTCATTGCCTGCAATGAAAGTTTGGGAAAATAAAATGTTTTGCTAATTTGTTTGATCGGCTGGCGCATAGCACATGCTGTGAGTGCAGTTGGGGTCAGGGTGGATGGGGGGAACGGCTCCATATGTATATGTATGCATGTAGAAGTGAGTGATAGTAAGAGAAGTTTACATTTGTGAACAGACCTAATTGGAATAAATATGGATATATTCGACCCTCAGCTGAGCGCAGCACTGCAGAAGCACAGCACAAAAATAGTTAGAGCTGAAATTAAAATTTATTTTTATTTTTTTGCTGCTGCTGCACAGGGATAGAAACTCGGCTAGTAAATTGTAAAAAGAACGCGTGCTAAAGTTTGTCTTTTATTTCTGTTCTCTGCTTCTGTTTTGCTCCTTGTAAATGGGGCTAAAGTCGTAATAAAGTTGTGCAAATATTTGCAAGAGAAAGAGTTTGGCAATATTAACTTTCAGCAATTTTTCTGCTTCCCTTTTTTGGGTTAAATAAATTTGATGCGATACAATTTTAGCCCCTTTGACAGCGCTGGGAGTGCGAGGAGACTGAGGCGACACTTTAACTTTAATATGCGCAAATTTGAAACAGATTTGATATATTGTTATGGGAAGGTATCAGGGCATCTGCTGCGCAAGGGAGTGGGATTATGTTCTGGATGTGCTCAAATAACTAAATTCAATTTGTATTTATTTATTTAATTTATTTATCTCTTTATTTAAGTTCAACTAAACAACTAAATAGAGATTGAAGACATAATTGCCATGAAGATAGATGTCTAATGAGTAATGTGAAAGTTGATTGTGGCCAATTTTCATTAGAATTAGCTCTTCATCGCTCCATTCAGATCGAGTGTGATAGGAAGAAGTTAGCTCTAAAAAGTCCCAATATATAAATACTTATACATAAACAAGTACATGCGTCCATACTTTTTTGACTCACTGTATGTCGGCGCGTACTGAGTATGCATGTGTGTGTGTGTGTGAGCACGAAGTGTAGTTGTCGGCGCAAAGTCAGTTCCGACTACACGCGATGATTTTTGCATTTGTGAGAAAAACTATCGATAATGCCGATGGTTCCATTCAAATAGCGAAGGAAGTTACAAAATCTTTGTTAGCTTCAAAGCTCAAGCGAGTACCAGGTTTAGCCTTTTATTGTTCTTACTTGTGGATATTATTATTATATTTGTTATTATATTTTTCCATACTTTCCAGCTTATAACATGAAATATAAAAAATGTTTAAAGCTGAATAAATTAAATAAATTATATAAACGTAGTATTACATTATGTTACTATATGATTATTATTATATACAGTGTTGCCGAAATTTGTTGAGCAAAAAAACCTAGATTAGCAAAAAAAAAGTAGAAAACCCCCAAAATAATTTTTAAAAAGCTTAAAAAAAGCCAAGGTTAAAAAAAAAAACATTTTAGTCCAAGCTTTTAATAATGTTTTCTATATAGTCTATTTGCTTTGGCAATACATACGTGCGTATGACATAATCACGCGCTGAAAGTTTAATTAAGAGAGTCCTTTCAGAAACAAGTAACCGACTTTTGGCGCCGACTAGGGGATACCCTGAACTCAGCGAAGAACCGCTATTCCGCAAATACTCTGTTTCTTCCATATGTATATGCATCTCAAACAACACACACACACACAGACACCGGTCAAGCACACGCTCTGCCAACTGCGCTGGCGCAGCGCCTGCGCTTGGGCTGGGAGACGCCTATGTTATGGGAAATTAAATGTTTAATAACATTTTTGTAGATAGACTTTCTTAATCAAATTTTCAGAGCGTAATTATGTGATTCATATGTGTGTGTGTGCCAAGAACAAGATTGTAATGCATGATTTGCTAATTTATGGCTTCCAAAATTAAAAAAAAAAAAAAAATTGTATTAAATACACAAGAAACTTCAAACATATCATCTTTATAGCTATAGTCTTCAAAATTTGTTTTAAGTTTCATGTGTGTGCAATTCTGATTTTTTTAAATTTTGGAAGCCATAAATTTGCAAATCACGCATTACAATCTTGTTCTTGTTTGGCATATACACACATATGAATGAAAGAATTACGCTCTGAAAATTTTTATTTTATAGGTGAAATTGAATTTTAGCTTTAGACATCACAATCGCCTTAAACAACTCTTTTCGCGCTTTAATCCCACACACTACAATGCAAGAATTCATATTGATGCATTATGGATAATGCTTTAGAGCAGAAAAATCTTAAAAAAAAAATGTAAATGATGAAAATATAATTTAATTCAATTTAAAATCAAAATCTGGCGGGAAAAGCCCTAAAAATGAGCAACACTGCCTGCTCAACATTAAAAATATCAATCGGTGGAACGAAAAAAGCACTGATCTATCGAACTACTCACTGCCTATCGATGAACTTGCAGCTCTAACTTGCAACCGAAACTGAAACCGAAAGTAAGTAATTGAAAGTGAAAATTCTGCAGACGTAGCTGGAAATAATAAAGAAAAATTGTTGAAGGAACTAAACAATAAGACTATGGCCGCACCTGTTGAAGGCGTGAATCTAGCGGCAGAGGAGGCGCAAAACAATGAGGCGATTGTGCTGCCTAAGTTCAACCCAGAGGTGGCTGGCGCGCACGCGCCCTCGTGGTGCTCTGCAGTAGAAGTAATCATGGCGAAAAGTGCCATGCAGAGCGACGAGTTCGTACCGGCTTTGTATGCAGCGATGGAAGGGAGCGCAGCGCAGTGGCTGGCTAAGCTAAGTTCGGCCAGCATAACTTGGGCCGGCTTCAAGAGTATGTTTACTCTGCGCTTCGCCAAAGTAGAAATACCAGGCGCCACGGTTCTGGACCTACTAACGGGTGATGCGAGCGCGGGTGAATCTCTTGCGAGTTATGCTACTCGCATGATGCTGTCACTTCTCAGCACATGGCGCAACTTGAGCGTGGGAGAAATCGCAGCTACTGTGACTCTGGCTAAGCTGACTGTCGATGGCAATCGAATGCAGCGTCTGACCTTAGCTCCAAACGTGAGCAACGGACAACAGCTGCAAGCCGAACGTGGAGCTTTCACCTCCAACGAAAGGATGCAAACTCTTCAAGACGCAAAGCGCCGGAATCTCTCAGGCATAAAGTGCTATTTCTGTGGCAAGGTAGGCCACAAGGTGTTCCACTGCAGCGCTAAGCGTCGTGCTAGGGTCAGGAACTCATTTGGTCACCTTCAGAGAACGGGTCTAACCTGCTATAAGTGCGGAGAGCGTGGCCACATTTCACCATATTGCACCAAGCCGAAGATGAGCCGCCGCAATAATGCGAATCTGGCGAAAGTTTACTGCGGCAAGGATGCGAATCAGGCGGGAAAAGGAGGAGCTTTAGAGAACTAACTCATGCAACGACAGCATTTGTGGCACATTCGCAACGTAAACCTAAATAATCACAGTATTGGAGTTTGTTCCATGTTCTTCTAATTGAAATTCTGAGATCACAAACTGTAAACTGTTCAAATGAAATAAAAAAATAAAATAATAAATAAAAATAAAAAAAAATAAAATAAAAAGTATGTGTTTCCCTGTTCCTGAGAAGGCTGCGTTAGTCCCTACGCCTCCTCGCACTGTTGGAGACTATATCCTCACTTAATCAGCTATTACATCTGCATATTTTATATCACTATAACTAAGTATATGCTCGCGTTCTCATTAGGTTCACTTAGTGGCATTTTTAGGTACTTTCATATTGAAGGCGTCGCTTGAGTCTTTGGGTCTCGCAAAGCAATTTATGCCTGGGGCAACCTGTCCCCTGGCCACTTAGCGCTCCACTCAAGTGCTTTTCATTACGCCCGCTGACTACCCAACTCACTTTCGTCTGTGCTGCTGACCTGCGCTACTCCTACCTGGACTTGGGGCCATAGCCGCATCGGCCTAGCACTGCTGGGCTGCGTTTGCGCTGAATGCTGAAACTGACACTGCGACTGGAGCGAATGCTTAAGCGAGTCAGATATGAGTGCGCGCACGAGTGTGTGCATACAAATGCTGCATCTCCGTGCACTCATGGACTTTTCCCAATTTTTATACCCTGAGCCCATTGAAAATGGGAAATCAGGGTAATATGTTTTTGTGAAAAAGTATGTAACAGGCAGAAGGAGGCGTGGCAGACCCCATAAAGTATATATATTCTTAATCAGGGAGACAAGGCGAGTCCGTCCGTCGATTAAAAACGACTTCGATATTCAGTTATGAAATTATATCTCACACGTCGTTGGAGTTAGAGTCTCCAAATCTTTTTTATTAGATTTATTTCTATTTTTTGCAATTTTAATTTTTGTTACATTTTTGATACTGGCTCCAAATTTGCCCAATTATTTATGTAAATTGAAGGCAGTTGCAAATAAATGCAGTATATGCATGAGTTTGCATTTTTATAAATTGAAAAAAAAAAAAAAAAAATTACATATGTATGTGTATGTATATATGTATGTACATATATGTGTATAATATGTAAATATCATGTGGTCAGCATCTAGAAAATTCTAAGAACTGCAAATTTGGTGCGTGTATCGGCTAGATGGTTTGTGTATTATCTACTGATCCATCGAATCATAGATGGCGCTATTGGGTAAAAATTTTAAATTGGATTTGTTCTATAGGTTTATGTTATTTGCAAGCGCTGCAATAAAAAAAAAATGCAAATAAACGGGGTGCAGGGCATCTCCTAGTCGGGTCGCCACCGACTTGAGTTTGCTTACTTGTTCTGTTTGATTTTCTCGCAAATGCTAAAAAATACTTTTATTCTTATATAGTTGTCGACCACTTTGAAAACAATCTCGGCTGAAGCTTTCGACAGAGTGAGAGCTGCTACAACTGCGAGCTGAGCGACTAAAAGATACCCCTTAAATAGCCAGAGAGCAATAGTCACTCTATTCGAGGTCGAGTTCTGGTAAACAATACCTAGAACTATGCATAGAACATAGGAACAATCTGACAAAGGTTCTACTGATGATATTGCTTAAAGAATAAAAATTCCTTAGGTTTAGCAATCAATAATCTGTAACTAGTTGCAGAATATCAATATCTAATATATTTGTTATAATAATATTAAAGATATGAAACTTATTTTGTCTTCTATCTAAGAATCGCAATATATATGATATATATATGATGATTCCTATATATATATATATGATTTCTAGAAAATCTCGTAAGAATATCCCACGAATACTTGGAAAGCTCTTGCCTGCAAATATATTTTAAGAAATTGAACTTTGTCCCTTTGGGGGAACTCTCCTACGTATCTAGCCTCCACAGATAATTACATATATATAAGGTTATGTATACGCTTAGCTTTAAGCTTTGCATAACTGAAATATATATTGGAGCAGTCATAATATGCTCGAGCAATTCGATATGCACTGCAACGCCGTGGGTAGAGGATATAGCCGGAATGTAGTGAGTGCACTGCACAGACACGGATTCGGATAAGGATACGAACAGCTACGGATGACGAGTACGAAATGCGCCCACGCACACCCATGCACACAGCTATGCACTGCTGATGGCCGCCATTACGGTTAAATGGAATTCATGCAGCTGCTGAAGCAGCAGCTTCCTGTCGGAACTGCATGTGGATGCCATGTTCCAGCCACTACTCCACACATACGAGGGTGTGTGTGTGTGTGTGAAGAGCGGCAAATGTGATGTGCGAATTACGGCGAGATCCGCAATGGAAATCTGCCAGCTAGCTCAGCGAGCATAAACGGAGCAGAAAGCAAAAAAGGCAGGAGGAGAGCACAGTCAACACTGCATAAAATGCACAAGGGGCGGCGGACATCAGGCATAACTGCAATCAGTGTTAACCTTTTAACGAACAGAAATAAAAATGCGAGTAAAATGTATAACAATTAATATTCTGTAGGGTGCGACTGGGCAATACCCTGCACATAATGGGTTCTAGATGAAACGCATATTTATCGATATTTATCGACTTGAATAGACTTTAGCTCTTGCATTGCTTGTGATCGGAGTAGAACCCAGATATGGAAGTCGAGCTTACCTTATAACAGTTAGAAGTACTTACATGAACCTCATCGTGACTTCCATGTTCTGCTTCCTTGAAACCAATCAAAAATCTGGCTCGGTACGGTCGTAGCTGCCTCCACTGTACCATGCCATAGCTGTAGGGTATTGAAACAGAAGAGAACTGAGATAAACATGAAATGTTGCAGCAAAGGACTTAAACAATGATAAAGCCCAAATGACCTGCTCTCTGCACTGCTCTGCCTCGCCGTTGCTGTTGAGTGTGGCGCAAGGCGTGTCATGCAAATGGCATCTCTGTACTCTTGCTCCTGCTCCTGCTTCTCCTCTTCCTGCCCAGCCTCTCCGCCTGCGCTGCTGTTACTTTGAGCAGTGGCAATGACAATGTTGATGCTGCGTGTCCGGTTGCGTGTTATCGAATTGCCCACATTTCCCATCAAAGTGAAAATTCCGATATTAAAAGAAAACAATGCTTTTCGAATGAACAGGTTAAACTCTACAATTTGCTTCGCATTTGTATACCCTGACCCCATTGCAAATAGGAAGTGGCAATTCACTTTGTTTCAAATAATCGATAACTGCTCCCATTTTAATGTTATCGATTAAAGTCATTGCACTGCTGCAGTATTAAATGATATCTCCTACGTCTGTGAATCCAAAGTCTTCAAATTTTGTATTTAGTGTTATTTATAGCCTATACAATTTAGATTTTTGTTATATTTTCTTGATCCGTACTCAAATTTGGCAAATGCTTTAAATTGTAGTTCAGCTGTAGCAATTTCACAAATATTCAAGAGAATACATAGATCATATTCTGTAGTGTAGTAGCTGATGAGAGTGGCCGAAGAGCTGAGCTTCCGGAGAGGCTGTATTTTTTCCCATTAGCAGATTGCACTATATTCAGGCTAATTTCTTGTCGGGTCTGCATAATATATATAATATCATGTTCACTCTATTAGAACTATAACAATATATATTTCGAATTCATTCGATATGTATTTTTTTGCATAGCTGATCTTAGTATTGAAATCGAAAGTATATATCCACCATATATCAAATCGGAACACATACCAAGTCCACATATTTTTGTATTCAGCATATCGGCTCCTGCATACCCTTTCGCTCAGTTGCTTCCACGGCTTGTTGCCATTTACAGGGTGTCGGCGAGAGCTCTTCGCGCTGGCTACACGTAATAATGTATATGGACGAAATAAAGTTTATAAATCATTGGATTAAGATGGGAAGGGTGGCGAGCAAGCATTTATTGGCATTAACCCGAGTTTGTCGGCTCCGTCGTCGTCGTTAATCTTAGTTAGCCATCGGCTGGCTAAGCAAAGAAGACCTTCAAGTGCCATGCACAGTAACTGCCGCTCCCCCTCCCCCTCCCCCTCCCCCAAGGCCCCCTTCAGCTCTTGAGATCTCTACAACCCTACAAATTTTAATTTCTTTCCATTTATATCGCCGCTTGTTGTCCCTTCGAGTTGGTTTTATGCCCCATTTGCGCGGCTCGCTCACAATTCTTTGGCCTTTGGATGACTTTGCCAAGCGATAGGCACTTGTTAGCCCGTTATGAGACCCGCTTAAAACAGAGAATTTAGAGTTGAGTGTGGGACAGACTTCACATATAAACTATATATATTCCTTATCAGATGGATGAGCTGAGGCGACATACCAGTTCAACTCGGCTATATAAAATGTATTTCTTTGCTTCGTTATGCACGTATGATAACATAGTAATCATTATGTAATTTTCATAACATTTCATTAACATTTCCTTAACATTAATTAACATTTTCCCTTCAATTAGCGAGAGTGCAAAGAAACTAGCTATAAATCAATCTTCAGTCAGGAGTTAAGTAGCTCTAGGAGTGAGGGGCATATCATTACCGCTAATTACTTAATCAGACACGGCAAGCAGGCAGGTGAAGGCAGCACAGAAACACTCAGGTGAAGCTAAACTTAGTTTAGTAAAACTTTAAATTACATTTGATATTAAATTTCTATATATTCTTTTTGGCAATTTCGATATGAATAGTAAACCGAAAATATCAGGTCAAGCACCAGCTACATTTCATAAAGACAAGCGATTTCGAGATATTCTCAGAGTCGCAGTCTCGGCCCATTCATGCGCCCTGCTTTGCACTCACCTATGTGCGACGCTCTGAATGGGCATTGATTTTGTTATTTATGCATTTGATTTAATGGATTCCTTTGAATTTCCATGTACTTCAGTGCATGCACGCAGCCCGGCTCAGTCGCCAGCCCACATGCTTTCGGCTACGGCGACGGCAGAAGATTTACGAGCTCAGAGCAGCAGCCAACCAATAGATACAATGGACTACCGGACGGCCAGTCTCAATTTGTATCTAGATCCAGTGGGCGAGAGGGAGCAAGAGGGCGCGAAGGAGCGACTGTGTGTGGGCAGGGGCGAGGTCACATATATAAGCGTCAGCATATTTAATTTAATCGCTGCTCCGCCAGAGAGTTGCAAAGTTGTCACCCCGAAATTTCCTTTTACACCCAGAGCCCACTGGAAATGGGAATTTAGGGTATATTGGGCTTGAGGAAATATTGCAACAGGCAGGGGAAGGCGACGCAGACGCCATTAAGTATATATATTCAGAGTCAATCTTGACATATGTCCAAAGTGTCAAGCTAGAGCCTTGAAGTTCTCCATTTATACTTCTGTTATCATGCGCTGTACAGATCTATAAATTTTATTTCGATAACTTATCGATAAAAATCGAACATTTTACTTAGTTTTTTTTAAAGTAACTTGAATACCGTCAGAGCTGGAAATTTTAGATTTTCTATTTGAATACAGAGATAAATAAATAAATAAATAAATAAATAAATAAATAAATAAATAAATAAATAAATAAATAAATAAATAAATAAATAAATAAATAAATAAATAAATAAATAAATAAATAAATAAATAAATAAATAAATAAATAAATAAATAAATAAATAAATAAATAAATAAATAAATAAATAAATAAATAAATATTGTAGTTTTAAATTTTTGGTTTGGGATACGTAATGAATAGGTGTTTCCAAAAAAAGTATTTCAAACACTACAGACGTGTGCTCTCTGGCAATGGAGCAGGGTATCTGCAAGTAGAGCAGCCTCGACTAGAGCACTCTTAATAGTTTTTTTTTGTGTTGCGCTGACCCATGGGTGTCCTGTGCCCGAAAAAGGAATTAGATCCAGTTCGATTTCCGGGCCATTGCTGGCCCCCGCCTTAGACTGTTATTGTTTGTTTTATCATTGAATTGCTTTGGCCACAAATATTATGATGGCTGGCACGAGTTTTGGGCCCATTAGCCGGGCCGACATGGGTCAACTGAAACATTTGGCGCTGCTTATATTGTTTACGTTCTGGCTAAATCATTTAGTTGTTGTAATGGATGTGGACTCAATTTCAAGTCAGTTATTTGTGCTCTTGACAGGCCAGTTGCAAGTGGCAGTGGCAGTGGCAGTGGCCGTGGCAGTGCCAACAGCGTCTCACAAGTGATTGAATAGCTCCACGGCTCCAGACCCAGACCCGGACTCAGGCTACGTGCGGCATTTGCCACATGCCACGCCTGTGTCTACCAGCCTGCTGGGCTGTTTGGCTTTGGCTTTGGCTTTGTTTTTAGCTTTTAGAAACGCCAATTGATTAGTTTCTCACTCGCATTTGATTGATGACACCTTGCCGCCAAACACGTGCCAGGCACAAGCAATTATTTCAACTCGCTCTGTCTCTCTCTCTCGACAGCCCTCCCCCGCTCTCTTCATCACTCTTAGACATATGTCGGATCCCCAGCCTCCATTACGTTTCGCGCAATCTCGCCAATCGTTCAAGCTTTCAGTTCGCATTACATTAAACCACTCAAACACCTGCGGCACGATTTTTGAATGCATCCGCATACGCAGCTGAGCCAAGTCCAAAGGTCATCAGATTGAGTGACTTCCCTTGCCTCTCGAGCAACAGCTTCAGTCTATCCTTGCCTGGCAGCTGATTGTGCGCCGAAGCTAAGTAATTGAGCCGAGGATTAGCTGCGGTCTTTCGGGCATTTATTTCAAATTCAATCTTGAGCTGCCTGACGACTCTGAAAGCTTTAATAAAGTAGAAGCTTTGTGGTTGATATTGTATTAAATTTAGCTTCAATTTTTAATAAATATTATATATGGCTTAGACAGCCTGAACTCGTTCTCTTTCGTGGATATCTCTTCTTCACAAGTCTTGTGATTTAGCTGCTTTGCTCAGTGTGGATCCTACCTCAAACTGTCAATTTTCAAAAGAATTTGTCACCTTCAGGTAAATAAATAATTCTTTACCCATATCTGCCAGCTTTGATATCGATCCACGCAGTCGACAGTCAAGGTGAGCTGCAATCTCTGGTTTTTCCGCCAAAGTTGGGACTTAATATCTTTATATATAGTATATATATATATATATATTATGCCGAATGGCTTTCTTTTATTGCATTTTAAACAGTGTATCTCTGAGCTGACACATAATAAATTATAAAACTTTAGCTTTCATGATATAGAACCTATTCTGCGCGTTGTATCTAAGCGTAAGCTAAGCTTTACGTAATCCTCGCATACCTTGGGGAATTGAAGTGAATTATAATCCCACTAGGCATAACTTAAGTCATTCAGCGTGTCACTTATATAGCTCTCTTTCCGCTAATAGTTATTATAGTAAGAAATAAATATATGAATATAATATATACATGAATCTATTGTCTATTTCGACTTTCCAACGGAATGTTGTTGGGGCGAAGATTGCGCATACGCCACGTGGCACACGTCAAAGAGCTTTTCACAGGACAATCCTCGGCAAAGCCGGCCATTAAATTTGTCGCTGAATGGTATCAGCGAACAGTGGCTGCCAGCAGTTTCGGCCATTTATTTGTTACCAATTTGGCATAGCTTAGGGCCAGCGCCGCTAAGTCCTGGGCGCAGGACTTATCTCGGATAAGCATCGGCGTCCCGAGCATTGTCTGAGCTGCCAGCTGCAGCTTTTGTAATTATTTGCGGCACATTCGATTGTTGCGCGGGCGACACTTCGTTTCTCAGGGCTTTACAACTAAACTTGATGAAGTTAGCATTGCAGTTGGAGTGGAATAAATAGATCAAAGAACCACCTCGAGAAATTACTTTTAAAGCAGCTCAGCCGGGAATGATATTGCATTTTGATTGGAAGATTCTGTGAAATTGGGATGCCTCCTCGACGATGCCCAGTGGGGCCTCTGCCTATAAAAGCGGCCAAAAATAAAATATTGGCCAAATAGTTTAGATGAGAATTTCATCAAGCCGAATTCAAAGGTCTTTGATAAGGGAAATAAGACAATTTGAATTTTAGAAAATAAAATAAAATCGAAAATATATAAAAAATATTAAAATTTCGTATGAAAGTGCCAGAAAACATTGCACAATAATTTTATACCTGAATGTAAATTATTGAGATTTAGTTAGATCAGTTAATTAATGTGTAATTGGATATACCTATCCCCGGCTATTCATTTGAGGGTCTCGCATGACGCGCAGGAAGTACAGCGACAGCATTTTTCAAAAGGGAAAACAAATTGTTTATTTAATTTTTTTTTTTTAATTTATTTTATGCAATTTTTCGCATTAAATTTAAAAATAAATTTTTGCATGTTCTAATATTTTATATAATAATTTTAGAGTTCAGACTTTATTGTCGCTTCTGCTATGATCAATTCAATTGTAAGTCATCAAATGATTTTTTTAAATATTTTGTTTCTGCTTTTCTTGTCATTTTAATAAAATAAAATAAATTCTAAAATTGCATTTAGGGCTTTCAGAATGCCTATCCATGATTAGGTTGAAGCACGCGTGGCTGCGTTTTATGCACCAGAAATGCTAAGCTTTATGGCGCAGGCTTCACGCCCACTCAGCATAGGTTTTCCCTTTGCTTGTCTGCCGAGCCCAATCAGCTTTCATGGAGACAATCGGCAGAAATTTCCATTTTTAGCGCAAAAGTGCCAAATATTGTCTTAGCTCCTCGACCTCAACTGGTATTTGAAGTGCCGCAGAGAGATTTGCCCCAGTCGAGGCCATTTGCATGCGCATTGCCGGAGGGGCCAGCTGTTAATCCGGCAGTCGAATTATATTCAATTGAAGAAGCCATTGGCTTCGGCATACGTCGATTGGCTTAGTGATTGGGTCTGGGCCTGGGATTACTCATTTACTGCTGTGGCGACATCAAACGGATTTTCGCACTATCATCGCCAGCGTGTCACATTCGCATCGCCATCAGATCCGGCTTATTCTGGCTCCCCTCCCCGCCGCTCGTGTGTGCTCGCCCTTCGTAATGTTTGGCTATTTTGCTGACTGCTGCTGGTTGCGTCTGCTCCATGTTCGAGTTGTTCATATTATTTGGTTATTCAAATAAATTTGCTGCCCACGCGCGCCCCCACTCACCTCCTGCCTGATGAGAATGTGCGCACATAAAAGATAATGAAAGTGTTGGCCTGCCCCAAGGGAACTCCGGCGGATCAATGCGCGCCTGAACAGGTAGCCAGCGCTCCGTGCGTGTGTCGAGAGCACTCCAATACATGAACTGGCTTTTACTTGCAACTGGAATTCTAATCAGAGCGCATACTCACAGGCAGCCACTTCACATGGAAAGTGGAGGAGCTATAATCTAATTACTTTTCCCTTTTCTTTTTATTGAGTTCAGTTTGTTGCAGCTTTTGTTGTCTTAGCCTAACCACTGTGTGGGCCTAGGCGCAAGTATTACTCATTCAAGTTTATCCAGTTGGCGAGAGGCAGAGAGTAGAAATTATGGATAGACTCTTGACTATTGATTGTTCTTTGAACTAAATAAAAGTAGTTTTCCAAACGGAATGTATGAGCTCTTCAATTGGTTACACCTCGAGTGCAGGAAGGTTATCTCAACTGCAGCCTTGTGGCTTGAATGCTTTTCGATAGTCTCTCAGCAGTCTTTATACCCTCTACCCATTGAAAATGAAATGGTTTTGCGAAGAGCTTTGAAACGGCCAGAAGGAGGCGGGACTTAGCCCATAAAGTATGTCGACTCATCCGTCCATCCGTCTGGCTTCTGAGTGCTTCCAGAGTAAGTCTTCTGTCTCAGCTGCACTCGGTATGCAGGACCCACTGGCAAAGGTGGACGTGCGGTGGACCAGGTGGAGGTATATCAGCCCAATTTCAGCTGGATGCTCCAAACACTCTCTAGATATTAGTTGGAGCCAAGAGAAAACGACACGCCTTTTGGACTCTAACACTCTAGCCGCAGTTAATTTTAATCTTTAAAATCGAATGCATGTACATCGAGGTGGTCCTACATCGAAGCAACAGTATTCTGAACAAGTCAAAGAAGGAACAAAAACTCAGAATCAATATCTAAACAACTTATTCTTCTAGCCTTAAATGACATCTAGTGGCGCCAGATGGGAGCCTTTTTGTTGCGCGCAACAATGTCGTTCATCTGCTGTGTGTATCTGTCGCGATTGGCGGCTGCCGACTGACCCAGCGGCCTGGTCTTGATGGCCGGGTTGATCGGGTTGGCCGAGCCGCAGCGCCTGCGATTGGTCATAGGCTGCGGAGTCTGAGTATACTGACTACACGACGAGGTAGTCTTCAGATTAATAGACTCGCTGGACGACTCCCGGAAGACTTGATTCGAAGCAGCCGTAAAGGAGTCCGACCGCTCGGCGCTGACCTGCGACGAGGATGCCGGCGATGGCTGCGTATCGATACTGCAGGTAGTATCGGTCAGATCGGGATTGTCGTCCATGCCCATCTTGGCCAGCAAATTGTCCATGCTCTGCTCATAGCGCCACTGATTGTACTGCTGCTCGCGCTTCCTTTCAGCTTGCATCATCTGCGAATGGAAGCATAATAAAGTAGATCGCCTCGACCGCTCGTCGAGCACTTACATTCAGCTTGCGCTTGTACATCTGTACAACGAAGAGGCTCGAAAACGTCAACATAAATAGCGAGAACCACAGAAACTGGTGGTTGTCCATGCCCAGGAAGCGCACCACGGCCATGCTCTTCACCAGCAGGCCGCACGAGGTCGGCCACTGGCGGCAAGTGGGCGTCATCATGATGATCATGTCCGGGTCCACGATCTCTTCCTGGTTCAACATTCCAAAGAACTTTTTGAAATGCATCGCGTTAGATTGATTTTCCTCGTGGGCGCAACGTAAGCAAAAAAAAAAAAAAAATTCCTCCTATTTTTCGAGTAATTTTAAACAAGTCCGAAATCTCTCCCTGAGTAATTTATACTGAAGCGTTCAGTGTGTGGGCATTCATAATGTAAACTCGGTTTCGCCCCGCCTGCTGAGAGTAAAGACGTTTTTGACGAAAATCCAATTGAAGTGAGCATCTGTAGTGGCAAACGAACAGTCTGGCAACGCCAAGCGAGCAATGCTATCGATAGTTTGCTCACTTTGATTTCACTCTCAAATCGACTTTAAATTTATAATGATTTCTGAACACATACTTATGTAACAGAAGGAAGGGTGCGCCAATATATTGATATATATAAATGCGAAGATCTCGAAAATTACAAAGAGAAAAATGTGGAAATTGGAAATATTTATTCCTATATACCATAAGCAGTGAGAGCTTTTAATTTTTCTTCAATAACTCGTTCCATTTGCTTATTATCGGTAGGAATCCCCCTATGAAGCGCAGCTTGCATACCACAAAAGAGCAAAACTTTAAAAAACTTTACAAAACTTTACCTATTATGCTATTATATTATAATTTTAATATTATATAAGTATTATAAATATTCCATTATGTATAATATTATAATATATTATATCATATAACACATATGAGTATGTCGTACCGAACTCCTTCTGCTCGCTTTCAATGCTAGACTCCGCGAGTTAGTCCTTCGACAATTTGGCATCCACTCGCTTTATAGCGTCGTAAAGTAGCTTCAACGATCGCTTTCATTTACTCCCCACTCGCAGTCACAAGTGTTTCGTGGCCATAGCTACAATTTCTAAAAGCCATATTCGACTTCAGCTTATGTTAGCCTCATCATTCACTTTCGCGCTCGCCCACGCACTTTGCGCGTCTGCAATCCCCTTGGCTCGCAGACAAGCTCAAATATTTTGCTAAATAAATTGAATGCAGCTCGGAAAATATGCTCTCTGCTGGGTGGCTGGGACCAGGGCAGGCAGCCAGCGGCTGGGGCAGGGGCAGTCCGATCTATGTAAATAGCGCGACAACCATGAGAAATGGCAAAAACTTTCATTTGAGCAAACAAAGCTGCAATTCTAATAAAGTCATGGCGCGCGCCATGCAGCGAGCGGAATTTGGCTGTCGTCTGGCTAGCTGTGAACATGCAGATATATATATATATATATATATATGTGTATATATGCGACGAGGGGCGTCCGTATTTGGCATTGCTCTCAGCCGGACCCAGCTTTTTTATTGTCCTGCGCCATACGTGCGCTCATATTTCACAGCTGCCACAGATTCGCCATTTCGTGCCCATAACAAGACACCGAAAGAGGCGCCATGACGTGCCTCCAAGTGGCGCCGCCTTGCGCCCAGCCCACACACAATTTTCTATTAGGCCGTCCCCACAATCTGGCCGCACACAAGTTTCCGCCATTTCATGCGGCACATAAATAGTTTGGCCGGCCACAGCACATGCTGCTGGTCAGCTCCTCCATCCGCCACGCCCCCTACAGCAGCCTCTCATTCACATGGAGGCCATAAGTGCGAACTCATTTGCATCTGGCAAATAGCATATTGCGGTTGCACTTACAACTTCTTAATGATGTGCGCAAACATTGCTATGCAATCACACACGGAAACACACACACACACACACACACACACACACATGCACCTAGGTCGGTGAGAGTGGCTTTGGCAGAGACTGGGCAAATTGACTTAGGCAAAGTGGGAGAATACCTTTGGCCAATCCTCGATTTTGCGGCTTACGTTCCAAAACTGCGCAAATTACAGAAGAATTTCAGTATGCCACACCCCCAGGGAAGTCTGTTTTGGGTCATAGCCAGAGGCGGTCAACTGTAATTTACAGTTTCTCGCTCTAAAGCTGTAGAAGATACAGTTTTAACAGCCCCAATGGGCGTAGCTATATCTTTTTGATCTATAGTTCTTGAGATAGTAGCGTTACTGAAACACCGGATATAGTTTTCCTGATTGCTACGCCCGTAGTGAGCGTAACGGGAAAATCTTAGCACGTTATCAGTTGAAGTTACCGAAATTATTAAAATTTTAAGTCTCCAGCTTCCATAGCGGCGTAGCAGTTATACGGACAGGCAGACGGACGGACGGATATACTCATTTAACTGCCTGAATGAGCACTCCGATGTAACTATTGTTGGGCTTGTTACTCCAGTGAGCAATGCTGCAAAACCATACTAAAATATTGTGGTCATTTCCCAAGAAGTCGGTCAATTATAGCGAGCTAATTGGCTGGAAATGTGAACAATCAGCGAGATTCCGATGAATATATGTGTGGGAAGAGGAAGAATCTTTCGACGGAAATGTGAAAATAAGAATTGAACTGCTGCAAGAGCATTGCAAATATAATTAAACCTGAGGAATATAATGAAATAAAGCCACTTCTCAGCATCAACTGAACAGTTCTTCCTTAAATGAGTTTGACTGTGTTTACAGTCGCCGCAAGAGAAATGCAAATTATTATCGCACAAGGACGACAGCAACTGCGAAGGCAATAAGTCGATGCGAGATATTCTTAATTTTATTTTTAATTTCGCTTTCACATTACCCAATGCCCCAAGGGCTGAGTTGATAGCGACACATACATATACATATACATACATACATATACATATACATACACATATGCAGAGTACAGACGCATTAATCATTTCGTTTGCCGTACTCCAACCTTATCATCAATAAGCATTAGCAAACTATTAAGGCCAATCAAATGCTAAATTCTGTTCAATTATGTAGCTAAAAGCACTTTTAGTACAACTCCCTGAACTAGGTCAGTTGGCTCCTGGTTGCAGCCCCAATACTTGATAAGCCTCTGAAAGTAAGTTAATCTTAAAGTAATCCTGAACCTCTTTATTTATTTACTTTCAGTTCCTGTTGAAAGCTGTGTGCAATCTAGATTGAAGGTAAGTTCAGAAGCTCAATCAATTTATTAGCTAATATGAAAACAGATTGTGATAGAGATACAATTATTGTTTAAGCCTATACCTTAGATAAGTTGTAGTTATACTGAGTTAGTAAACCTTAAGACTTAACTTGTAAGCCAGAAAGGCAATATATTAATTGTGGCGTTTCTTAAAACTAATTTGCTCTGATTTCTTGAATAGTCATCGTTATCATTATTATTATCAATCAAAATATGATCGTATTTAATACGAATTTACTCTAAATTGAACAAAACATATCAGTTTGCCTTGGATGGGTTCAAAAATTCATACATTATGGCAGGTTTGTCTCAGTTTGCTCTCCATTCATTACAATGAGCTCTTCCAGATTGGCAATTTCGAGTCGTTTGCTCTTCGATCAACGTCTGTCTGTGGCCGCAATAGCCATCTTGCTCTCGCTCAGTAACAGCTGCGGCTGCATTCAGCAATGGCTATCGTTGCCCCTCTCTCTCTCTCTTTCTCTCCCACGGCTAAGGCGCTAACTCACTCGGTTAACATGCTCAGAGCTCTATGCAGGCGCGCAGCCTGGCACTAATACTAGTGCAATCACGAACTGGGACGCGCTGAACACAAACTCTGCTACTAATTATACTTATTATTTATAAACATGTAAGCATATTATAATAAACATAAAATTCAAGTAATCATACAGAATCTCAGATAATTTCAAGGCTTAAAATCAAAACGAAATAAATTTAAATTACTCATGAACAGACAACTTTTCCGTTAGCTAAAAGTTGAAGCAGATCTGTTTCTAGATCGATATGCCGTAGACATTTGTTTTAATAGTTGGCAAATAGACGACTTGTTTGACCCACATAATGTGGGCCGATGCAACGGCTCGACTTGCAAAGTTGTTGGCGAAGAGAGTCACGTAGAGTCATTAATTAAAGCGCCGCTGTGTGTTGACTGCTGGCGCTCAGTGTGCTCAGGCGAATTGAGCGATTGTCGGGTGAGAGTCAATGCGACGGCTTTAACGCAAAATGTCAATCAAAGAGTGCTGCACCACATGCACCACACACACACACACACACACACACACACACACGGATTGATAGTATTCAGGTACTAACCATGGTCGAGTGTGCGTGGGAGTCGGCTGTCAGTCGACGCTGCCCCGGCTCAATCGCCTGTGGCCCTCCACGGCCACGGCGTATAGCAATTTCCAGTGCCACTTCAGCTCATTTAACGCCAACAAAGGCGACGCTGGCTCCTCTGATTGGCAGGGCATGGAGGACAAAGCAGGCCACTGACAGGTGACTCGGCGGGAGTGGGCGTTGCCCACCCACTCGCAGCCAAAGGCATTTATATGGCCCGCTAAAAAGAGTAAAACAAAACTTTCGACACGAAATGACATGCCGATTAAATTAATGCAGTACCTAACGCCTCGACGGGCGGCAGGCAGGTGGGCGAGGGACGATTAAGAAGTTTTTGTTGCTGCCGTTAGCAGCAGTGGCATCGTAAAAACTTTAAGATCGAATCGTTTCCGAGGCCCGTGCTCGTAAGTAACGGGAAATCGGTTGGGTCCATCGACACCTGCGACGCCGAAAGGCCAATGTGGCCGGGCCCGAAACGACATCAACTGTCGGCATCATGTGCACGTAATCATAATAAATGACATTGGACTCTCCCGTAAGCGGATACTTTTATTTAATTATGCATCCCCAGCATCGAACCTTTGCAGCCCACGCCCAGCTGGCGCCACCCAACTTCAAAATCAAACTCAAATTCATGTCGGGGTCAAGCTGAGGTCGCCCAAGCACTTCATTTGAATAGACCTCCCGACTGTTCAGATACTGCAAGATATTCAGATTAATGCACCTGCGAAGGGTATATAAAAGTTTGTTAGTTTCGCACAATAGTTGACTGAATTGGTAAGAGGGTTGCTTCGGGCCTGCCTTTTATGTCGTGTGGCCTTGCAGGTGAAATTCAATATTTTCGTGAGTCTTTTCGGTATTTTTTAGCAAGCGCTTGAATAGACCGTTTCCACTGACCTCTTTTGGTTGCCTATTGAATGACTTGAAGAGTTCAGTTGCTTGGGGAAGATACGCGGAAAATCTTATTAAGTGTTATAATAAATTAAAAATAAATAATTCTGATTGATAGAGAATTACGAACCGTCCACTGCCGAAGATAAATTATTCTGTACCAAGAGAACTCTTACACAAGAGCCTAATTTCCGTAGGAAGTACGTCGTACATCCCTACAGCCCGAACATCAAAATTAAAATGTCAATTGATTCAAGTACATATAGAATCAATCAATTCCATATCATTTCCATTTAAATTTCATTTCAATTGAATTTCAATTATACTTAAATTGTTTTTCAATTTCTTTTCAATTTCATTTCACCTTCAATTCTATTTCAATTGCATTTTTATTCCATTTCAATTATACTTCACTTCACTTTCAATTCCATTTCAGTTCTATATCAGTTCCATATCAATTCCATTTCAATTCCATTTCAATTATACTTAAATTTTCAATTTCAGTTCAACTTCAATTCTATGTCATTTCCATGTCAATTTCATTTCAATTATATTTAAGTTCCTTTTCAATTCCATTTCAACTTCAATTCTATTTCAATTGCATTTTTATTTCGTTTCAATTCCCTTTCAATTATACTTAAATTCCTATTCAATTTCATTTTAATTCCATTTCAATTCCATTTCAACTTTAATTCCATTTAATTTCCATTTCCATTTCATTTCAACTACATTTAATTCCATTTCAATTATACTTCAATTCACTTTCAATTCCATTTCAATTAAATTTCAATTCCATTTAATTCCATTTCAATTCTATATCAGTTCCATATCAATTCCATTTCAATTCCATTTCAATTATACTTAAATTCCTTTTCAATTTCAGTTCAACTTCAATTCTATGTCATTTCCATGTCAATTTCATTTCAATTACATTTTAATTCCATTTCAATTCCATGTCAATTCCACTTAAATTATATTTAAGTTCCTTTTCAATTTCACATCAATTCCATTTCAACTTTAATTCCATTTAATTTCCATTTCCATTTCATTTCAACTACATTTAATTCCATTTCAATTATACTTCAATTCACTTTCAATTCCATTTCAATTAAATTTCAATTCCATTTAATTCCATTTCAATTCTATATCAGTTCCATATCAATTCCATTTCAATTCCATTTCAATTATACTTAAATTCCTTTTCAATTTCAGTTCAACTTCAATTCTATGTCATTTCCATGTCAATTTCATTTCAATTACATTTTAATTCCATTTCAATTCCATGTCAATTCCACTTCAATTATATTTAAGTTCCTTTTCAATTTCATTTCAATTCCATTTCAACTTCAATTATATTTCAATTGCATTTTTATTTCGTTTCAATTCCATTTTAATTATACTTAAATTCACTTTCAATTCCATTTCAATTAAATTTCAATTCAATATCAATTCCATTTCAATTCCATTTCAATTATACTTAAATTTTCAATTTCAGTTCAACTTCAATTCTATGTCATTTCCATGTCAATTTCATTTCAATTACATTTTAATTCCATTTCAATTCCATGTCAATTCCACTTCAATTATATTTAAGTTCCTTTTCAATTTCATTTCAATTCTATTTCAATTGCATTTTATTTCGTTTCAATTCCATTTTAATTATACTTAAATTCCTTTTCAATTTCAGTTCAACTTCAATTCTATGTCATTTCCATGTCAATTTCATTTCAATTACATTTTAATTCCATTTCAATTCCATGTCAATTCCACTTCAATTATATTTAAGTTCCTTTTCAATTTCATTTCAATTCCATTTCAACTTCAATTCTATTTCAATTGCATTTTTATTTCGTTTCAATTCCATTTCAATTATACTTAAATTCACTTTCAATTCCATTTCAATTAAATTTCAATTCCATTTCAATTCCATTTCAATTATACTTAAATTTTCAATTTCAGTTCAACTTCAATTCTATGTCATTTCCATGTCAATTTCATTTCAATTACATTTTAATTCCATTTCAATTCCATGTCAATTCCACTTCAATTATATTTAAGTTCCTTTTCAATTTCATTTCAATTCTATTTCAATTGCATTTTTATTTCGTTTCAATTCCATTTTAATTATACTTAAATTCCTTTTCAATTTCAGTTCAACTTCAATTCTATGTCATTTCCATGTCAATTTCATTTCAATTACATTTTAATTCCATTTCAATTCCATGTCAATTCCACTTCAATTATATTTAAGTTCCTTTTCAATTTCATTTCAATTCCATTTCAACTTCAATTCTATTTCAATTGCATTTTATTTCGTTTCAATTCCATTTCAATTATACTTAAATTCACTTTCAATTCCATTTCAATTAAATTTCAATTCCATTTCAATTCCATTTCAATTATACTTAAATTTTCAATTTCAGTTCAACTTCAATTCTATGTCATTTCCATGTCAATTTCATTTCAATTACATTTTAATTCCATTTCAATTCCATGTCAATTCCACTTCAATTATATTTAAGTTCCTTTTCAATTTCATTTCAATTCTATTTCAATTGCATTTTTATTTCGTTTCAATTCCATTTTAATTATACTTAAATTCCTTTTCAATTTCAGTTCAACTTCAATTCTATGTCATTTCCATGTCAATTTCATTTCAACTACATTTAATTCCATTTCAATTATACCTAAATTCACTTTCAATTCCATTTCAATTCTATATCAATTCCATTTCAATTATACTTAAATTCCTTTTCAATTTCAGTTCAACTTCAATTTGTCAACTTCAATTTTATGTCATTTCCTTGCAAATTTAATTTCAATTACATTTTAATTCCATTTCAATTCCATGTCAATTCCATTTCAATTATACTTAAATTCCTTTTCAATTTGATTTCAATTCCATTTCAACTTCAATTCTATTTCAATTGCATTTTTATTCCGTTTCAATTCCATTTCAATTATACCTAAATTCGCTTTTAATTCCATTTCAATTCTATTTCAATTCCATTTCACCTCCACTCACTCCATTTTGAATTCCGTTTCAACTCCACTTCAATCCAATTTCAATCCAATTTCATTTCCATTTCATTCCCATTGTTCCACTAGTGTTTCTTCTCATCTCTCTCGTCCCTCGCCAATTGCTCCAGTTTCAAAATGCTGCAACTGCTTTAATAGCGATTTTTGAAGACTTCCCACTCGCTTAGCCCTCAGTAGTGGCCTGCTTAAGCGGAATTGTGAGCTGTGCTTTGGTCGCCCGTCACACGAAATGCTCTTTAAGCTCCGTAACCCCTTTACGCCATTGTGTGTCATCCGAATGAACATGCGCGTGTGTCGTTTCTTGCGGGCTGTCCAATGATTCGGTCGTTTATTTCCGTTCCATAATCCCGGATTGTCGTCGCTCTCTCGCCCGCTCGCCGCTCGGCGAGCTAATGGCAATGTTTGCAAGGTGAAAGTTCTCACTGCTTACTTTTAAACTGTTTGTTCTTGTCAACTTAAAGGCTGAGCTTGCTGTTTGTCTCTCTCTCAGTGTGTGTGGATGCGAGTGTGTGTGCCAAGAAGTTTGTAATTTATTTTTAATACTCTTGAAATTTGTGTTTCTTGCTTTTTATTACAGTAAACAATTCTCATTTTACACTAGTCTCTGTCCCTCTCTCCTTGGGCTGGCAATTTTTAATTATACTCGTTGCAGAACCTTTCTAACTTTGTAGCAGTGGCAGCGCCAGAGCCTTGAGGCGCACGGCACAGCCAGCAACAGCCGTCGCAAACAAAACAAATAAAACAAAGCACTTGTATTCACAAATTAATAATTGAAAGTTCCTCGCTCGGCTCTAAATAGTTCGTTACGAGTTTCGTTCAGCGTTCTCAATATGCCCACGAGCTAGCTTAAGAATTACTCAACTAATTTGCAAACTGAGCTCAACTTACAACTTACAAATTACAAATTGCAAATTGGACCAAACAACACTCACACCTATTCAGGCATTTCATTCAAAGTTATTTCTGTCTGCCTGTGATATTCATTCGGGTATCATTCCTTAAACTTGTCAGATTTATAGAGTATTTTACTGTGAAGCCATCAACTGGTTGATACTATGTTATCAATTTCAGTTTAAGTAAAATGTTTCTAAATTTACGTTAACTAATATAAATGCACAATTTAAGAGAGCCCATAAAGACCGATGAATAAAGTCTTTGGGCAACTACAAACTTGTTCCATATATATTAAAGAGGTATTTTTAATGAAAACATTTTTAGTAGAGTGTTTATTATAATAAAAAAGTTAAATATACATAATGATAAGAGTTCGGTTACTTTTCTATAGGTTAACAATGAGCTAGAGCTGACTTTAATAGATTCAAACTAAAATATTATGCAAAATACTAAAATATTATTAAAATATAATAAAACTTTAAAGAATCCAAATATTGCCATTGCTTATTTGCAAAGCTTAATTCTGATGCCCTTTCGTAGTTTCTCTCACTCCAGTGACTCCAATTTTATACTTTTATAACTTGGTCCAATAAGGAATTCTCTTAAGAAAATTAAGAAAATGTTAAGTTGATATATAATTGCCGTGTTTACTGAAAGATGGCAATTCTGTTTATCATAAAATTTTTTATTGTTTATTGTCTTAAGACAGAACGCAAATAAAAATTAATAATAAAAAAAAATTAATAAAAAAAAATAAAAATTTCCCTCTCACAGTGTGCACAGAGTCAATTCTTCGTCGCCTTGTCTTCAATAGCCATGCTCAGCAACAGCTATCGTTCTTCCTCTCTCTCACAGAAAGTTATTCGTATTTATTTTTTTATTTTTTATTTACTAAAGTTAACTATAACTAAAATTAAACCTAACTTGATAACTAAAGCCTGGCTACTGAGGCCTTCGGCTTGAAGTTATTCGTATAATTATTGCAGCTCTATGCAAGCTCTCAAGCCTCACACTGATAACCAATGAAACTCTTTCGACATAATCAAATATAGAAGAATGTAATTATTATATTTATAATATATAATAATTATAGTTATAGCATATCATAAATTCAAAAATATATTAAATTATAGTATATGTAATTAGCACTTTCCAAACAATCCATAATCTATTTATGCAGTTCATAAGAAATTGCCAAATAAATAAGTTTGATTTCATTTTGAGCAATCTGGAGAGCTCTAATATATTGCATATGTATTACTATAATAGTAATATAGTTCACATAAACTATCTTGCTGTTCATGCATAGTTAATAATGCTAATTAAATGAAACAAAAGTGAAGAAACAATTGACGTTAGAAGGGGCAATGCTTTCACGTCCTTTGTTCGCCATAAATTTGTGGTCTTTAAATTTGCTTAGTGAACTGTTTGAAAAACTGATAGCGGGAATCGTGCGCAATTCAAAAGAGTTTTCAACTGAGGTTAATTAAAAACACAATTTGTGTGTCTGCGAGGGGAATGCCAGTGTGGGTGGGGATGGAGGTGGGGCTCTGAGTTTTCGTTCTCCCTAGACTTTTGATGAAAGAATTTTAGGTCAGTTGCTGCTAACCTAAATCAACATGGTCATCTAAGTTCCCCTGGGGGATGACCCAAGCGAACGTACAAAGAGACATATGCGTGAGAGGGAGAGAGGGGGAGAGGCGGAGAGGGGCAGACAGAGAGATGGAGCGAAGCGACGCAGCAGCTGTTGCAACATAATATGCGTGTGTACGTCTCTTAGTCCCGGGTCCAGCGTCCAGTCCGACGTGCTTGCCTGACGTGCCATTATTTAATGAGAGTGCATAAAAAATTAAATCAAAATGCTCTGCACGTGATGGGGGCGTGGAGGGCGTGGAGGGCGTGACAGGGGGCGGCAGGAGCCCCTACTGCGAGCGGAGATGCAAAATGAAAAGCCATTAGCAGCTGCGGACAAGGGGACATGCAAAAAGAGTTGTGAACACACACTCACGCACACGCACACACACACTCACACTCTCACACACAGGACACCGGATCGTGAAGGAGACGGCGTTTAGTGCTTGAGCAAATATTTAGTGCCATCTTGTCACGCCTCTTGCCCATTCGCATTTTAAATATGCAAATGGATACTCGAAACTATTTTATTATTCACACGGGCAAAAGGCAACACTCTTGCCCGCCTCCCCCCGCCCTAGACAAAGACTCCCCCACACACACACGCAGGCAGCCCTAATGTGCCCGGCCTGGGTCCTGGGCCTCGAGTCCTTGTTGTGTGCACAAATTTGAGGTTCCTGCAAGTAAGCAGCAAATTTCTAGCCAGCTGCGCTCGGCCTTAGGCCCCGCCCCGCACCGCCCCTGCCCCCGAAACAAGGCTCTTTAGTATTATTTGCTGTTTACGATGCCATAAAAAAAAGGAAAGCTTCAACAAGAAACAAACAACAAAGCCATGAAAACCAGGCACGCAGCACAGAGAGCCCGACTGGCAGATACTCTGTAATATTTCTCGGATATTTAAAGAGAACTATAAATGGAAACTGCATGGAAATCAGCTGAAAGCAATCTAGCTTCCATTCAAGTAAAGCTATATTCAAATACAACTGTAATATTCGATAGTTTAGCAAGATCTCTTTGCTCTCTTCAAAGTGCCTTGTTAGTCGTTGTTCTCCACTCTTCTGCTACAGGGTATATATCAACTGGCGACAATACAAAATCAAAACAAACAGAAACATGACAATATATTCATAAAAAGATATATAAATATATATATATATATAAATGACTTAGTGTTCATGGAAGTGTAAATACTCTATCAAATTTTATTATTTGCCTAAAAAGTATTTTTCTTACGGCTTTTATTGAGAATTCTTTTCGCCTTGTGTTATAAATATTCAAAGATTTTGAAATACTAAAATATACAAATTTGAATATGGCAAAATATGTGAATTTTAGAATATTAAAATACTGAAATATTAAACTCTGAAAATATTAAATAATAAAAAAATTAAAATATTAAAACATAAAAATATATTAAATTATACAAATATAAGAATACATAAAAAATAAAATATTTAAATATTAAAATATGTAATACTAAAAATTCATAAATATAAAAATTTGAAAATTTGAAAATACTTCCATTTAAAACTAGAAATCATAACATTTTAAAAATTTGTATATATATGTGAAGTAAATATGAAAATGTAAAAATACTCAACGAATAAAATATCGGAATATTGAAATATTATAAAATAAGTATATGATACTATGAACGTACTAAACTATTAAAATATGAAAATATTTAGTAAAATATAGAAATAATAAAAAAAATATATTAAAATATTTAATTACTGAAATAGTCATATATGAATTAATAATTATGTATAATTATATAATAATTATATATAAAAGATAAATATATGAAAATGATACAATATTAAAATAAAGAAAGATTCAAATATGAAAGTATTAAATACATATAAATAATACTTAAATACATTGAGTTTCCAGTGAAGGCTTTAATTGCTAAAAAATATATATATTTATATATTTATTTATAACATTTCATTGTGCTCCACATCCGATCTCAAACGTGACAAATAGCGCAATTCCTACCTGTTGGCCCAGATTGCCTAAACGGACTCGACACGTTCCTCTCACTGATCGCCCAGCTCCATGGGCTTCACAGGTTGTAGCAGCAGCGTGTCAGCTGTCCAAGGATGTCGGAGACACACGATGTGAAAGAGATTTTGACGCTTTCGGTGGGAAAAAGCAAAACATTGTTGCCGAACAGAGAGAGTGGCACGTGCGGGGATTTAGTCGGCAATGTGCGGGCCTGCTGAAGGCTCGATTGGGCGGCGGGAGGCGGACGCTGGACGAGCTCCTCTAATAGAGGCATATGCACACAGCGGGCTCAACTGTATTTGTCAGAGCTCAAATGCCTGACCAATAAGCCGCCTAGGCGCTCACCGGGGACCCGGGCAAACAGCGAAACGAGGACAGGCAGCAGCAGGTCATGACCCGGCTCAAATCATGTCAACTGGGGCACAACCTACGCGGCTGTGGCATTTCGAGATTCTTGCAACTCTTTGGTCCTTTCATGTCGCATATTTGCACAGGAAACGGAAAGCGGAAACTGTCTGTAAATGTGAGCGTCCAGTGTCCTGCATGAGTCTCAGCAAAGGACTCCGGCTCGGACTCCGTCGCCGTCGCCGTCTCCGCCTCCGGCTCCGCCTGTGTCGCTTTCAAAGCGGAAATTATTTGCGTTCTTATTCGCCGGCCAAAGGTCGCGCGCATTTGACATTCAATTTCAGCTGCTGCAGATTTTGCTTTCTTTTCAATTGGCTTTCAATTCTGTTTGCTAACTTCTTCCATCTCTCTCTGTCTCTCTCTCTGTCTCTCTCTCTCTTTTCTGTCTGCTGCTCTGCTATTCGAATTCTGTTTCTAATTTATTATTTACAAGACTCGAATTCCTACAGCTGTTGCGATAATTACAAAAAAAAAAAAAATCTATATATATATATATATATATATATATATATATATATATATATATATCTATATCTACATATATATTGATTTACTGTTATTGTGTTTCTTATATTTCGTCCAGTCCTCAGTCCTAGCCAGCTCAGAGCTCGCTCCCCCAAAGAGATGCAATTTCTATGGCAGCTTTTACTCCATGGCAGATTTGGGTAAACAAAATTCTTGAATCGAGACTGCGCTGGCAGTCGGCAAAAACTATTTTTATAGCTCGCTAGTCGGAAGGGACTTGGACAAAGCAAATCAAGGCGATGCAGGAAGATAGCGAGAGTAACATTTCACATTTTGATTTATATGGAGAGACCATAACTCTGGGATTAGACAAGACTAAAACTGCCAGTTTATTTATTTATATATTTATTTATTTATTTTTGTATTTTTTTAAAAATTTTTTATGTATTTATTTATTTATTTATTTATTTATTTATTTATTTATTTATTTATTTATGTATATATTTATTTATTTATTTATTTATCAAAAAAAAAAAAAAAATTTAGCAAAACTAAACTGAGAATTATGTTCGAGTTACAGTGTATCTCACAGTCGACCCAATTGCGCCACGTTTTCAAAAACATCAAAAGGAAAACGCAAGCGAAAGCGAAAGGAAAATCATTTAGAAAACATAGAAAAATCGCTCCGCTTCGGCTATGATTGCTTATGAATGTGAGTTCTCGAGCTGCCTGCTCAGCATGCTCCGAATGCTCAGTTTGTTATTTTTATTGATGGCACAAATGGGTCGTTGTATTCATGCGACCCTCGTGCCTCGTTTTGGCCCGTGACACGCCCCAAGATAACAGCCAAAGCCAAAGCGAAAGCCTGCCGATGTCCAGCCTCAAATAAGAGCTCTGTGTGTGTGTGTGTGTGTGTATGACAGAGCGAATCCTTAGACACAAATCCAATTGATTTATAAATGGCAGCCAAGTGGACGCTTGTCCAGCCGGCCGCAATTTGGTTGGCCGGAAACAAAGGACTTCAGCAGGACAACAGTGCGGTCCGGCGCACCAAGTGTCAAGCGCTGCCATTTTTCATTACTAAATTGTATTTATACAGTACTGAAGTCACATGTATATATAAACATATATCCGATATATATATATAGAGCTGACTGGCGCCCAGTTGGATTATGTTTTGGCTTAGGCTAGTGCCACATGAATCTGTAAGGCGTCGCCGTCGCGACGTAATTGTCAAATTGAAATTGAAAACAAAAAACACACGCACATACGCACACACACATACACATACACACACATACAAACACACTCACTCACCAGGCACAGTGGGCAAAGCTGCGTGAACGAGCAAAGCCAACGGCAGGCGACAATAAATTCATTTGGAAATGCAACTTGAATTTATAGTTGGACTTTGGCTTCAGTTCTAGTTTCTCTAAGCCCAATGTGCAACACACACACACACACACACACACTGATTAGCCAGGGCCTTGCTGGGCAGCATAAAGTAAAAGCGAGAAAAAGCTGTAGAAAATTATGTTCTCGGCCAACTTTTGACTTCAGCTTGTACAGCTGATCTATATGAGTGTGCGTGAGTTTTATTTTATTTTATTTTTATACCCTGAGCCCATTGAAAATGGGAAATCAGGGTATAATGTTTTTGTGAAAATGTATGTAACAGGCAGAAGGAGACGTCGCAGACCATACAAAGTATATATATTCTTGATCAGCTCGATGAGCTGAGTTGAAATAGCCCTGTCCGTCTGTCCGTCCGTCCGTCCGTCCGTCCGTCCGTCCGTCCGTCCGTCCGTCCGTCCGTCCGTCCGTCCGTCCGTCCGTCTGTGTGAACGCAGCGATCTCGTAAACCACAGAAGCTAGAGAGCTGAAATTTGACATGTATACTCCTGAATACCATACGCTATACGAGTTTTTTTCAAAAATTCGATAACTCTTCCCGTTCTCTTTTTATCGATAAATTTCGATAACTTTTCGTCTCTTTTACGTACCGTAAGAGCTAGAGACCTGAAATTCACTATGTAGATTCCTGTTGTGAATGAAGACATTTTGTAATTTTTGGTTTTTGGATGCCACGCCCCCTTCGCCCTAAATTTGCAAAAAACGCATTTCAAATACTAGAGACTTGTGCTTCGGCACATACACACATATGAATAACATAATCATGCCCTGAAAGTTTGAATCAAAAAGTCCTGCTAGAAAAAAAGTTATTAAATATTTAATTTCCCATAGCGTAGGCGTCTTGCAGCCCAAGCGCTGTCGCTACGTCAACTGCGCAGTTGGCAGAGCGTGTGC
Source organism: Drosophila peninsularis (assembly GCA_035047485.1). Taxonomy (NCBI): domain Eukaryota; kingdom Metazoa; phylum Arthropoda; class Insecta; order Diptera; family Drosophilidae; genus Drosophila; species Drosophila peninsularis. The sequence continues at coordinate 11,345,441 of JAWNPN010000028.1, forward strand.
TTGAGCGTGCGTCTGTGTGTGTGTATGTGTGGCTTGCAATATATGTATATGTAAACTAAGCATAGAATATTTAAAGTATCGGCACTTCGCAGGGCTCAGGGTATCTCCTAGTCGAGCCGTCTCGACTAGAGCATTCTTACTTGTTTATTTTTATTTTTATTTTTATTTTTATTTATTTTTTTTGGTATGTGCTACCAAGTTGCGACCACTTCCACCTGTGTGTGCATGTACTGGAAAATTTATGTGCGTTGACAAGTTGAGCACGCACACACTCAAATACACCCACACACACGCAGACGCACACGCACACGCACAGTTGGCGTTGCCCTGGACGTGACACCTGCAAGGTGTGGGCGCTGTCCCGGCCTGGCAGCTGGCAGCATTTCAGCTCGACTGCCGGCTGATTTTTCAATGTGCCGCGCCTAATCATGACAACAAAAGGACACACCCCAACAACACCAACACCAACTACAACAACAACTGCAACACAAAATGGCAACCGCAAGGACAGCTACAAATTGAAACGGAACTTTTCTGACAAATAATTTCCTCATACATATTTAAAGGAAAACACATGCGAACCTAGCCCGACTAGTAGATACCCAGCCACAAACAAAGAATGGGAATCCATTCATGGAGCAGCTATATCCATGTCTGTAGACTTATTCACATGGGTCCGTCTCGCTATCAGTCCCTCCCTCCGTCCGGCTATCCGTATGAGCGCAAATTATTGGTATCCTGCCTGCTGACCTTCTCTATCGATGAGTTTTGAGGCCTCCTTCCTGCTTTCCCGACAGAGATTCAACTGACTTTCCTGGAATGAGTATGCTGCAGTCTGTAGCGCCCGACGGGCATCGTTCTCACTCGCTATCTATATAAATAGGATAAGCACCTAGTTAGACCGGCACTCGAAGTGTAACCAATTGAAAAGCTCGTACGCTCAGTTTGGAAAATTACTTTTATTTAGTTCAAGGAACAAAATGTGCGAAAATAATACAAACCCCAGAATCAATTCACTTTAGCTCGATATGACTTGACTATGGCCTAGAGAAACGAGTCACAGCTGGCCGAATGTGGCTTTCAGGTATTTTGGCCCACTCGCGAGCAACGGCTTTCTTTAGCGCCTCAAGATCTGGATCTTATAGTGCGGACTTTGCTCTGCAAAGAGAATAATCCATTGGACTCGCGTCTGGTGGAGTCGAGAGCCATTGTGTTCTGCCCACGGCTACAAGGCAACCTCCGGAATACTTTCCCGATAATATTTTGCATTTACCTCGATGCTAGGTTCGATGAAAACGCAGTTGCACTTCGAGTGCCTGTAGCTATAACCAGATAGAAGCGAATGTCCGCCGTCTTCAGTGTCGGCTGGCATTTCCATACCATACCAGGTCCAATAACAGTAACTGGAAGCTAACTGGCTCGAAGTATTCATAACCATTTTCCCTAATCCGCGCTTGAGCTCAGCCATTTCGCACAGCTTACTTCCCAGTCTAGGCGAGTTGGGCAAATTGTTCCTGAATTAGCTCTCAGCAGGCGCTTTTAGTTTGCATATTCCGCCCGCAACGACTGCAGCTGAGGTGCAACAGGTCAGGCCAGGCCCAGGCTGGCGTCGGTGTCGTATACGTAATGCTTATGCGTTTGCTCGCTGACATCTCAATGGAGCTTAGTTCTGCTGCTCATCCATGACACAACAGCAAACAGCAAGCTGGGGCTGGGGCTGGGGCTGGGGCTGCATCTCGACCCAAAAGTTTGCCAGTTATGTGACATCATTGCGGCCGCATTGTGTGGCGCCACAGGGCAGAGGGGCGGGGCGGGCTGAGCTGCACGCTTGTTATTTCCGCTAGCCACTTACATGTATATTATGGCTACATGGGGCTGGGCTGGGCCGGGTTAACTGCCTGCAACTGATGGCGAGCAGCGTTCTGCCTGGCGCTGCTCCTTGTGGCCAGCTCCACATGACGGCACTCGCTCAGCTCTGCCGTTTGACTTGCAACTAAACGCACAAGTGGACCACAAACTTTTCCAATATGTGCGCGCCCCAGCTGCAGCTGGCAGTGCTGCCCCCTCGAGCCAGTGCAGCCAGGTAGATACTGTTAACTGTAAACGGCTTAGCACATACATGCTTGCGGCCCTTAATTACCATTAACTTGCTCTGCGCCGTTTAAGCCACGAATCGCTGCCAACAAGCCACGCCCCTGCCGATTACCTGAACTGCGCCTGCCTCCACGTCAATTATGGACAAGGTCCTCTGGCCCGGCTCACTCCAAGCGGCCGGAGTCGACAGCAATCTAATGCCAATTACCATCAATAATGCACTGACAATTGAGGTGTACCAAATGTCCCTTAAAATGTCCATTAATCCTTAATGATTTTCGATTCCAAGTTGAGCTCGCCTCTATTTAGCCTTATAATGAAGGGGAAGGGTTTCAGCGAAGGACGTAGCGAAGTTATTCAATTACTTTATACCCTTGCTGCTCTCTTAGGAAAGGCTACAACGTACTTGAGATCCTGGCTAGTTAGGTCAATCTCCCAGCTAACCTTTATGTATAGCTCGAGAGCTTCTCTCATCAGCCTGGCTAGGGAGGTTTAGGTCCTCCAATTCAAAGATCTGCCTACTGAAGTACCCAGGCCTCTCAGGCTAGCCTGCAGCTACGCACTACGAAGACTCAGTCGCCAACAGCCTCAAGAGCTATTGGACAGGTTCTTGGACGTAAAACCTATCAATTAACCCCTTGAGCTGGATCTCTTCAGCTCTATTCTTCCGCTCGTGTTCGTTAGCTGCCATAGCCCTAAAATCACATTAAATTAATTTCTGTTTAGATTCAAATAATTTGGGCTGCCAAACACTGACCTGTCAACGCCTTATAAAAAAGAAACAAACTAAGCGAAACTGTAAATAATTCAGTAAATATCGCAGACTGTATATTGTTGACAAATAGCTATAGTCGCCTATCGATAGTTATCCAGCTCTAATTCACCATCGATACTATCGATAGCAACTACTGCTTATATCATCTTGGTGCCACAGAGAGCTTTAGCAACCTCTTCGAAGAGACCCACGTATACTGCGTGGGACCAGTTGCTGACAGTACTAGGAATTAGCGCTATAAATTGGTAATCGCGCAGAGTATGGATCTAAATTAAAACGGCTTTCATCCCCAGTGGCTGTCAGGCCCGCAAATGTCACTTCATAAGCGAATTACCTCACGCTTTGACAGCATGAGCTGGAGCATGAGCTGGAGCTGTCATAGGCTGAAGGACTCTTAGTTGCTGCATCGGTTTCTGTCACTGCAGCTGGACACTAGTGAAAAAGTGAAACACATCGAAATTGGCATCGAAACATGGCGAATCAATTAAATATGCGAATGGGATTGGGATTGGGATTGCAATGGAATCGCTGTGCGAGTCCTGTGACAGCTGATGGACAAGGCTGTTGCAGTGGAGCGAAACTTTTTCCGAATACATCGACAGACAGAGCGAGAGAGAGAGAGGAAGGGCGAGAGTGAGAGTGCCATCCACAGCCGGTCAAACATCATAAAAATAGTTTCGAGTTATTGGCTCTGTTGCCAGGGCAAACAGATGCCATTCCAGAGCTTTTATGCAAAAACTTTCTGAGAGGGGGCGGCTCGTGCTGAAACGATGATTTCTAATAGCTTCTAATTTTGGCAAGCAAACACACTCAGGATCCCACCAGAACTTTGCCCAAACTTGTAAATTTGACAGAGCTCATATGGGTGGGCGTAAGCATGGGAGGTGGTGGGAGTGGCACAGCCACAACTTTTGCTCTTGCTTACCGAGAATGCAAACTAGTTGCTCAAAGCACTGCACTGCATACATGGGTGCTACCTGAAGACTGTGCAAAGAGTACAAATTGAAATGTTTTCGTACCTGAATCCCTTTGGCATCACAATTCCTGGTGGCTGAAGGATATGGGTATTGGCATAATATGTATGTAAATGTTATAAGGTTTTCTTTTATCATTAGGGATTTTCTATGACTGATAATTAATTTATTCAAGAATTTACATTATTTCGTTAATTTTTCAATATTATTAAAGAACTCAGTGAAACCAATAAAGGACCTTTTCCTTTATTCAGTATGTCCTTCCTTAGCCTTAATAATATCAAGTATACGCATTGTTCAGGGATTGTTATGTAACGTTCCCGTTTCGCAATGTAGTCGACCAGCTCCACTTGTCAAAATAAACTTAAATCTTTAAGTACTTCTTATGATGTGAAGTCAGCACGAACGGCCGCATTATCACACTAAAAGAGGACCATGAACTTCCGACATTCTTGTAAAATGCTTCCAGAATTAGTTTTCCATAGATTTATATTCATCTGCGACCGGGGAAACTGCTGCCTGCAATCCCTTTTACACCAAGAATGCAGTGTTTGCATGTATGTGTGATTTGCAATAGTAAATGAGTTCAGTGTGGACAGAATTACAAATGCTTTTAATTTTGGTATACGAACTATGCAATCGATCAGAAACCAAGTCAGAAAGTTCCACAAAATTAACAATAAACGCTAAATTCCCATAGATAGAATAAAAAGTTTGGAAACGAAGAGAGAAAACAAATAATTGAATCCTTTTATAGTTTATTATATTTTTCTAACATGTTTTATTTCGCCTACCTTTTATGGTTTATTATATTTTTTTTACATTTTTTATTTCGCCTACCAATCTATTGAAGTTTAATGATGCACTCGCCCTTGCATCAACATTAAAACTCCTAAAAAAAACCGTGAATTTAAAGAGTTCTGATCCAAATGGTAAGAAGACTATCTGAATTCGAAATCCCCGAGGTTTGAGGCCTGTGTAGTGTGTTGTGAGTACAAATATTTTGTTGAGCTTATTCCTATCCTGTTGCGCATCTTTGAGAATGGGGAGTTAGTTGGCTGATGATTCGCTTTGCATTCCGTGCACTCGATGTTTGGTTTTAGTTTTGAGCGCTGCTGTCCAGGTGGCAGGCGGCCACGGGCATCCGGCAGCAGGAATTCGATTTGACAGAGATTTTATAATCGAAGTCCAATGCACGTTTCACGCGTGGTCACGTGATTGCCGAGATGAAATGGTTCAGTGTTTGCCTGCCAAAAGTGAATCTGAATTAAAATGCAAGTCAAGAGAAGAGGGGAGGGGCGAGTTGAAAGGGGGCCATGAAATACCTGCACACCCGAGACAGATGCAAAATTCTTGCCATGGAATGGGCGAAGCGCAAATCACAGCCTCAGATGCATGCTAGGGGGACAAATGAAGAAAGCAGTTAAATTTTCAATTGCATTTCAATTATGTCCTCTCACTTACGTGTTGACAAAAAGATGATCCTACAAATTGTATACAATTTTTTGTAAAAAAATATATATATAAATGTAAATTGTAAGCCAAGTCCCACAGCGAAAGTGTTTATGATTGTGATCTACATGCTCAAAAGGAGAATAGAATAGTGAATGCAGTTTGATTAGATGAGATGAAAAGAGCTTACCTGTGTGTTGGTATATTGAGTGTAATATGGGTAATGTGATTTTTGTAATGTACTGTGTGAGCGTGTTCCTCAAATATGCAGCGTTGCTGCCAAAATGCATGGACCTAAGTGAAAACGAACCTATGGAGTAGAGCAGAGAAAATCATTAGATGAGCAACAGGCAAAGAGTCCCGTTGCAGTCGGGAATGACCGACTAGGCAATACGCGGCATAACTGAATACCAATGTATACTTGAAGAAGTTCAAGCTATGCATGCGTATATGAGTTGAGACTGGAGTACTTATGAGAGAGAGACTGCTTCTATCTAAATCTATATGCCAGTTCCGTGAAGAAGTACTCCACATCTTGGATACCACACTCCGTCCATTGTCATTGTCAGCAATATCGTCATATGACAATATAGATTTACACCTTGAAGAAGCAAGCAGCGTTCCGCTATGGATCAATGGAACTGCAGTTAGTCCTTAGAGGCTCCCAGGCGGACAATGCAACAGACGGAGGATGAAATAAACGGAAGATAGAACAGACGAACGATAGAACAAAGTGACGAAGCAACAGATGGGCGATCGAATGGACAACGGACAACGGACAACGGACAACGGACAGAGACGACTTTACGGTCTAGGCTCATCATGATCCTATGCATGCCTTTTTCCAGCCACATTTCATGGGCTCACAGCACAAATATCAAATTCAGATCGAACTTACCTATTATTAGAAATGTGCGCACTAACTATATCTACATGAACAACAGTCGAAGGGCCTCTTCAACGACCTGTAATTGAAGGGTTGAGTTGAGACACCATAAAGGAGCACAGGAAATTGCAGTTGATACTCACCAGATATTTAAAGATGTGTGTGTAATCGTGTGGGAGGGTCTTGGCTTTTGCTTTTGAGATTTTTATCTTCTCAAGCGGTTGCAAGGCACGTTCTCCTACATATCACCCTCTTGTTGAGGCTCCCTTGCTATATTAGCGTTCAACAGATCGCGCAGAGCTTGCTCATGGATTCGCTGATCGTACTCCCAGCAGTCATCGGGATCGACAAGAGTACTGTAGACAACGACAAACATCAGCACGAGTCTGAAGATTGCCACAGCCCGGCGCTTCATGAACAATACTATGTTTGGGAAGCGGTCGTAGACCGCGTACATCATTTTTGATTCGTAGAACGAGAAGTATTTGTCTTCGATTGCCTCCCAACCCGGGTGCCATACATAGAACAACATTATTTGGGTTATCACGTAGTATCCAGCCATGGCAATTGCAAACATCCAGACACGATTTAACAAGCACCTGTTGATACGGAATGAGTCCAATTGGAAGAGTAGCCAGGCCAAGAATAACGTAGCGGATAAGTCGGGGCGGTACCCGGTTTCAATCATATTGATTCCAAGCACATACAAGACGACGTACAGTACGACCGAGATGGATGTAGTACGCGGTATGTCCACTTCCATGGCTAAATATTTGTTGGGAATACAGTTTCAGTTTAATAATTTATTGTTTTTAAAATGTCGAGAAAATTATATTTCGGAAAATAACTGCTCCTACTGCTGCCTACGACTGGAATGACTAAAACAACTGCCCGAGCGAGCTCCCTAGCCTCGAAACGGCACACGCCAACTATATGGGGTCCGGAAAAGCGAGTGTTTTATCGAATTCAAGAAAGTGTTTCTTGAGTGTTTGTGAGCCCGCCTCTGCACGAGTTAACACGATTTACCAGCAAGCCGGATGCTGCCCAGCTCAGATAGTGCTATAACGCCCCCTGCCGGGATGTTAAGCCTTGATGTCAATAGAGATATCTTTTCAAAGACAGCATGAGCTAGGGCTGAAGATCTGTCTCATTACGAGACGGCTCGACTAGGAGATACCCTGAGCCCTGCGAAGTGCCGATACTTCAAATATTCTATGCTTAGTTTACATATAATGTACCTATATTGCAAGCAACACATACACATACAGACGCACGCTCAAGCACAGGCTCTGCCACCTGCTGTTTAATTACTTTTTTTCTGGAAGGACTTTCTTATTCAAACTTTCAGGGAATGATTATGTTATTCATATGTATGTATGTGCCGAAGCACAAGTCTCTAGTATTTAAAATGCGTTTTTTGCAAATTTAGGGCGAAGGGGGAGTGGCATCCAGAATCAAAAAAATATTTGTATTCATAGACAGTGAATTTCATGTCTCTAGCTCTTACGGTACGCAAGAGGGAAGAAAAGTTATCTAAATTTATCGATAACAAGAGAACGGGAAGAGTTATCGGATTTTTTAAAAAAGTCGTACTGCGTATGTTCACGAGTCAAATTTTAGCTCTATAGCTTCTGTGGTTTGCGAGATCGCTGCGTTCACACAGACGGACGGACGAACGGACGGACGGACGGACGGACGAACGGACAGACGGGCAGTTCCATATAAACTCAGCTCATAAAGCTGATCAAGAATATATATACTGGCTTTTGCGACGTCTCCTTCTGCCTGTTACATACATTTTCAGAAAAACATTATACCCTGATTTCCCATTTTCAATGGGCTCATGGTATAAACATACCAGTAAGTGAACCTAATGAAAACTCGAGCATATACTTAGTTATAGTGATATAAAATATGCAGATATAATAACTGATTAAGTGAGTGCAATGAGGACGTTGTCTCTAACCTGTTCGAGGAGGAATAGAGACTAACGCAGCCTTCTCAGGAACTTTCCAGTAAATTGTATCGTATATCATCTGTATATATATATATATAAATATAATATGGTCTTGATTTTACTTGGGTGTACCAATTCCTCTTTTTCCTTGCACCCAAACTAAGTCTACAAGAATTTCTATTTATTTTATTTTTAAGCATTCGTTTAAGCATTCGCTCCCGTCGCAGTGTCAGTTTAAGCATTCAGCGCAAACGCAGCCCAGGTAGGAGTAGCGCAGGTCAGCAGCACAGACGAAAGTGAGTTGGGTAGTCAGCGGGCGTAATGAAAGGCACTTCAGTGGAGCGCTAAGTGGCCAGGGGACAGGTTGCCCCAGGCATAAATTGCTTTGCGAGACCCAAAGACTCAAGCGACGCCTTCAATATGAAAGTACCTAAAAATGCCACTAAGTGAACCTAATGAGAACGCGAGCATATACTTAGTTATAGTGATATAAAATATGCAGATGTAATAGCTGATTAAGTGAGGATATAGTCTCCAACAGTGCGAGGAGGCGTAGGGACTAACGCAGCCTTCTCAGGAACAGGGAAACACAGACTTTTTATTTTATTTTTTTTTATTTTTATTTATTATTTTATTTTTTTATTTCATTTGAACAGTTTACAGTTTGTGCTCTCAGAATTTCAATTAGAAGAACATGGAACAAACTCCAATACTGTGATTATTTAGGTTTACGTTGCGAATGTGCCACAAATGCTGTCGTTGCATGAGTTAGTTCTCTAAAGCTCCTCCTTTTCCCGCCTGATTCGCATCCTTGCCGCAGTAAACTTTCGCCAGATTCGCATTATTGCGGCGGTTCATCTTCGGCTTGGTGCAATATGGTGAAATGTGGCCACGCTCTCCGCACTTATAGCAGGTTACACCCGTTCTCTGAAGGTGACCAAATGAGTTCCTGACCCTAGCACGACGCTTAGCGCTGCAGTGGAACACCTTGTGGCCTACCTTGCCACAGAAATAGCACTTTATGCCTGAGAGATTCCGGCGCTTTGCGTCTTGAAGAGTTTGCATCCTTTCGTTGGAGGTGAAAGCTCCACGTTCGGCTTGCAGCTGTTGTCCGTTGCTCACGTTTGGAGCTAAGGTCAGACGCTGCATTCGATTGCCATCGACAGTCAGCTTAGCCAGAGTCACAGTAGCTGCGATTTCTCCCACGCTCAAGTTGCGCCATGTGCTGAGAAGTGACAGCATCATGCGAGTAGCATAACTCGCAAGAGATTCACCCGCGCTCGCATCACCCGTTAGTAGGTCCAGAACCGTGGCGCCTGGTATTTCTACTTTGGCGAAGCGCAGAGTAAACATACTCTTGAAGCCGGCCCAAGTTATGCTGGCCGAACTTAGCTTAGCCAGCCACTGCGCTGCGCTCCCTTCCATCGCTGCATACAAAGCCGGTACGAACTCGTCGCTCTGCATGGCACTTTTCGCCATGATTACTTCTACTGCAGAGCACCACGAGGGCGCGTGCGCGCCAGCCACCTCTGGGTTGAACTTAGGCAGCACAATCGCCTCATTGTTTTGCGCCTCCTCTGCCGCTAGATTCACGCCTTCAACAGGTGCGGCCATAGTCTTATTGTTTAGTTCCTTCAACAATTTTTCTTTATTATTTCCAGCTACGTCTGCAGAATTTTCACTTTCAATTACTTACTTTCGGTTTCAGTTTCGGTTGCAAGTTAGAGCTGCAAGTTCATCGATAGGCAGTGAGTAGTTCGATAGATCAGTGCTTTTTTCGTTCCACCGATTGGTATTTTTAACGTTGAGCAGGCAGTGTTGCTCATTTTTAGGGCTTTTCCCGCCAGATTTTGATTTTAAATTGAATTAAATTATATTTTCATCATTTACATTTTTTTTTAAAGATTTTTCTGCTCTAAAGCATTATCCATAATGCATCAATATGAATTCTTGCATTGTAGTGTGTGGGATTAAAGCGCGAAAAGAGTTGTTTAAGGCGATTGTGATGTCTAAAGCTTAAACTTATAAACAAGTAAGAAAACTCTAGTCGGTGGCGCCGACTAGGGGATACCCTGAACCCAGCGAAGAACCCCTTTTAATTGTTTAATTTCCTTTTTTTTTTAAAGGAGCTTCTCTTTTAAACTTTTAGGGATTGGTTATGTTATTCATATGTAAGTCCAAAAATTACAATATGTTTGTATTCATAACAGGGATCTACACCGTGAATTTCAAGTCTCTAGCTTTTACGGTACGCAAAAGCGAAGAAGTTATTTATCGACAGCAAGAGAACGGGAAGAGTTATCGAATTTTTGAAAAAACTCGTTCTACGTATGGTATTGAGGTGTATATATGTCAAATTTCAGCTTTCTAGCTTCTGTTTTTTACGAGATCCCGGCGTATACACAGACGGACGGACGGTCGATCGGACAGACGGGCAGTTCAATATAAACTCAGCTCATAGAGCTGATCAAGAATATATATACTGGCTTCTGCGACGTCTCCTTCTGCCTGTTACATACATTTTCAGAAAAACATTATACCCTGATTTCCCATTTTCAATGGTTTGTGGGTATAAAAATAACAAAAAAGTTTGAAAACGAAGAGTGAATCGCAAAATAATCAAACAAATAATTGAATCCTTTTATAGTTTATTATATTTTTTTACATTTTTTATTTCGCCTACCAATCTATTGAAGTTTAATGATGCACTCGCCCTTGCATCAACATTAAAACTCCTAAAAAAAACCGTGAATTTAAAGAGTTCTGATCCAAATGGTAAGAAGACTATCTGAATTCGAAATCCCCGAGGTTTGAGGCCTGTGTAGTGTGTTGTGAGTACAAATATTTTGTTGAGCTTATTCCTATCCTGTTGCGCATCTTTGAGAATGGGGAGTTAGTTGGCTGATGATTCGCTTTGCATTCCGTGCACTCGATGTTTGGTTTTAGTTTTGAGCGCTGCTGTCCAGGTGGCAGGCGGCCACGGGCATCCGGCAGCAGGAATTCGATTTGACAGAGATTTTATAATCGAAGTCCAATGCACGTTTCACGCGTGGTCACGTGATTGCCGAGATGAAATGGTTCAGTGTTTGCCTGCCAAAAGTGAATCTGAATTAAAATGCAAGTCAAGAGAAGAGGGGAGGGGCGAGTTGAAAGGGGGCCATGAAATACCTGCACACCCGAGACAGATGCAAAATTCTTGCCATGGAATGGGCGAAGCGCAAATCACAGCCTCAGATGCATGCTAGGGGACAAATGAAGAAAGCAGTTAAATTTTCAATTGCATTTCAATTATGTCCTCTCACTTACGTGTTGACAAAAAGATGATCCTACAAATTGTATACAATTTTTTGTAAAAAATATATATATATAAATGTAAATTGTAAGCCAAGTCCCACAGCGAAAGTGTTTATGATTGTGATCTACATGCTCAAAAGGAGAATAGAATAGTGAATGCAGTTTGATTAGATGAGATGAAAAGAGCTTACCTGTGTGTTGGTATATTGAGTGTAATATGGGTAATGTGATTTTTGTAATGTACTGTGTGAGCGTGTTCCTCAAATATGCAGCGTTGCTGCCAAAATGCATGGACCTAAGTAAAAACGAACCTATGGAGTAGAGCAGAGAAAATCATTAGATGAGCAACAGGCAAAGAGTCCCGTTGCAGTCGGGAATGACCGACTAGGCAATACGCGGCATAACTGAATACCAATGTATACTTGAAGAAGTTCAAGCTATGCATGCGTATATGAGTTGAGACTGGAGTACTTATGAGAGAGAGACTGCTTCTATCTAAATCTATATGCCAGTTCCGTGAAGAAGTACTCCACATCTTGGATACCACACTCCGTCCATTGTCATTGTCAGCAATATCGTCATATGACAATATAGATTTACACCTTGAAGAAGCAAGCAGCGTTCCGCTATGGATCAATGGAACTGCAGTTAGTCCTTAGAGGCTCCCAGGCGGACAATGCAACAGACGGAGGATGAAATAAACGGAAGATAGAACAGACGAACGATAGAACAAAGTGACGAAGCAACAGATGGGCGATCGAATGGACAACGGACAACGGACAACGGACAACGGACAGAGACGACTTTACGGTCTAGGCTCATCATGATCCTATGCATGCCTTTTTCCAGCCACATTTCATGGGCTCACAGCACAAATATCAAATTCAGATCGAACTTACCTATTATTAGAAATGTGCGCACTAACTATATCTACATGAACAACAGTCGAAGGGCCTCTTCAACGACCTGTAATTGAAGGGTTGAGTTGAGACACCATAAAGGAGCACAGGAAATTGCAGTTGATACTCACCAGATATTTAGAGATGTGTGTGTAATCGTGTGGGAGGGTCTTGGCTTTTGCTTTTGAGATTTTTATCTTCTCAAGCGGTTGCAAGGCACGTTCTCCTACATATCACCCTCTTGTTGAGGCTCCCTTGCTATATTAGCGTTCAACAGATCGAGCAGAGCTTGCTCATGGATTCGCTGATCGTACTCCCAGCAGTCCTCGGGATCGACATAGCCAATGAGAGTATTGTAGACAACGACAAACATCAGCACGAGTTTGAAGATTGCCACAGACTGGCGCTTCATGAACAATACTATGTTTGGGAAGCGATCGTAGACCGCGTACATCATTTTCGATTCGTAGAACGAGACGTATTTGTCTTCGATTGCCTCCCAACCCGGGTGCCATACATAGAACAACATTATTTGGGTTATCACGTAGTATCCAGCCATGGCAATTGCAAACATCCAGACACGATTTAACAAGCACCTGTTGATACGGAATGAGTCCAATTGGAAGAGTAGCCAGGCCAAGAATAACGTAGCGGATAAGTCGGGGCGGTACCCGGTTTCAATCATATTGATTCCAAGCACATACAAGACGACGTACAGTACGACCGAGATGGATGTAGTACGCGGTATGTCCACTTCCATGGCTAAATATTTGTTGGGAATACAGTTTCAGTTTAATAATTTATTGTTTTTAAAATGTCGAGAAAATTATATTTCGGAAAATAACTGCTCCTACTGCTGCCTACGACTGGAATGACTAAAACAACTGCCCGAGCGAGCTCCCTAGCCTCGAAACGGCACACGCCAACTATATGGGGTCCGGAAAAGCGAGTGTTTTATCGAATTCAAGAAAGTGTTTCTTGAGTGTTTGTGAGCCCGCCTCTGCACGAGTTAACACGATTTACCAGCAAGCCGGATGCTGCCCAGCTCAGATAGTGCTATAACGCCCCCTGCCGGGATGTTAAGCCTTGATGTCAATAGAGATATCTTTTCAAAGACAGCATAAGCTAGGGCTGAAGATCTGTCTCATTACGAGACGGCTCGACTAGGAGATACCCTGAGCCCTGCGAAGTGCCGATACTTCAAATATTCTATGCTTAGTTTACATATAATGTACCTATATTGCAAGCAACACATACACATACAGACGCACGCTCAAGCACAGGCTCTGCCACCTGCTGTTTAATTACTTTTTTTCTGGAAGGACTTTCTTATTCAAACTTTCAGGGAATGATTATGTTATTCATATGTATGTATGTGCCGAAGCACAAGTCTCTAGTATTTAAAATGCGTTTTTTGCAAATTTAGGGCGAAGGGGGAGTGGCATCCAGAATCAAAAAAATATTTGTATTCATAGACAGTGAATTTCATGTCTCTAGCTCTTACGGTACGCAAGAGGGAAGAAAAGTTATCTAAATTTATCTATAACAAGAGAACGGGAAGAGTTATCGGATTTTTTAAAAAGTCGTACTGCGTATGTTCACGAGTCAAATTTTAGCTCTATAGCTTCTGTGGTTTGCGAGATCGCTGCGTTCACACAGACGGACGGACGAACGGACGGACGGACGGACGGACGAACGGACAGACGGGCAGTTCCATATAAACTCAGCTCATAAAGCTGATCAAGAATATATATACTGGCTTTTGCGACGTCTCCTTCTGCCTGTTACATACATTTTCAGAAAAACATTATACCCTGATTTCCCATTTTCAATGGGCTCATGGTATAAACATACCAGTAAGTGAACCTAATGAAAACTCGAGCATATACTTAGTTATAGTGATATAAAATATGCAGATATAATAACTGATTAAGTGAGTGCAATGAGGACGTTGTCTCTAACCTGTTCGAGGAGGAGTAGAGACTAACGCAGCCTTCTCAGGAACTTTCCAGTAAATTGTATCGTATATCATCTGTATATATATATATATAAATATAATATGGTCTTGATTTTACTTGGGTGTACCAATTCCTCTTTTTCCTTGCACCCAAACTAAGTCTAGAAGAATTTCTATTTATTTTATTTTTAAGCATTCGTTTAAGCATTCGCTCCCGTCGCAGTGTCAGTTTAAGCATTCAGCGCAAACGCAGCCCAGGTAGGAGTAGCGCAGGTCAGCAGCACAGACGAAAGTGAGTTGGGTAGTCAGCGGGCGTAATGAAAAGCACTTCAGTGGAGCGCTAAGTGGCCAGGGGACAGGTTGCCCCAGGCATAAATTGCTTTGCGAGACCCAAAGACTCAAGCGACGCCTTCAATATGAAAGTACCTAAAAATGCCACTAAGTGAACCTAATGAGAACGCGAGCATATACTTAGTTATAGTGATATAAAATATGCAGATGTAATAGCTGATTAAGTGAGGATATAGTCTCCAACAGTGCGAGGAGGCGTAGGGACTAACGCAGCCTTCTCAGGAACAGGGAAACACAGACTTTTTATTTTATTTTTTTTATTTTTATTTATTATTTTATTTTTTTATTTCATTTGAACAGTTTACAGTTTGTGCTCTCAGAATTTCAATTAGAAGAACATGGAACAAACTCCAATACTGTGATTATTTAGGTTTACGTTGCGAATGTGCCACAAATGCTGTCGTTGCATGAGTTAGTTCTCTAAAGCTCCTCCTTTTCCCGCCTGATTCGCATCCTTGCCGCAGTAAACTTTCGCCAGATTCGCATTATTGCGGCGGTTCATCTTCGGCTTGGTGCAATATGGTGAAATGTGGCCACGCTCTCCGCACTTATAGCAGGTTACACCCGTTCTCTGAAGGTGACCAAATGAGTTCCTGACCCTAGCACGACGCTTAGCGCTGCAGTGGAACACCTTGTGGCCTACCTTGCCACAGAAATAGCACTTTATGCCTGAGAGATTCCGGCGCTTTGCGTCTTGAAGAGTTTGCATCCTTTCGTTGGAGGTGAAAGCTCCACGTTCGGCTTGCAGCTGTTGTCCGTTGCTCACGTTTGGAGCTAAGGTCAGACGCTGCATTCGATTGCCATCGACAGTCAGCTTAGCCAGAGTCACAGTAGCTGCGATTTCTCCCACGCTCAAGTTGCGCCATGTGCTGAGAAGTGACAGCATCATGCGAGTAGCATAACTCGCAAGAGATTCACCCGCGCTCGCATCACCCGTTAGTAGGTCCAGAACCGTGGCGCCTGGTATTTCTACTTTGGCGAAGCGCAGAGTAAACATACTCTTGAAGCCGGCCCAAGTTATGCTGGCCGAACTTAGCTTAGCCAGCCACTGCGCTGCGCTCCCTTCCATCGCTGCATACAAAGCCGGTACGAACTCGTCGCTCTGCATGGCACTTTTCGCCATGATTACTTCTACTGCAGAGCACCACGAGGGCGCGTGCGCGCCAGCCACCTCTGGGTTGAACTTAGGCAGCACAATCGCCTCATTGTTTTGCGCCTCCTCTGCCGCTAGATTCACGCCTTCAACAGGTGCGGCCATAGTCTTATTGTTTAGTTCCTTCAACAATTTTTCTTTATTATTTCCAGCTACGTCTGCAGAATTTTCACTTTCAATTACTTACTTTCGGTTTCAGTTTCGGTTGCAAGTTAGAGCTGCAAGTTCATCGATAGGCAGTGAGTAGTTCGATAGATCAGTGCTTTTTTCGTTCCACCGATTGGTATTTTTAACGTTGAGCAGGCAGTGTTGCTCATTTTTAGGGCTTTTCCCGCCAGATTTTGATTTTAAATTGAATTAAATTATATTTTCATCATTTACATTTTTTTTTAAGATTTTTCTGCTCTAAAGCATTATCCATAATGCATCAATATGAATTCTTGCATTGTAGTGTGTGGGATTAAAGCGCGAAAAGAGTTGTTTAAGGCGATTGTGATGTCTAAAGCTTAAACTTATAAACAAGTAAGAAAACTCTAGTCGGTGGCGCCGACTAGGGGATACCCTGAACCCAGCGAAGAACCCCTTTTAATTGTTTAATTTCCTTTTTTTTTTAAAGGAGCTTCTCTTTTAAACTTTTAGGGATTGGTTATGTTATTCATATGTAAGTCCAAAAAATACAATATGTTTGTATTCATAACAGGGATCTACACCGTGAATTTCAAGTCTCTAGCTTTTACGGTACGCAAAAGCGAAGAAGTTATTTATCGACAGCAAGAGAACGGGAAGAGTTATCGAATTTTTGAAAAAACTCGTTCTACGTATGGTATTGAGGTGTATATATGTCAAATTTCAGCTTTCTAGCTTCTGTTTTTTACGAGATCCCGGCGTATACACAGACGGACGGACGGTCGATCGGACAGACGGGCAGTTCAATATAAACTCAGCTCATAGAGCTGATCAAGAATATATATACTGGCTTCTGCGACGTCTCCTTCTGCCTGTTACATACATTTTCAGAAAAACATTATACCCTGATTTCCCATTTTCAATGGTTTGTGGGTATAAAAATAACAAAAAAGTTTGAAAACGAAGAGTGAATCGCAAAATAATCAAACAAATAATTGAATCCTTTTATAGTTTATTATATTTTTTTACATTTTTTATTTCGCCTACCAATCTATTGAAGTTTAATGATGCACTCGCCCTTGCATCAACATTAAAACTCCTAAAAAAAACCGTGAATTTAAAGAGTTCTGATCCAAATGGTAAGAAGACTATCTGAATTCGAAATCCCCGAGGTTTGAGGCCTGTGTAGTGTGTTGTGAGTACAAATATTTTGTTGAGCTTATTCCTATCCTGTTGCGCATCTTTGAGAATGGGGAGTTAGTTGGCTGATGATTCGCTTTGCATTCCGTGCACTCGATGTTTGGTTTTAGTTTTGAGCGCTGCTGTCCAGGTGGCAGGCGGCCACGGGCATCCGGCAGCAGGAATTCGATTTGACAGAGATTTTATAATCGAAGTCCAATGCACGTTTCACGCGTGGTCACGTGATTGCCGAGATGAAATGGTTCAGTGTTTGCCTGCCAAAAGTGAATCTGAATTAAAATGCAAGTCAAGAGAAGAGGGGAGGGGCGAGTTGAAAGGGGGCCATGAAATACCTGCACACCCGAGACAGATGCAAAATTCTTGCCATGGAATGGGCGAAGCGCAAATCACAGCCTCAGATGCATGCTAGGGGGACAAATGAAGAAAGCAGTTAAATTTTCAATTGCATTTCAATTATGTCCTCTCACTTACGTGTTGACAAAAAGATGATCCTACAAATTGTATACAATTTTTTGTAAAAAAATATATATATAAATGTAAATTGTAAGCCAAGTCCCACAGCGAAAGTGTTTATGATTGTGATCTACATGCTCAAAAGGAGAATAGAATAGTGAATGCAGTTTGATTAGATGAGATGAAACGAGCTTACCTGTGTGTTGGTATATTGAGTGTAATATGGGTAATGTGATTTTTGTAATGTACTGTGTGAGTGTGTTCCTCAAATATGCAGCGTTGCTGCCAAAATGCATGGACCTAAGTAAAATGAAAACGAACCTATGGAGTAGAGCAGAGAAAATCATTAGATGAGCAACAGGCAAAGAGTCCCGTTGCAGTCGGGAATGACCGACTAGGCAATACGCGGCATAACTGAATACCAATGTATACTTGAAGAAGTTCAAGCTATGCATGCGTATATGAGTTGAGACTGGAGTACTTATGAGAGAGAGACTGCTTCTATCTAAATCTATATGCCAGTTCCGTGAAGAAGTACTCCACATCTTGGATACCACACTCCGTCCATTGTCATTGTCAGCAATATCGTCATATGACAATATAGATTTACACCTTGAAGAAGCAAGCAGCGTTCCGCTATGGATCAATGGAACTGCAGTTAGTCCTTAGAGGCTCCCAGGCGGACAATGCAACAGACGGAGGATGAAATAAACGGAAGATAGAACAGACGAACGATAGAACAAAGTGACGAAGCAACAGATGGGCGATCGAATGGACAACGGACAACGGACAACGGACAGAGACGACTTTACGGTCTAGGCTCATCATGATCCTATGCATGCCTTTTTCCAGCCACATTTCATGGGCTCACAGCACAAATATCAAATTCAGATCGAACTTACCTATTATTAGAAATGTGCGCACTAACTATATCTACATGAACAACAGTCGAAGGGCCTCTTCAACGACCTGTAATTGAAGGGTTGAGTTGAGACACCATAAAGGAGCACAGGAAATTGCAGTTGATACTCACCAGATATTTAGAGATGTGTGTGTAATCGTGTGGGAGGGTCTTGGCTTTTGCTTTTGAGATTTTTAGCTTCTCAAGCGGTTGTAAGGCACGTGCATATAACCCTCTCGTTGAGGCGCCCTTGCGCTATTAGCGTTCAACATATCGCGCCGAGCTTCCTCACGGATTCGCTGATCGTACTCCCAGCAGTCCTCGGGATCGACATAGCCAATGAGAGTATTGATGACAACGCCAAACATCAACAAGTGTTTGAAGATTGCCACAAACTGGCGCTTCATGAACAATACTATGTTTGGGAAGCGGTCGTAGACTGCGTACATCATTTTTAATTCGTAGATCGAGACGTATTTGTCTTCGATTGCCTCCCAACCCGGGTGCCATACATAGAACAACATTATTTGGGTTATCACGTAGTATCCAGCCATGGCAATTGCAAACATCCAGACACGATTTAACAAGCACCTGTTGATACGGAATGAGTCCAATTGGAAGAGTAGCCAGGCCAAGAATAACGTAGCGGATAAGTCGGGGCGGTACCCGGTTTCAATCATATTGATTCCAAGCACATACAAGACGACGTACAGTACGACCGAGATGGATGTAGTACGCGGTATGTCCACTTCCATGGCTAAATATTTGTTGGGAATACAGTTTCAGTTTAATAATTTATTGTTTTTAAAATGTCGAGAAAATTATATTTCGGAAAATAACTGCTCCTACTGCTGCCTACGACTGGAATGACTAAAACAACTGCCCGAGCGAGCTCCCTAGCCTCGAAACGGCACACGCCAACTATATGGGGTCCGGAAAAGCGAGTGTTTTATCGAATTCAAGAAAGTGTTTCTTGAGTGTTTGTGAGCCCGCCTCTGCACGAGTTAACACGATTTACCAGCAAGCCGGATGCTGCCCAGCTCAGATAGTGCTATAACGCCCCCTGCCGGGATGTTAAGCCTTGATGTCAATAGAGATATCTTTTCAAAGACAGCATGAGCTAGGGCTGAAGATCTGTCTCATTACGAGACGGCTCGACTAGGAGATACCCTGAGCCCTGCGAAGTGCCGATACTTCAAATATTCTATGCTTAGTTTACATATAATGTACCTATATTGCAAGCAACACATACACATACAGACGCACGCTCAAGCACAGGCTCTGCCACCTGCTGTTTAATTACTTTTTTTCTGGAAGGACTTTCTTATTCAAACTTTCAGGGAATGATTATGTTATTCATATGTATGTATGTGCCGAAGCACAAGTCTCTAGTATTTAAAATGCGTTTTTTGCAAATTTAGGGCGAAGGGGGAGTGGCATCCAGAATCAAAAAAATATTTGTATTCATAGACAGTGAATTTCATGTCTCTAGCTCTTACGGTACGCAAGAGGGAAGAAAAGTTATCTAAATTTATCGATAACAAGAGAACGGGAAGAGTTATCGGATTTTTTAAAAAGTCGTACTGCGTATGTTCACGAGTCAAATTTTAGCTCTATAGCTTCTGTGGTTTGCGAGATCGCTGCGTTCACACAGACGGACGGACGAACGGACGGACGGACGGACGGACGAACGGACAGACGGGCAGTTCCATATAAACTCAGCTCATAGAGCTGATCAAGAATATATATACTGGCTTCTGCGACGTCTCCTTCTGCCTGTTACATACATTTTCAGAAAAACATTATACCCTGATTTCCCATTTTCAATGGTTTGTGGGTATAAAAATAACAAAAAAGTTTGAAAACGAAGAGTGAATCGCAAAATAATCAAACAAATAATTGAATCCTTTTATAGTTTATTATATTTTTTTTACATTTTTTATTTCGCCTACCAATCTATTGAAGTTTAATGATGCACTCGCCCTTGCATCAACATTAAAACTCCTAAAAAAAACCGTGAATTTAAAGAGTTCTGATCCAAATGGTAAGAAGACTATCTGAATTCGAAATCCCCGAGGTTTGAGGCCTGTGTAGTGTGTTGTGAGTACAAATATTTTGTTGAGCTTATTCCTATCCTGTTGCGCATCTTTGAGAATGGGGAGTTAGTTGGCTGATGATTCGCTTTGCATTCCGTGCACTCGATGTTTGGTTTTAGTTTTGAGCGCTGCTGTCCAGGTGGCAGGCGGCCACGGGCATCCGGCAGCAGGAATTCGATTTGACAGAGATTTTATAATCGAAGTCCAATGCACGTTTCACGCGTGGTCACGTGATTGCCGAGATGAAATGGTTCAGTGTTTGCCTGCCAAAAGTGAATCTGAATTAAAATGCAAGTCAAGAGAAGAGGGGAGGGGCGAGTTGAAAGGGGGCCATGAAATACCTGCACACCCGAGACAGATGCAAAATTCTTGCCATGGAATGGGCGAAGCGCAAATCACAGCCTCAGATGCATGCTAGGGGGACAAATGAAGAAAGCAGTTAAATTTTCAATTGCATTTCAATTATGTCCTCTCACTTACGTGTTGACAAAAAGATGATCCTACAAATTGTATACAATTTTTTGTAAAAAAATATATATATAAATGTAAATTGTAAGCCAAGTCCCACAGCGAAAGTGTTTATGATTGTGATCTACATGCTCAAAAGGAGAATAGAATAGTGAATGCAGTTTGATTAGATGAGATGAAACGAGCTTACCTGTGTGTTGGTATATTGAGTGTAATATGGGTAATGTGATTTTTGTAATGTACTGTGTGAGTGTGTTCCTCAAATATGCAGCGTTGCTGCCAAAATGCATGGACCTAAGTAAAATGAAAACGAACCTATGGAGTAGAGCAGAGAAAATCATTAGATGAGCAACAGGCAAAGAGTCCCGTTGCAGTCGGGAATGACCGACTAGGCAATACGCGGCATAACTGAATACCAATGTATACTTGAAGAAGTTCAAGCTATGCATGCGTATATGAGTTGAGACTGGAGTACTTATGAGAGAGAGACTGCTTCTATCTAAATCTATATGCCAGTTCCGTGAAGAAGTACTCCACATCTTGGATACCACACTCCGTCCATTGTCATTGTCAGCAATATCGTCATATGACAATATAGATTTACACCTTGAAGAAGCAAGCAGCGTTCCGCTATGGATCAATGGAACTGCAGTTAGTCCTTAGAGGCTCCCAGGCGGACAATGCAACAGACGGAGGATGAAATAAACGGAAGATAGAACAGACGAACGATAGAACAAAGTGACGAAGCAACAGATGGGCGATCGAATGGACAACGGACAACGGACAACGGACAACGGACAGAGACGACTTTACGGTCTAGGCTCATCATGATCCTATGCATGCCTTTTTCCAGCCACATTTCATGGGCTCACAGCACAAATATCAAATTCAGATCGAACTTACCTATTATTAGAAATGTGCGCACTAACTATATCTACACGAACAACAGTCGAAGGGCCTCTTCAACGACCTGTAATTGAAGGGTTGAGTTGAGAGGAGCACAGGAAATTGCAGTTGATACTCACCAGATATTTAGAGATGTGTGTGTAATCGTGTGGGAGAGTCTTGGCTTTTGCTTTTGAGATTTTTAGCTTCTCAAGCGGTTGTAAGGCACGTGCATATAACCCTCTCGTTGAGGCGCCCTTGCGCTATTAGCGTTCAACATATCGCGCCGAGCTTCCTCACGGATTCGCTGATCGTACTCCCAGCAGTCCTCGGGATCGACATAGCCAATGAGAGTATTGAAGACAACGCCAAACATCAGCAAGTGTTTGAAGATTGCCACAAACTGGCGCTTCATGAACAATACTATGTTTGGGAAGCGGTCGTAGACCGCGTACATCATTTTCGATTCGTAGAACGAGACGTATTTGTCTTCGATTGCCTCCCAACCCGGGTGCCATACATAGAACAACATTATTTGGGTTATCACGTAGTATCCAGCCATGGCAATTGCAAACATCCAGACACGATTTAACAAGCACCTGTTGATACGGAATGAGTCCAATTGGAAGAGTAGCCAGGCCAAGAATAACGTAGCGGATAAGTCGGGGCGGTACCCGGTTTTAATCATATTGATGCCAAGCACATACAAGATGACGAATAGCCCGACCGAGATGGATGTAGTATGCGGTATGTCCACTTCCATGGCTAAATATTTGTTGAGAATACAGTTTCAGTTTAATAATTTATTGTTTTTAAAATGTCGAGAAAATTATATTTCGGAAAATAACTGCTCCTACTGCTGCCTACGACTGGAATGACTAAAACAACTGCCCGAGCGAGCTCCCGAGCCTCGGAACGGCACACGCCAACTATATGGGGTCCGGAAAAGCGAGTGTTTTATCGAATTCAAGAAAGTGTTTCTTGAGTGTTTGTGAGCCCGCCTCTGCACGAGTTAACACGATTTACCAGCAAGCCGGATGCTGCCCAGCTCAGATAGTGCTATAACGCCCCCTGCCGGGATGTTAAGCCTTGATGTCAATAGAGATATCTTTTCAAAGACAGCATAAGCTAGGGCTGAAGATCTGTCTCATTACGAGACGGCTCGACTAGGAGATACCCTGAGCCCTGCGAAGTGCCGATACTTCAAATATTCTATGCTTAGTTTACATATAATGTACCTATATTGCAAGCAACACATACACACACACAGACGCACGCTCAAGCACAGGCTCTGCCACCTGCTGTTTAATTACTTTTTTTCTGGAAGGACTTTCTTATTCAAACTTTCAGGGAATGATTATGTTATTCATATGTATGTATGTGCCGAAGCACAAGTCTCTAGTATTTAAAATGCGTTTTTTGCAAATTTAGGGCGAAGGGGGAGTGGCATCCAGAATCAAAAAAATATTTGTATTCATAGACAGTGAATTTCATGTCTCTAGCTCTTACGGTACGCAAGAGGGAAGAAAAGTTTTCTAAATTTATCGATAAAAAGAGAACGGGAAGAGTTATCGAATTTAAAAAAAAAAAACTCGTATAGCGTAGGAGTATACATGTCAAATTTCAGCTCTCTAGCTTCTGTGGTTTACGAGATCGCTGCGTTCACACAGACGGACGGACAGACGGACAGGGCTATATCAACTCAGCTCATCGAGCTGATCAAGAATATATATACTTTGTATGGTCTGCGACGTCTCCTTCTGCCTGTTACATACATTTTCACAAAAACATTATACCCTGATTTGCCATTTTCAATGGGCACAGGGTATAAAGACCTAGATATTTAAGCCTTGGCCTCTGTTCTCTAGAGGCACATGAGGTGAGAGCTCACAAATCATGAGGTCAATCCCTCGGCTAGGTTACCTAGCAGCTAGCTAGGCACCCGGGACGATAAGACGCCGTTCACCTGGCGCACGACTTGGCTCACAGGCAACGCAGAGAGAGAGCAGACAGCCGAGCAGCCAAGGCATTCCTGCAGCCTGGCGCTCACGTAGTCAGCGAATCGAATTTTAATTTCTGGTCCGGATGGCCTTGGCGTCGCTGCCTTTGTTGGCCCGAGATTGAAGTTAAAGTTAAGTTAAAAACTTTTGACTGTTTGCCGGCAAAAGCGACGTTGCCAGAGAGGTTAGCCACGATGAACGAGGATTCGCCATTGAAACTCAAAGCTTGAATAGTTGGCAAGGCAAGTTTCGCTACTACACGAGGCTATGTACATACGTATGTACACGAAGAACGGCACAGTTAAGTTGCCTTTAAGAGAAGCGAAGTCTATCGTTTTGAATATCTTTTCTCTGGTTGTCAATGAAACTCAATATCTGTTAATATACACATATACACATGGCTCATGCACCGTGTTTAAACTATAGCGGAGCTCTACCTTCAGTAATGAAATCATTCAATTGATAGGGCTCTAGGTTTACAATATTAGAAGATATAAACTTTTGTTTGTTTGGGTATTTACATGTCTATATTTTTAAACAAAAAACCTCAACGAATATAAAAAAACTTGCAAATTTAAAGAGAGCTGCTTTTAAGTCGATGAATCTGAGCAGCAAAGCATCGATACTTGCAATCATCGAATAGCGAAACTATCGATAGTTTTGCAACTCTGCGCTGCTCGTCTCTGACTAAGAAATTCAAACTTTATATTGAGACCACTTGACAGTCAAAAGTATCAATAAATAATGTAATGAAATCGAAAGTTAATGTGAAGTCAATGCTTGAAATCGATTTCATTATGCCACAAGCCCAACACTAGCCTACACAACTCAAGTTCCAGCACGAAGCGCTCTGTTCGTAATGCCGCAATTAGCGAAGTGCGCTTTTAGTCGAATGCGGCCCACAGTGCGCGTACGGAGCTCATTATTGAGCACTCAACGGCTGCCATTGTGAGTGCGTGCGTGGAGCTTCATTTGGGCATTACTTGAGCCAATTAGGAAATTACTAGAGTAAATAGCTTCCCATACATGGCACAGTACAAATATAAACAAAAACTTTCCGCCCTTGTGCAGGGTGAGCTGAGCTGGCAAAGATCATTTATCAAACTCTCGGCGGCAGCCGCCTGGCCTGGGCCTAGGAACACACCACTAAAGCTAAAGCAGGAAGCATCAACTTTGTAAGTTTCAACAACTTTATCAAGCAAGAATCGAATTCATAAATTTGGCGTGGCTGGGGCGTATACGCAATATGTACATACACTGTGCAACTAAAGGCACCGTACCCCAGATACATTTTCACAAAACTGGCTGTTTGGCTGATTATTAAATAATCTATTATATACCCAACACAATTTAAATAAGAGTAATATTTTATTCCAGTCAGATATTATTACTAAGAAAGTACAAAAACTCAACAATTTGCTGCTACAAAAGTCTGCGTACTTTTAATACTTATGCTAATACTAATTTTTCGATATATTCTCGATCCAGACTGCACCACTCCTGATGCAATGCCGCTCTCAGAATGCTTTTTGAACTTATGTTGTACTTCCTGACTTTGATTTCAGGCATATTCCACGCAAGCTCTATTGGGTTTATGTCGGGACTCTGTGTGTATGTACATATCGTTAATGGAAAAACTTACTCCTAAAGTCACAAAAAAGTTGGTGGAGTCTATCCGAAAAAGGCTTAAATAGTAGCTAACCAAAGGCTGGTCACACCAAATATTCATTTTGGCGGTCTTCTCTATAATATTCTAGTCGTTTCTACATCAACTCACAGCCATAACCTCTCTCACACACACGCCATAACTGGCCTTGACTGCAAATGCATATGTGTATGTATATATGTATGTATGTATGTAGAGATATTCTAACCTCAATCTATGTCGACAATCAGAAAAGAAAAGCATTTATGTATGTATCTAATGGAAATTGTTGAAATATATCGAATGAAGCAATTTCATTAGGCTAGATTACACGGTATTTCCGTGTTGGGCAGAGCCTGATTAATTCATTTTAAATCCAGTGCGAAACACAGTCAAGTTATTTCGCCAAACTGTAATTAAAAGTAAATTTGTATTAATGTCTGCGTGACGCCTTTAAGGCGCCGTCGCCTGGTGCCGGGTTTCGGGCTTTGTCAACATTTTAATCAAATATGTGTCAGCGCGGACTTATGAAACTAATTGACTTTAACGCTAGCGGCTGCCCGCCGCAGCCCACTTCACTACGGCATTGTATCTACCTCGCAACTGTATAGTAAGTAGCCGAGGCTCAGTTTGGCTGCGGCGCCGCTTCAAGAGGAATTAATTAAAAAACTTAATCTGCTTTGGCAGCCCGGCTGTGTGCGCGGGGCTTGGTGGTTTTGGTGGTTTGATGCCTTCGCTAGACGGCTGCCTGGCAGCCTGGCAGCCTTCAATCCGCTTGACAACGATTTACTTAAGGTCTACTTAGCGAACTGGAATCCCATTAAATGCTGCCCACATTTGACGGCAAGGTGAAAAAAAAAAAAACACCAAGCAGCCAGCGTCACCCCGACTCGAGTCAAACGGAATAAAATAGTTAAACGTCTTACTTACAAAATTGGCATTTTAAGCTAAACCATGTGGATATATTTATCGCGAACTTCTTTATCCTACGAGGCCACATTGGATAAAGACCAGGAATTCCTATCGGATACATTTTTCAAGTTTAAGCAAATTAATTTCACGCGAAAAGTTCACTCGTTCGACTTCACTGTGACACTGACTAATAGCTGTCCCATTCTAGCAACGTTGCCACACTCTCGCACTCCTTACATTTGCCCCACTCGTGCAGCTGCAACGTTGCCACACTGTATGCCAGCCAGTCCTGCCAACTGATCGCCCACGCCTTATAGCTGTCCCGCTCTCACCACTGCAACAACTGCTGAGGTTGCCCCACACCATCTACTTGTGCCACTCTTGCAACTGCAAAGTTGCCACCTATGCTGCCAACTCGTCAGGGCCAGATCAACCAGCCATAAAAGCTTAACGAAAATGTTAAAGCTCAAGAAAATAATACTTTCTTGACTTTATGACCATTTTTTAATTGTTTTTAAGGACTCTAGCAAACACTTCAGTGAACTTCAGTAAAATGTTGAAGCTCCATCGATTGCGATAACTTATCGATTAGTTGTGATTATTCTAGTGCGATAAAAAAAGGTGTTTGACGACCTCTTTTGTCGATTCGCCTCAAATTCCAGAAATTTGCAATTTAGCAAACGACTTTTGTTCATCATCAAGTCGAGAATGCTATAGCGGCCAAGTGGATGACAATACGAGCCCGCTTTATGCCATTTTCAGATCAGATATGAAAGGCTTTCTTCTCATGGAATCAAAAAGCACTATGCAACGGTTACATCGCCTGATCTGGCCGACAAGCAAAGAGAGATGGGGCGACCCGTACTTTCATTACTTTTCCCGTATTCTTGTAGAGTAAATCAATTAAATTAAGTAAATAATTAATGCTTGTTTCTGCACTTGCTTCCGCAAATACCAAAACCGAATGAACATTTTTCCAATAGGGCGACTACTTTTGCCCTCTTACCTGTTGCCACCTATCGTGTCTAGCCCTCGCTGAGACCTATGTGCTGTGTTCGAGTCCTTAATTTTCCATTCGTCGAGAGGAACGAAGGCTTTGTCTCCGCAGACTGTTCCTTTCAGCCACTTTGCAGCTGTCGTTTTGTCAACTGTGTAAATGTCGTCCCCAAAAAGGTGGCCAACGACTGCTGGGCCTCCGCAAGCTGGCCAGAATATTAATTAATTCGCTGGAGCTGCGCCCCTCGTGGAAAAGGTCTAAGTTCATATATCAGTTGCGATAATCCAGCTCAAGCAAAGTTGGCTGGAAGAGAGCTATCTGGCTCATCAGAACTCATATTTCCATGATATTAAGATATATATATATGACTAGGGCAAACGCTTTCGACTCGGTTAATGCTTGTATTTTCAAGCTAATTAATTATTGATAATTATTGCTCGGCTGCTGTTATTGTTTTTGGCCTTTGCTGCTGTTTATGGCCAGCTACTCTGGCAGCACTCGACTGATTTTATAGCGCGGCTATAAAAACCTCAATTAGATTGAATGTCAGGTCCATAAAAACCGCATGAACAGCAGCAGCAGCAGCAGCTCTAATCAGTTAACTCAACTACCTCCCTCTCCTCTCTCTTCGCCCTCTCTCTCACACGCCACTAATTGAAATAATTGAAATAATTAGCACAACTTGCCTGGGGGCGTGGCACACATGATTGACTCCCGGCCAAAGCAATTGTTGCGGCTTAACTGCTGCACTTCTGCCCCCTGCGAAGCAATTAAAGAGCCGCCCAACCCACTCAGCCCACAGAATGCGTAATCTGTGGGCGGTTCGCACGTGAGCAATCACAGCAATGAAATGCACTAAGTGAGCTGATGCAGCAACTAATGCCTAATGCATTAGCCACATCAACTCAGTTCTGTCCACTCACTTCTGGGGACACCTTCAGCGTGTGTGGCGTGAGCTCAACTATCATTACTTGCAGAGTTGCCGCAGCAACGCCTTCGAAGAGTCCAATTGCGAAAGATGGAAGTAGGTAGATTATTGTTGCTCCATTTACCAGCTCCGATACAGATTTCATCTTATTTATGTGGGAATGCGAACGGAATGGCAACAATGGCTGCATTCACAAGGCCCGGCAAAATAATAATCTATTGCGCAAGCACAAGTGTATGGAATGGCAATCGGATTACAGAAGAGGAATGAGCAAGAGTGCTCTCTGCAGTCGGGCGTGCTCGACTAGCAAATATCCTGCACTCTGCGCAGAGCATAGCACAAGTCTAATGGCTTTTCTATGGGACTTGGTACTCAAACATCAGATGTGTGTGTACGTGAAGCTTTTACGGTATTCAAGTTACACTTAAAAAAACAAAGTCAGCGATACTTATCGATAATAAACACATGGCATAAGTTATCGATAAGATAGCGTATTAAAAGACTCTAGCTAGGACAGACCTACATGGATCAGACTTATATAGATCAACTCAGCTCGTTAGCCTCATCCAGTATATATATACTGGGAGTCTGGAAGTCCTTCACAAAACTAATACACCCACAATTCTCATATTCAATGGGCATACAAATATTTATGAAAATATTTCTATTCATAAATGACTTGTAAGCTCATAATAATAATAATAACATGATGAACTAACTAATCCTGCTTCCGTTACACAATCCATAGGCAATCTATTAACTCATACCCTCAAGCATATATACTTAACTTAATATTGAAGTCAATCATCGCGATTAGGAGTCACGTTCGGAGTGTGAGTGTCTTCAGTGCAGAAATTCATTTGTGTGCGATGAATAAATTATAAATAGCCAATTCACAGCTTCGTGTTCATAATTGTTGACTAGCAACGCATTCCTATGGCTGTTATCTAAATCGATTCGGGCCAGGCGAGTGAAGGAATGAGTGAGTGAGCGCTGAACGCTGAAAAGTTGATTTATGTTGAGCATTTTAAGCTGTTTTGATTTATAGCTTCTTGGCCAATTGCTTTGTGGCAAAACGGTTTATGGATTGGCCGGCCAAATAAAAGAGCTGTTATCCCAAAGACAACGAACCCACTTAAGACTCGAGACTCCAGACCCCAGACAGCGCCGTTATTGTGGGGCAAGCGTCCATGAAATTGAATTTCCTTTAAGTTGTCGGCCATGTGGAGAGGGCCACGGCCCAACGCCGTTTGCATCAATCAATTTAGCGCCTAAGCAACAGCTGAAAATGGGTCAAGAATGCATTAAATAATATTCGATTTTATCCTGTTATCAACAGACAATAATCAATGCTGACTCGTTTTCCCTGCTAATAACTGATATTTGCTTGAGATGAATGTTGAAGATTGTTTTGATATCTCCGCTGTGAATTCTTAAGCAACTATATATAACTATATATAACTTGGAACTTTGACTTCTATTCAGCTCTGAAATACCTTAATATCTCTTTAATCTCCAATCCCTTTCACTCTTATGGAGGCACAAACTGACCGCAACATTGCTGAGCACACAGAGGATACCCCAACCGGATCGGTATTTAGATTAGGCCGGGTCTATCTAAAGAGTCGCCATATAGCTGAGCTTATGAATGATAGGAAATAAGTGACTAAATAACAGTTAGTAACTCTCATAGCTATGTAGATAACTTGAAGAGTTACTCGATGCCAGCACTGACTCTAATAACACCCGCAACTTCCCCTAGAAATGCCTTGTTACCCTGTTAGCTTGTGCTGCGCACGTTGAGGGTGAAAATATAATGGTTTCTGCTACAGGTACTGTGTCCCCGGAGATAAAGCAGCTGCACCTAGTTCCTGTGCTAAGACTCAATTAAATGATGAGCATAAAAAATAAAATATATTCAGCGAAATCTAAATTTTATGTAAATTGCAAGATTTTATTTTGCTACTCGCAGCTAATTGTACTCTGTGGCAAAATTATATTAGATTCATGGCCTAAAAATGTAAAATGTGAACAAAACGCAGGCATGCAATATAGACCATAAGATGAAGAAGTTGTCAAATAGCAAGCTCCGCTTTTTAATATAATTTAATTACAATTTTATTTATAATTTACTAGAGATTGGGCTGCTTGTTGGTTTCCTTTTTGCACTATTAGCGATAAATATTTTTATTTCAATTTATTAATTATTATTTTTATTTATATTTTTTAAGCTTAATTTTTATACGAACATTGAGCATGTAATTTATTTTAATTTATTAATTATTCTTTTTGTTTATATTTTTAAGTTTAATTTTCATAGGAATATTGAGCAAATATTTAAAAACTGGATCGATTCCTAGAGTGCAGTCGGTCCGACTGCCAACGAACGTTTCCACAGAATTTCCTCAAACGTTATTGACGTTTGTCGCTGGCCAACTGACGCAGGCCATTTCTCATTATGAGTCCCCGTTAATATGTTAATGAACAGCTAAAGCTAACTGTCATCAAATTCTGTCACGACATTTTTGACGATTGACTCACACAGATACTGCGGCCCGCATGATTATACATGTGAAGGATACTATTAATCAATGTTACTATATGACAAATAAACATTAATAATTATATTATGAATAAAATATAATATTTTAAAAGTAAACTGACTCAAAGTGGCCAAAAGATTCTTGATTAAAGGCAAAAAATCATTCACTCATTCAATAATAGCTATTGCAAAGCTATTCAAATTCTTTTATACTCTCAATATTTCATTTTATGTCCCTCTGTACAGGGATTGGGCTCAGATTGGGAGCCCAGATCCCCGGCCAAAAGAGACTTCATTCAATAAATACTTGAATTATTGTGGCCAGTACTTTAATTATAGCGTTCCTGGCGATAGTTTATCATTAAAACAGGACAATTTGTCTCAAAGCAGCACCTTCTCAGGGAGCAGATAGGACTATAAAATTCTAATTTGTGTGTCCCGTCCTGTTGCTCATTAACAAGCGCCACGTGCCGCACTCTGCTCGGTGTCGATCTCGCAATGAATTCAGCTGATGTATTATTTAAGTATGCAAATGTAATCAAACTTTCCCTGTGATGCGCCCATCGCGAATATGCTTGGCCGCCTTTTCGCGGAACGAAATGAATTAATTAAATTAACTTTGCATATTATCTTAATGGCTATCAATACGTTTTATGAACCAGTTATTCCGCAGAATTGCGATGCCAATTTATCAAATTTGATTACCTACTGAATTTGCCTTTTTACTCAAAGGGCCTTCCAAAGGACCCAGTTGCACAAACTGAACAAATTTGATTATGGACTGATACCAAATCCGATTTCAGTTGAAACTGTATCTGCATATGTATATGTATCTATAGATGTATCTGTAACTACATAAGTATCTATATCTATATCTGCTTATGTATCTGTATCTGTATCTTTATGTGTATCTGTATCTTTATCTGTATCAGTATCTGTATCTGTATATGTATCTGTATCTGTATCTGTATCTGTATCTGTATCTGTATCTGTATCTGTATCTATATATATATATATATATATATATATATATATATATCTGTATCTGTATCTATATATGTATTTGTAACTACATAAGTATCTATATCTATATCTGCTTATGTATCTGTATCTGTATCTGTATCCGTATCTGTATCTGTATCTGTATCTGTATCTGTATCTATATCTGCAAATGTATCTGAATATGTATGTGTATGTATCTGTATCTTTATGTGTATCTGTAACTACATAAGTATCTATATCTATATCTGTATATGAATCTGTATCTGTATCTATATCTGCAAATGTATCTGTATATGTGTATGTGTATGTATCTGTATCTTTATGTGTATCTGTAACTACATAAGTATCTATATCTATCTGCTTGTATCTGTATCTGTATCTGTACCTGTATCTGTATCTGTATCTGGATCTGTATCTGCATATGTATCTGTATTTATATATATATATATATCTGTATCTGTATCTATATATATATATATATATCTGTATCTGTATCTTCATGTGTATCTGTAACTACATAAGTATCTATATCTATATCTGCTTATGTATCTGTATCTGTATCTGTATCTATATCTGCAAATGTATCTGTATATGTGTATGTGTATGTATCTGTATCTTTATGTGTATCTGTAACTACATAAGTATCTAAATCTATATCTGCTTATGTATCTGTATCTGTATTTGTACCTGTATCTGTATCTGCAAATGTATCTGTATATGTATCAGTAACTGTGTATCTATAACTATTCCTATCGCCAAATACTGAAGCAAGTTGCGCTTTATTATCTTTTTCAGGCATATTATTCAAGGTCAGCGAGCAGAGACTTCCCCACTGCCTGCTGGACGGGCGCCATTCGAGCTCTGAACCCACCAGCATGCAGCGCGCAACCCGCACGTAAAGGGCGTGGCTATGGGGCCATGCTACAAATGTAAAATCAACACGGATACATATTGAGTCTGATCGGAATTGCACAGAAAACAAAGCCAAGCCACAGGAACGATAATAACAACAGGCCCGACAGAGGCGATAACAGAGCTTGAGGTAATTAATACATATTTGCGAGTTGTATTACAAGTGGGCGTGGCAATGGGCCTGATCAGGCAACGCCTGGCCGCAGCGCTGACGCTGGCCATGCTAATTAGCTTCTGGCCGACTGGCAGCCGTGCGGCAGCCGCCAACGAGTGCGCCGAATGGCTCAGTCCCAGCGAGTGCAACAATAGCACCATCATCAACAAAAGCAACAACAATCAGCTTGGCAACAGCAGCAACTATATGCTTGGCGGCTCCGCGCTGGACCACCTGAATAGTTCGATGCATCCGGACAATCTGCTGGAAATGGATTTGGAGCGAGACGGCGAGCTGTGGCCATTGGAGCGCGTTGTGTCCATCATTGTGCCGGTGTTTTTTGGCATTATTGGCTTTGCCGGACTCCTGGGCAATGCGCTCGTCATATTGGGTAAGTCTGTTTGCCACTTAACCGTATGTAAGCCCCGGCCCGTAATTACAATTGCTTGAGCCTCCGCCGCGCACTGTAGCGACTCCGTCCGTGTATTGTCCTGTTTTATGGCTGAGTGCCAATAAAAATGCTGCGACCTCTGAAGTCGTTACGTCGGCGAGTCCGGCTCGATGGCCAAACTGCCGTCGACTGTTGCCAAATTATGCGTAATAATTGCAAATATTCCGGGCAATCTTCGCTTTTAATATGCCATAACGCCAGCAAGGCAGCTAATTGATTTTTTATATGCCCCAGATGTCTATGAAATGGCCCAAGCCCAGTCCAGACCCAGAGTCAGCACGCTGCAACTTTATACTCAACACATTTCGCTGGCTGCAACAAAATTTGTTGCACTTGCCGCTTTACGTCCGGAATTTTAGTGCCCTTTAATGATCGACTGCGGCGTAAGAGACAAGAAATCTGGCGTGGCAGCTGACAGATGGCAATTCGAGCATGTTTCCAATGAGACTTTATTGTGGATGAGAGATGTTCTAGTTTGGACATCTGTTTTAGTTGAGATAGTCACTATATATGCCAGTATCGAATTGCCGTAAGCAGGAGTGAAGCGGAGCGGAGTGTTGCGGAAGTCTGATTTGCTCTTCTTAAAGAAACTATAAATGAAATAATATATTTTATATTTTAATAAATGTATTAAACAAAAAAAAAAGCTTCGTCGGGTGCTATCGAATGCTGAATACTCACTCAAGATCCACAAGCAGTTGAAAGCAGTCTCGAAGCAGTCTGCAAGCAGTTTGCAGTTGGTCACACAGATATAATTGTGAGGAAATCAACAGAGCAGCAGGTCAACAGTAACGCATTTACAATAAAGTAGCTGTAAAATGTTGCGCAATACGAATTATTTAACGAGAATCTCTATTCGTCCTATTCAAACATTAATTCCCAATCAGCATTCACATTGTATTGAAGCATGGGCAGCGCCCGCTCCAAATGGATAACCAAATTCCAGGAAAAGTTTGTCAACAGCAGCAACAAGAGTTTTCATATATAAAAGTATTAAGAATAATAATAATTAACTAAAATCCAATTAAATTGCGATCGACACTTACCTTAAGCACTGCAAATAGCGACTTTTATTAAAGCAACTTCAGAGGCTTACAGAGCTTGCATGATCTCAATCAATGCAGGAAGTATGTAAGGCGGCTGGGACTCTTCTATGCATCTCCAGATTACAATCAAATATCCCATAAAGTGTTGTGTAACTGAATAGCAATGTAGATTCATCGCATTCTACCTGCGGCCGACCCAATAAGACATAGTGAGATCTGGCATCACCATAGTTTTGTTTATCGATATTGCGATAGTAAAAAAGCTTAAAAACTCCCATCAATAGATCAATGCAGTTGTTGTCACAGCTTCAATCAGTGCGCGTCTTTTATCCGTTTAAAATAAATTTATTATTTTATTAAATTGATACATAAATTGAGATGCGATAGCCTCCACAAGTCAAGTGGTGACTTGTGGTGACACCTGAACCGAAGAAGGCCAAGATGAATCTGCTCAGCAAGAAGGTGCAGATTATCTAGAGCGTTACAGAACGATCATCAAAGCATATAAAATAAATGCTCAGCGATATTGATCCCATGGGATTGAAAAACTAGAGATCATGGCTACTAAGTAATCTCAAGTGCAAGTATCTATCAAGCGCACTGCGAACTGCTTACTTCATTCAGAATATTTTATAGATTTTTTCGACGATTGCAAGCCTAAATGAGAAGCTCATAGCTAAAACAAGAAAATATATGCATACATATGTATGTATATGTATATATACATATATACATATGTATGTATATTCACACAAGTTTCGAATGGAGTTAACACGAAATCGACAGCTGGAAGTGCACGACGGGGCGATACTTGGAACGGCAGCCAATCTGCGGAGTGTATCATGCGCTATACCGATTCATATGTAGACACACATGCATACACACACGTATGTATGTATATGCTCATGAACGTATAAACATAAAATAAGAGAGAGAAAATTAATCAGAATTCCTTACACACAACAACGACAACAACAGCACAGACAAAACTAAAGCTAAATTAGCAGTTGACAATTCGAACACAATTCAAAAATAATTGTCATTTTATTAACAGTAGAATTATATATTATGTGAAATCCTAAAAAAAACGCTATATGTATCTGTATGTGTGCACATGTGCATATAGGGAAAATGCGTACGCTTGGCTTGGCGCTGATTGTCACCTGGTTTTGCCCATTGACCGCACGTTTTCCTCAGTGACTTCCATGTTGCTAAACGAATTTTAATTAAATTTGCAGCAAATGACGCACGTTGCCTGCAAATGAGCTTCAATTTAAATAGTTTCGTGAGATTTCTCTCGCGCTTAAACTGTATGAACTGAACATGAGACTAAGCTAAGCAGACCTTCAAGGTGCTGTATGCAGCGTATTGATTCCGAGACAGAACGAACGAGCGGACGCATATAGGAATGAAGTGGACTTTATCAACTAGGCTCATAGTTAGGATCTCAAGAATGTATGTATATAGTGCAAGGTACCATATACATACACTATATATATGTATATATATAGTGTATAGGCTATATATATAGGCTATATACATATACATATACATATATGCATTAAGCAGAAAGGAGATTATAGAGATAAAATATTAGTGCAAAAAAAAAAAACATTTTAAGCGGAAAATCGAGATATAAAAGCATGTTTATATATATATATATATATATATATATATATATATATATATATATATATATATATATATATATATATATATATATATATATATATATATATATATATATATATATATAACATGCTTTTATATATATATATATATATGCTTTTTGATAATTCTTCTGTTTTCTGATTAAAATAATTTTTTTTTCTTTTTTTTACCTCAAAACTCATTTTAGTTCTCATAATCTCGTTTAAGCTGCATGCATTTAGCTCAGCGTTTTCATGCGGTTTTCCATTATTGAAAAATTAAGCATTGAGCATAAAAGAGATTATAATAAAAAGTAAATAAATCTTCGAATGTTGATTTTCCGGTGTTCTATTGTCCGTAGTCTGTCGACCTAATCAAGTGCCTTCACACAACACAAAAAGCTTTGAACTACCCGCTCTGAAGGGCGATAAAATGGACGAAGACGGAATAATTATTTTTGTTATAGAAAGCTTCAGCATTCTGTAAGCGTTGCTCTGATGTATGTCTATTCACAGTGCAATGCTGAATACTCTTGCTTAGGTAGAAATAGTAGAAGAGCTAGTGCAATTGAACTGGTGAACTTGTTCAGGGAACTTCGAATGATGAATTTTAATTGGCCATAGACACGACTTCCATTGATTGTTGCATTAACATGAACTGGTGAACTTGTTCAGGGAACTCGTGAACTGGTTAGGGAAGGCACTTCAATTGGCAACAAAAGGCACTGCTTCCTCACCTACTCAGCAACAGTTCACCTAGAAACAATTCCCAATGGCTCATGCGAGTTGCTTCGCTGTTCAGCAATCCCTTTAGTATCGCTAATGAACTGTTTGAGTACGGCTCACGACTCGAATTGCTCATCAATTTGAACTAGAATGCACATCTTTACAATATTTTTTTTTTTTAATTTTAAGCCAACCTTCTGATATAATTTGCTGGGAATTACGGACGCTGAATAGGCACGGAAAATCGAATTTGCATTGCCGGCTGCTGGGCCGTTCAGTGCTTGCCAAGCCGTGGAAAGGATTATGTTCATATTGACCAACACTGGCCACGTCCACATTCACGCTTGACTGGCCAATTGCGTATTTCTAACACGATTTGCAAATTTCGCTGTTGCCAGCTGCTTCTGGCCAGCATCACATCGCCAGGGTCCGGGTCCGCCCGGCGAGCCACTCTAATGCAAACTGAAGTGACAATGAGCCAATGCAGGCTTCACTTCGCCTCCTTTCCGCTCATACTTTCGAAAATTACAACGAAGCACCAATATATATTCATCTACTTCTGCTGCCAAATGCGTCCTTGTCCCGAAATTGCTGTTGGCAGATGTCAGAAGTTGTGTGTCTTGCTGTTAGTCAAACGCCATCCCAATCGAGTTGTTGCCAGCTGTGGCCTGCCCTTTGGGCTCATGGATGTCACCGAATGCTAATCCAAGGAACTAGTTACATTGTCATCTCATGGCTAGCTCAATCGAAGCTGAAGGGTATCATCAAACCAAACATAGCACAATAAATATGCATTGTAATTTTTGCAATTGTCGGCCTCAGTTCGCGCGGTTGGACACATGTCAGAATATCACATTTGTGGCTTGGGCCAAGCATTGAATTTTAGATAATTTATTAAAACAAATAGATTATTATTTTTAGTTCATATGAAGAAAAAGGTTGTTCGTCCTGCTGTCCGTCCGTTTGTCGTAATTGAAGCTGGACACTTTAAATTTGCTCCGGCACTTGAAGTGCTTGAAGAGCTCACACATTCAGCTCGTAAAATTACTTTTATTTGGTTCAAGGAACAAAATGTCTGAAAATAATACAAAATTCAGAATCAATTCACTTTTGCTCGATATGACCACTCTTTGTGTTGACTATGGCCCAGAGAAGCGAGTCACAGCTGGCCGAATGTGACTTTCAGTTGTTTTGGCCCACTCGCGCTCTTTAGCGCCTCAAGACTGGTGTATCTTCTAGTTCGGGCTTTGCTCTCCAAAATGCCCCAAAGAGAATAATCCATTGGATTCGCGTCTGGTGAAGTCGAGAGCCATTGTGTGCACGTTGTTCTTAAGCCTTTCTTGGTTTACTCGAGCGAGACGAGTGAGACGGTGCTGAGTCCTGTAGAAACGTCCATGGTCTGCCACCGAACTGTTCTTCTGCCCTAATATTTTGCATTTATCTTGATGCCAGGCTCGATGAAAACGAAGTTAGTTACACTACGAGTGTACATATGAATATATACTACCACGCAAGATCGAAAGATATGGCGAATATATATTCGTGCCTACTGTAGTCGCTGCTCTATCTATCTCTATCAACGAAGAATCTATATCATCCAATATTTTGATGCTAGGACTCCGAACTGTGGGCTCTGACCGTGATGAGTATTATGCTGTCGGCTATGCCCGACTGCAACACTCTCACTCTGAACTACCCCAGCCAATGCACTGACTAAATTACTCTAGTAAAGCATCAGCAGAGCTTCCATTTGCATAACTTCAGCTCGCAGCTCGTAAGAGCTCGACATGCTGTGGCACTGCCACGAGTACATACATCGCATTAGAATCTGTAAAATTGCCATAAAATGCAGAGCAGAGGCATTAATTTAATGCTTAAAGCGGCGAGTC
Source organism: Drosophila peninsularis (assembly GCA_035047485.1). Classification (NCBI taxonomy): domain Eukaryota; kingdom Metazoa; phylum Arthropoda; class Insecta; order Diptera; family Drosophilidae; genus Drosophila; species Drosophila peninsularis. The sequence goes on from JAWNPN010000028.1 coordinate 11,384,215, forward strand.
AAGTGCAGACACCGCAGTGGATACTGATACAGTCGTTTGCTCGGCTCTTGGCTGCTGGCTGGCACTTTGACAAATTATCTATCCATAAGCCATAAATACAGTTATGCACTCCCACAGCCCACGCCCAGTCCCAGTCAGCCAAATCACTGTCGAGCTTACAGCCAACGAGGACGAGGGCTGAGCAGCTACTCTAATTTTTCTCATAATTTGCAATAAAACTCACACGTTCATTTACAAATCATTTATCAAACCAACGCCCAGCGCCTGACAAAGTGCCTCTCGGCATGCATGGCAAGGCCCAAGGCGGCGACAGAGCGGCTCTCAAGCGACTGAATATGCGTGTAAATTTGAAAGATTGTCAGGTAAATTTTAGTTAAAATGCTCGATCAAACTGGCACAATCTCAATCGCTCAACATAGACAAGAAAGCGCAGGGCAAGCTATGGGCAGGTCTAACATGAGGTCAGCTCTTGAGGATGTTACTAGACGTGATAGTCATGACTATCTGTCCAATAAGCTATATAATGGAATGGGTGTTCAAACAGATGTATATCTATATATGAACAAGTTTGTTATGGTCTTATCTTTCCATATTAAACTCTCGGAGACTCTTTGAGTGTAATGTCCTTAAGTTCCTTTGCTTAGTGCTGAGGCCAAGCATGTCTAGTCAGGCCGAATCTTTCAGACTAGTGTAACTTCCAGTCGGTCACAACCGTCCTGCTGCTTCATCATCAGCTGTCTTCGGCTGGATGGCATTTATTTTTAGCTTCTGTTGCTTTTACTGCTGGTTCATTGAAAACAACAATGCAGCAGTGGCATAGTATATGACACCTTGACGCAATCACCCTTACCTGCACACACACACACACACGCACACAGAGCTGAGGCGACGACTTGAGTCAAGGTTGCAAAAATTGCATGCAAAATGACTTTTCTGTTGAGATTTTCTTTGCTTCTCGACGATAGAGCAGCTATGTGGCACACACACAGCCATGCACAAGTGAACACACACACACACACACACACACTCGCACACCTGCTGCGAAAAGCCAAGGCGTTCAAGTGTCGTCTTGCATCAGCTACCTGGTGGCCCCGTTGCACAGCATCTTTTAGTTTTGGGCCAAGCTAAAAACAGCCATTTATAGAAACTGTTGTTATTGTTTGTACATGTGTGTGCGTGTGCGTGTGTGTGTGTGTGCGTGTGTGTGTTCAGCAGACACCGCACATTTAACTAAGCATCGTTGAGTACTGTCGGCAGTTGTTGGCTTATTCCTCGCCGCATTCAACTTGAGTGAATGAACAACAAAAAGGCATTGCCTACTTTTTGGGGCAACGTACGAGTTGCTCTTGAACCCGCCACAAAGGGTTTTTAGTTTTCGATTTCGATTTAATGCGAATATTAAAAAGTACATAAATTCTTCATTTAAATAGGTAGCTCCACGATGCTCGAACAATACATATATCCCGCATTCATTAGAACAGTTGATGCATTGCAAAGTCTCTGTCTGTTAATAGAGTATTTCCAAAGGCAAAGGACTTCTTTGGCCTATTCATCCACTCGACCGAATCCGCGTCATATTCAATAGATTCTATACAAATTAGAGTGTTTCAGGTTGATGCTTTCCAAATAAGTCAAATATAAACATATAATCGAGGTAGAACAAATTAAACACCGGCTGAGCAGAAGTAAATCCTAAAAGAAGTACCAACGCTTTCTACTTGCCAATTCCTGTGCCCTCCACTCGTCGCGGTAGATAAAGCACACAATCGTCATAGCAATGCATACTAGGGAAAACAGAAGCCATAGATAATCGCCTATGTCCATATCAGGTAGACTCAACTCTCTGTTTTGGGACTGTCCAGCATTGCAGTGTTTTTGCCTCAAGATGTTCATGACGTTGTCTGCACGGTAGCTGCCGGAGCTGATATAAGCATAGAAGTCCACGATGTCCTCCATGGATGGCTTAGTCGTCAGGTCGAACACGAATCGGTAGCCCACTGGGGATCTGATAGCATAACTGACTGAGGCCATCGGAGGACTAATGTTAAACCAAGCTACACGATGCCAAACAATTCTTTTCACTGGAGGGCAGCACGAATCGACCTCATCCATAGACTTATTTAAGAATTCCGTCCACTCATCCAGATCAACATCATCTATGGAGATATGAAGTATTTCCAAAATGTCGTACAATATGGCCCGATTCTTTGGGTCGACCATGCCTTCTGCTGCATTAAGACCTAGTGCATTTTTTACTTGTTCAAGAGCATTTCTTATTCGGGCATCCAGATGTATTTCGCTTGACTCAGTTTCTCCAACTAATTGGATACGACCTTGTGAGCTCTCCTTTTTCAAAGTCGTTTCCGTTTCCTGTTCTTCTTCACTTTCATTCTCCGTAGTATCAGTCGTCCACCCATCACTATCAGTCTCCCACAAATCACTATCAGACTCTTCAGTCTCCCGCCCATCACTATCAGACTCTTCAGTATCCCGCCCATCACTATCAGTCTCCCACCCATTACTATCAGTCTCCCAGCCATCACTATCAGACTCTTCACTCTCGCACTCATCACATTCTTTGCAATGACACTCTTCCGTATCAGAGTCTTCCCTATCACAGTCTTCCCTATCACACTCTTCCCTATCACACTCTTCCATATTTACCTCTTCAATTTTACACTCTCCAATTTTACACTCTTCACTTTCACACTCTTCACTTTTACACTCATCACTTTCACAGTCATCACCGAGACTGTAATAAGATCGTTGTGATTCATTAGAGTCTTCACTCTCCAACTCATCACTCCTATCACTGCCACACTCTTCACTGCTCTCTTCACTGCCCTCTTCACTACACTCTTCACTACACTCTTCACTGCCCTCTTCACTGCCCTCTTCACTACACTCTTCACATCCACAGCACTCTTCACTATACCAGTCACTATCACACTCTTCAGTGTCCCACCCATCAGTGTCACCCCTTTCACTGTCTCTGAAAACACTGTCGGATTCTTCTGAATCGTCCGGGCTTAAGTACTCCTCCATGTCCACGTATATATCATCAGAGTCACTTCCGCTGTCGCATTTTTTCTCGGCTTTCTTTTCGCCGAATGTTGTGTCAGAGACCAAAATTTCTTCAATGATCAGTGGTGGCTTGGGCTCATACGGATTATAAAGCGCCTCATAGCCTTCCTGCACGATATCCTCGCTCTCCGATTCCCTGTAGGGATCGTATATGTTATCGCTATATACAAAATAATCTTCGCTCCCATAATAGTCTGGCCCGCAATACCGACTTCGGTCATAATATTCAGCATACACATAATTACTGTCTTCGTACACGAAGTAGTCTTTGGTATTATTAAAGTGCTTAGGATCGCTCTCAGTAGACCACTCGTCTTCATCCTCTCCATATAACTCTTCATAGCGCTCATAATATCTGCGACGCCATTCACGCCTCTCTCTACTCCTCCAGAAACGATCCCCCTCTCTCACGTAATCACTCTCTCGCTCGCTGGAGGGTGAGCTCCCATAGTTAGTCGCCTCAGTCGAACTCCCATTGCCAATGCAGTACAGCTGTTGCCCGCATTCATTCTCCAAAATCGTGCACATGCGATATCGATGGACTTCGCACATCTGGCTTCGGAACTGCATCTGACTCTTGCAGTCATTGGTCTCCATGCACCTAATTTTCCTACCGCTTTTCACCATGCCTAACTTCCGCATTTCTGCTTCTTCAGACGAGACACAGAGATCCATTCTGATTTAGATAGCTGCTTGAGTTGGACTCGACTTTGCTTACGGAATACGGCGAAATTCACAAAAAAATATTTTTGTAAAATAAATAATTATAAAAAATATAAACTTCTCAGATGCGATACTCTCAGAAGCATCTGTTGAAGTGAGAGAAATATATATGAACTTTCATATAGGTACGTTCCATGAGGACGCAAAAGTCGAAGCTGACTTCGATCTCTTCTAAATTATTCAGAGAAAACATTTAAGAGAAGAGGAAGAGGAAGAGACTTATATATATAAACTAAATTTATTGTTAAGCTTAGCTTGCATTTTTGAGAATTGCATAGAAGGGCAACGTGACTTCATTTTCGTTTGGTATAAGAAGGCAATCAAAGCACATATGCATACGGTCGGACATAGTCACCCACACACACACACTTGTCGACTTTAAGCTTTCAGCTCTTTAAGCTCTCCCGATCAAGCTTTCATTCAGTTGCCAATTCGAATTTGCGACGTTAAGCTAGATCAGCTATTGAACCAACACTTAGGTTACAGCTGCGACACTTGTCAATTGCATATGCCAGCAGAGCACACACACACACACATGTACGCACACAATAGCTGCCACACACACACCCACGTGCACAAATGCAATTGTGCTGAAAGGAATAAATAAACAAAGGCGCACGAAAGTAGGCGATGAGCAAATTTGGAGGCAGCATGTGGCATATGTTGATGTGACATCTATATACACATGTGTTTGCGTGTGTGTCTGTGTATTTATATTGTATTGGCTGGCGCTGTGCAAATTTACACAAATCCACAAGGCGGTGCACAAATTTATTTTACTGCGTTGCCTGTGATAAAATTTATAACCAGCAATGAGCGCAGCGCCTAAAAGCAGGCAACAGAAACAATAAGCGCACACGTGTACCAAACAATGCCCATGTGGGCAGCACACACACACACACACACACACACACAGACATACTCTTATGCACACAATGGCCTGGCAATCGTCGTGCGTGGGCAAGTCCTCTGGCCGTCCCCCATCCGCTCCCGCCCCGCCCCGCTCCGGCTGCCCACCTTGCATCTTCCTCTACAGTTTCGTCATATTTATGCCATTTTATGGGCCATGTACAATTTTATTGTTTTACTTTTCAATGCAATGTCTGTCTGATGCAAAGTAGCTCTGAAAGCCGTTGGCTCATCCAATTCCACAACTGAGTTGAGAGCTTAAGCGGAGCGCCCCACAAGGCGCACGGCTCCGATAAGGCAATTTTCGTCTGCTCGCAGCTGGAAAAAGGTTTTACACCTCTTTCAGCAGCTCTCGTGCCGTCTCCAAGCTCCATCTTAATTAAATGCCGAATGATAAAGTCAGATTTAAATTCAAATGCTCAGAACTTAAACTCTTTTTATGTGAAAGAAAGAGAGTATATTAGTTCAGTGTGTAATATAAATTTGAGTAGATAGAAGCCCCATAAAAATATAATATAATAATGATATAATATTTATGTTTAAGGGTGCGTGGCAAATTGCAAAGCTATATCTTCCAAAGTTCTTGAGCTACAGTTAAGCTACTGCTGACTGAGATTTATCTAATATTATTGAGCCCTTTTGGGTTAGTAGAGTGTATCCCCAGTAGCGAACACCCGACTGGAACATTCCGACTTGCGTTTTCATTGGTAATATGCGAATGAATATGATAAGAATCGAGATTTGATATTCAATTATTGTATAGAGGATAGTGCGAGCTGAAGACCCCTTTTACGCATAGAAGAATATTGATAAAAGTAATTCTTTGTGAGTTTGCAGTCTACAACAGATTAAGTAGGCCTCAAATTTGAAGGCCATGTAGAAAGTGGTAAAAGAAACCAAAATATTTGAGTATTAATTAAATAAATATTGATGGACCAAACATTCTTCAATACTTCTAAAGCATTCAACGGACTGCAGTTGACTCTTAAACTGAATGGCAAACCTTATTAAATATTCCAGTAACTCGATGTTTCCGCTAACTTAAATAGCTGTTGAAACATAATTATCAGCAATAGTATCACTCTTGCTTGGTCAGCCTATGCAGAATTTCCGAGTTTGTTGCGGAGCCACACGCACTTTAAAGGCAAACATTTTCCTATTGAATGTGGTCAAATGTGTTGGCCTAGTTTTAATGTAACTGTAAGCAGCCGCACGATGCAAAGTGCAGTTGTTAAGTTGCATTTGTGGTTCGTTAGGATCCTAATTAGCTTTAATTTCAAGCGAATGTGCATTTCGGACACCTTCTAAATGTGGCTCGCTTTATTTGCTTACGCTTCACAACAACCACCCACCCACCCACACCCTCCCTCGTATCACGCACAGAGCATACACGTCTGCATCCCGTTGCCATAGTTTTAGCCACGTCTTTTGCTCGCTTTTGTCAACGCTTGCACACGCTCTGCTGGCCATATGGTTACACGTTTGCCCTCGTTTGGACTGTCGCTAGGTGCTGAGCGCACCTTTGAGGGCTTCAGCTGGCATATGGAGTCGGGACTGGACCAAGGCCGGGCCAGCAGCCCACAGCTTTGTTGCCATATTCAATACTGATCCAGCAGCAACTTAACGTAACGGAATCTTGCTGTTGCCAAAAACAGTTATTTGCCTTTTATTCTATTTATTTACTTTAATTTCGTGCTTCTTATTGTTGGCCTTAGCTTCAGGGGAATGTGGCAAACTCTAAAGTCTTAGTGATTGATTGAAATAGTATGTGAAAGGGTATGATAACAGCGATGATGATGCTGCTGCTGATGATGATGATGATGTCGTGGATACGGTTACTGCCAACAAAAATAGAACAAAGACGTTATTTCGAGCCAGCCATCTAGGGTATCCCAATCGAATACAAATAATCAAAGTTTGAAGAACGCTTTAATCCAAAGGAGAGCAAAAAACGGTTAACAAAGACTGAATGTTTCGAAGGAACTGTTTGTTCTTTCGATTCCTTTATGTCGCATTTCAATTTTGCAAAGTAAATTTCATTCAATGTCAACACAAAGAATTAAGCCTAAGATAAATGTTGTAAGCCTTAAGGGGTTTCTGGAGTTTCTTTAAGAAGTTTCACCAGATAGATATATCGGATATATAACAGAATCATTGGGATATTTTCATATATATACAAATGTCGGGCTCTCGTTGCATTCTAACTTAATACATGCTGTCGTCCAGCTTAAGCCCATTATTAGTCGCCTTCTATTCGTCCGCTGGCAATCAGTAGCCATCTCGCTCTTACTCAGCAACAGCTATTGTTGTCTCGCTCTCTCTCCAAGAATGACAATTAGAGCATGCAGCTCAGATATTTTATCAACAGCTCTCAGCCCCACACTCATACTAATGCAGCAGAAGCAGCCAATCACGTATTGGGAAACTTAAGAAGCAGACCGAATGCACTATATACATATAATCATAATATACTATACATATATATAGAATATACTATATAGCTATATATATGTGGCTTCAGTATTAATGAATTCGTAAATATTCAAAAGTTATCTCCTTCCATCTAATTAAATTTTCTCTTTCACATCGAAAAGTAGCTTCAACGTGGACCATCCTATACAAGTTGGGGATTGAGCATTGTGCATTGTTAAGCGACCCGATTGGGGCCTGATTAAAGCTGGACAAAATTGATGAATGGGCGGCAAGTTATTTAAATCCTTGCCTACCCACATCACTGGAGATGTTTATTTGCTTAGGTTGTGTCTTGTATGACAAATAATGTGACCTATACTCAGTGGAGCTGGGCGAGAGAGCTGCAAGGCAGCCCAGAACAACACTTCGGGCTTATGTGTCTTAAGCCGTGCAGTCGACCAAGTGGCAAGCAGAACTTGTGTTTTATCTTTGGCTCTCATTATTTGCAGCCGGATATCCTTATGCACACACACACACACAGAGAGAGAGAGGACAGGATGTGCGTGCGGGTGGGTGGTGGAAACATGCACAAAGTTGACGAAATTTAAATTAATCGTTGCGCAATATGTTCGCCTGCAATGGCATCCTATAAATATAGCCGGACAAAGGGGCTTGCGCTTATCTCCTATCTATGGCCATCAGGCATGTGTGTGTCAGCCTTGAGCCTCGGGCGTAATTATTTATGCATTTGAAGGCCTTGTTATGCCCGACACACTTCAATTAGCTCGCTGACAAAGGCACTGCCAGCGGCAGCTGCTAGAGACAATGAGACAGCGCCCGCCCCAAAGCCACAGCCAAATTTTAATTGCATTCAATTTATGTCTCATTTGGATATATCATTTGTCAACTGTACTCAACACGAATCCTTTGTGCCGCCCGTTAAAATATATTTTACGCTCGTTTCTCCTCGAGTCTCCCTCACTGACTTCAGAGCGTGATTTAATTACGCGAATCGTGCGATTGCAGTGCCAGCGACTAAGCACACAATGCACCAATTATTCCCATAATTGTCTCGAAAAGATGGCCGTAATGAAGAAGCTTTCAGCTTTTATGGCATATTTTAATTACCTAATTAAAGCTCGCCTTTACGCCGCCCGGCTCGCAAGGCTTTAAAGCAAAGCCTCGCGGCGATTGCCTATTAAATTCATTCCTTTATGGACTTGTTAGTTGGCCTTTGAGTTTTACGAGAAATCTATTTGGCTTGGAGCTTACAATTGCTGAAGCAGATTAAATTTATGCATCGCTTAAATATTAGAGCAGCATTATTAGGACCCCAGCTTTATGGAGACCCCTAAAAAGGGTTAGCGCAAAATATGCCTAAGTCAATGTGCAGACATAAGAGCCCATACCTAGCTTGAGTTGAATTTATTTACCAAACCCTTACAAATCTTAGCCAATCAGACTGTTCGACCAGGAGATACCCTGCAGAGAGAGGATACTCCAGTCATCTCTAATATAGATAGATACATACATACGCTCACTCTGCTAACTGGGCAGATGGGCTTTACAATGGGAAAATAATTCTTGTATATCCTTTCTTCTAGAAGCACTTTCTGATCTTTATAATGATATCATTAAAATATTTATTGAAAATTTTAGGAGAAGGGAATCTCTAGCTTTTCTCTAGTCTCTACCTTTTGCGCTATTCTACATGCGCTTAACAATCAAAGTCATATTATCGATTTTTATCGATAATACGACAATGGAATGAGTTATCAAACAAATATCATGGCCTCTTAGAGCGTGTGGTGCACTCGAGCATACATTTCAATTTCAAGTCGCTAGCCTTTGTAGTTTACGAGATCGCTGCATTCATACGGCCGGATAGACAGGCGTAGGGGTGGCCATGGCTACATCGACTCAGCTCGTGATACTGACAAAGAGTACATACTATATATTAGTATTATATATTTGCCACGCCTCCTTCTGCCTATTGCATACATTTTAACAAAGCCATTATTCCCTGTTTCCCCATTTTCAATGGAATCATTACGTATTTTATAATTATGAACATAATTTATGGCAAGTCAAGCAATTGCAGTCAATTACATAAGCATTACATATGGCTCGAGGCCAACAGCAGTTATTTGTTAAGTTGCTGCTCGGATAAATTGAAGGATTACACGAATTACGCTCGGCCTGGGGCAGGGCGCGAGCAGGCACTCAGATCCACAGCGGCTGAGCCACGGCGCACTTGCTGTAGATGCATCGATGCTTTGCCTAATGTATGACATTAAAGTGACATTAAAGCTACATAAAAAGCAGAGGAAAAAACAAAATTTATATGGCAAGCTGTAAAAATGGCCCAGTCGACATCCGCTGGGCGCACACACACACACGGGCACACACACATGCTTGAGCAACGTCTGGTTATTTGTTTATTTGATTTCAGGCTGCTTTCTCTGCGTGTGTGTGTGTGTAACGTGGCATTAAATAACAGCGTTTTTTGCGCTTGAAGAACTTTTTCAGCTTTCAGAGGCTCTTGGCGCCCACATTCCCCGCCCACCAGATAGATACGCTTTTTGTTCAGCCTCCTGCGCCATAAATTATGCTACACTTTATTATTTTGTAAAACAAGCAACATAAAACTTTACCTTTAGCTCGGCGCCAGTTCATGGTCCGGCATACTCATAGATGCTTTGGACCCGACCCTTTTCCCTTTTTTTTCTGCTACACCGTTTGTCCGCAAAATGTCAGTCATAATGGTTTACTTGTTATCAGCAACGGAAACAGTCGATGCGTGTGTCTGTGTGGGTGTGCGTGTGGGTGTGCATGCTCCTTTGCCCGTAAATATACATATTAATTGGTATTTCCGGGAAATAACTGACATTTACCGAAGCAACAACAATCAACAATGCTTCGAAAGTGCTTTGTATATTTAGCACAAGTTGCAAATGGAGTCTCGGGATCGTGTCAGCCTGGTCACATTAGAATATGACACAGATGCAATGAAGGAAATCTTCAAAAGGAGCATAATACTCGGTAGGGCAATCTTTTCAATCATTTAGAATTACATAATGTAAACTGCTAGTTAACATAATGGTATAGACTACGCTATTATGTCAAGTGTTGTCGAACTCTGTAAGGTTAGTCTGTAATAGGGCATGTTAATAATATTAATATTAACAGATATTGAGAAATCATTAGAATTAACCAGCGGCACTCGAACTGTATCCAATTGAAAAGCTCATACATTCAGTTTGGAAAATTACTTTTATTTGGTTCAAGGAACAAAATGTCTGAAAATAATACAAAATTCAGAATCAATTCACTTTTGCTCGATATGACCACCCTTTGTGTTGACTATGGCCCAGAGAAGCGAGTCACAGCTGGCCGAATGTGACTTTCAAGTCTTTTGGCCCACTCGCGCTCTTTAGCGCCTCAAGACTGGTTCGGACTTTGCTCTCCAAAATGCCCCAAAGAGAATAATCCAAAGGATTCGCGTCTGGTGAAGTCGAGAGCCATTGTGTGCACGTTGTTCTTAAGCCTTTCTTGGTTTACTCGAGCTGTGTGAGACGGTGCTGAGTCCTGTGGAAACGTCCATGGTCTGCCACCGAAATGTTCTTCTGCCCACGGCTTCAAAGCAGCCTCCAGAATACTTCCCGATTATATTGTGCATTATTATTATTATTATTATTTATTTTGTTCGATATTGATATATCTTTCACTATTCCATATGTGAGATATGGAATGAGACAGGGACTCTGCCCAAGACATTGTAAAGGATCAGACGAGAGCACACACAACTTTATGTATCTTTTTTCAATTTGAGTCGCTTTCGCACACCTGGCAAGCACTCAAAATGAGTGCTGCATGTGGCCCACAGACACAAATAACTAAATAGTAAAGAGCTAGGCTAGGGAGTGCACGACTAGCAGATACCATGACTGTCTGAAAGGCGAATGAATAGACCTAGCCATCGTCAGGCCTCCCACTGCCTGTTACATACGATTCGAAGCCATTATGCCCCGAAATAGCATTTGCAATGGGTTCAGCACATACAAAAAAAAAAAAAAACATGAAAACGAAATCAGGCTGGTGCCACACGTGGCAACTGGGCCCCCAGCCAAGCTCAACTTGTATTTATTGTTCAAATTTTGTGACTCTTCTGTTGATGTTATTGCCACTTTTGCAGTTGCTGTTGCTGTCACTTTTTATTTATTTTGCCCCCGCACGACGCCGTACGCCTCCGGCTCCGCCTGCTGCCGCTCGACATCCTGTGCTAAATATGTTTCAAAGGAAATTGATTTGCGGCAACAGCAACAAAAGCAGCGGCAGCGGCAGCAGCAGCACCAGCAATGTGAGCAATAACAACAAACAACAAGTCAAAACATCAAGAATAAGTACGTAAGATGGTTAAGCTGGGCGAGAGTGCCCGACTAGCAACTACGCTGTCTGCCCTGACAGCAGCTGTTGAGAGAGACGAGCTGGGCAGAAGTTTGTGAGTGATTCTGAAGCGTCTGAAACTGAAATATGAACTGATTAAGAGACTAATTTATATGAAAGCTTAAAGCATGCCCGACTAGCAAGTACTCTGTCTGCCCTGAATACAGCTGTTGAGAGAGAGACGAGCTAGGCAGAAGTTTGTGAGAGAAGCGTCTAACTGAAATATTATATGGGAGACGAGATTTATAAATGGTTAGAGCATGCCCGACGAGCGACTACCCTGTCTGCCCTGAATACAGCTGTTGAGAGGGAGACGAGCTGGGTAGAAGTTTGTAAGATATACTGAAGCGTCGAAAACTGAAATATAAAATGATTAAAAGACGAATTCATGTGAAAGCTTAGAGCATGCCCGACTAGCAAGTACTCTGTCTGCCCTGAATACAGCTGTTGAGAGAGAGACGAGCTAGGCAGAAGTTTGTGAGAGAAGCGTCTAACTGAAATATTATATGGGAGACGAGATTTATAAACGGTTAGAGCATGCCCGACGAGCCACTACCCTGTCTGCCCGAAATACAGCTGTTGAGAGAAAGACGAGCTGGGTAGAAGTTTGTAAGATATACTGAAGCGTCGAAAACTGAAATATAAAATGATTAAAAGACGAATTCATGTGAAAGCTTAGAGCATGCCCGACTAGCAAGTACTCTGTCTGCCCTGAATACAGCTGTTGAGAGAGAGACGAGCTAGGCAGAAGTTTGTGAGAGAAGCGTCTAACTGAAATATTATATGGGAGACGAGATTTATAAACGGTTAGAGCATGCCCGACGAGCCACTACCCTGTCTGCCCGAAATACAGCTGTTGAGAGGGAGACGAGCTAGGCAGAAGTTTGTAAGATATACTGAAGCGTCGAAAACTGAAATATAAAATGATTAAAAGACGAATTCATGTGAAAGCTTAGAGCATGCCCGACTAGCAAGTACTCTGTCTGCCCTGAATACAGCTGTTGAGAGAGAGACGAGCTAGGCAGAAGTTTGTGAGAGAAGCGTCTAACTGAAATATTATATGGGAGACGAGATTTATAAACGGTTAGAGCATGCCCGACGAGCCACTACCCTGTCTGCCCGAAATACAACTGTTGAGAGGGAGACGAGCTAGGCAGAAGTTTGTAAGATATACTGAAGCGTCGAAAACTGAAATATAAAATGATTAAAAGACGAATTCATGTGAAAGCTTAGAGCATGCCCGACTAGCAAGTACCCTGCCTGCTGATGGTCGTTAAAACATGCTAGGCATAAGTTTGAGAGTGAAACTGAAGCAATGGAAATTGAATTCTGAAATGGTGGAAAGACAATTTCATTCGAAAGATAATATGTTATTTAATATATTAATTTCATGAATATTATATCTCAATTCTGATTCGACAATTCTGACTTTTTCAGGATAAATAATTCTCTGCTCTATAAAAATCATATGATTTAGTCTCTGATGAGATTGATATATCTCCTCGGCAACTATCCCCACCCATTACTCTTTGAAGTACCTGAAGTCTCTATCCTCCATGTCAGCATCAACTGTTCTATGTAGACACAATATCTTCTATTGTCAACATCAAGTACAGGGCATAAACAGCTTTATTTTATATGGTTTCGCCTGCTGAAATTTGCTCTTTGCCAAAAATTGCTCGTCCCGTTGCACTTTTGCTGGCCCACAGACTAACCACTCACACACCCACCCCCACCCACTCACCTCCCACACCCCCACACACACAGTCACAGCTTTGTCTGCACTCTTCTTGACAGTTTGCCCCATCAATCCATTGAAACGTTTCGCCTCATGCATGCGACAAGAGCCAACTTTTGCGACAACGACAATACAGCGCCCCAGCCCCCCTCTGACAGCTAGATGGATGCCAGCGCCCCATCGGCCTCGCGCTGTTCACTCTATAGAATTTATCCGCTGCGCTACTTTTCAACAGAGAAACATAAATTGTTTGGCTAATTGCAAGTGGCTTTCGTCTGCTGCCGACGCGCAACCGAGCAGCCGCGGAGCTGAGGAGCCGAGGAAGCGGCAACAAAGGGAGCCCAACAAGGACCGGCTCGAGAACAAAGGGGCAGCATCTCTAGCTCCAGCTCCAGCTACTGCTACTGCTACATCTACAGCTCCAGCTTCGGCTTCGGCTTCGCATTTAGCTACAGTCACTTTAAGTTTGCAGAGCTCGTCTTTCTCTGCGCGTAATTGGCAGAAAAACACTTGGGCGTTGGGCTGACGGTGGACAGAAGCCGCAGTTCCTTTTTGGCCGTCAAGCACATTGTCAGAGGGCACAAATCAGCTCGCGCTTGCTATATAGAATATAGAATATTCGATAGAGATCAGATAGAAAGAATTAAGTATAAATAGTCCACACATCAACACACACATCGTTTTTTGCATATTTAGGGCGAAGGGGGCGTGGCATCCAAAATCCAAAAATTACAAAATGTCTGTATTCACAACAGGCATCTACATAGTGAATTTAATGTCTCTAGCTCTTACGGTACGTAAAAGAGACAAAAAGTTATCGAAATTTATCGATAAAAAGAGAACGGGTAGAGTTATCGAATTTTTGAAAAAAAAACTCGTATAGCGTATGGTATTCAGGAGTATACATGTCAAATTTCAGCTCTCTAGCTTCTGTGGTTTACGAGATCGCTGCGTTCATACAGAGGGACGGACGGACAGACGGACATATATATATTTATATATACTTTGTGTGGTCTGCGACGTCTCCTTCTGCCTGTTACATACATTTTCACAAAAACATTATACCCTGATTTCCCATTTTCAATGGGCTCAGGGTATAACAAGTAATATAGCTCTAGTGGGTGGCGCCCGACTAGGGGATACCCTGAACCCAGCGAAGAACCGCTATTCCGCAAATTCTCTGTTTTTAATCAATAACATCAAATTAGTCATCGAATTTTTGAAATAAACTTGATCTGCGCGTGAAGTTCAAGTCTCTAGCTCTTATAGGCTCTGAGATTGACGCGTTCACACATACGGGCAGACGGACGGATGGACAGGGCTAAGTCGACTCGGCTTGTCTCCCTGATCAACAATATATGTATACACTTTATGGGGTCTGCCACGCCTCCTTCTCACAGTTACATACATTTCAACAAAACCATTATACCCTGTTTCCTCGTTTTCAATGGGCGCAGGGTATAAAAATCCCTTTCAATAATTAATTTCCCGCCTGAATTCACACTTAAATTCAATAAATAAATTTTAAATAATTGTCCTTCAATTCACGGAATTATCTGAGGCTGAGTCGGCTTAAAGGGCCCAACAGTTGGCTGCCGGCAGTTGCCAACTGATTGAGGATTCATTAGGCTCGGCCACAGATTAATATGTCGTTCATCTGCGGACAAAGAGCGAGTTTCTATTAAACCAATTACCGGATATCACGTTGCACATTCCTTGTCCTGTGTGTGATTTGCTTGGCTTTTAGGAAATTGAAGTTGAATGCAAATATGAGCGGAGGCGGCCAACAAGGCTGGTGCTAATTGCTAAGGCACACACATTGAGGAATAACAACGAGTGCCATTATCTAAGCAAACATATGTGTATAGGAAGCTGTCGCACGCTGACACCAGCTCTCTAATTAAAGGCTTATGGATGCGCTGAGCTAAGGCTAAGCAAACACAGAGCTTTATGATTATCTGCAAAGAAAAGGCGGCCTGTGAAGCATGTGACGAGGGACTAAAAGTTATTTTATATATATTATTGGAGTTAGCTGTATATGCGCAGGAGTATATAGGCCCTAGGCCATAACATCCTCACTCCATATAGAAATCTCTTAGTAACTGAGTGCTAGAAAACACTTAGGCTTAGACTGCTGAAAGCAGCTTGGCTATATTTGTTTTTCATCTCGAAACTTAAACTGGCGTTTGCCAGAGAGAAACATGAAAATCGATTATGAAAACAAAAGAAATTGTCACAAAAATATGGAGCTCTGCACGCTTACAAACTGCAATGCAGTCCGCCTTGCTATCCGTCTAGCTGTCCGTCCTGCTGTCCTTGCTCGTCTATCTCTATGAGCATTCTCCTTTGCTGCAGCTAGAGACTAAGACCAGGAATGGAAAATACTATATCTAGCGACAATAGTTATTAATAATAGTATAATAATAGAATAGTTCATATATACATAGTTAAGTATACTAAGGCCCCTTGGAAACCACAGACTTGGACGTCGGAAAATCAACAGCAAAAGCATAAGCTTTACAGCTATAAACTAAAACTTTGAGTTAAGTTGCTTTTGACTAGATCTATTGATTGAGCTTCTTCTACGATATATATATATAGTCGCCCGTATTCAATACTTATACTGAGTGGCATAGCTTAAGCTACATTTTCCGATGGATTAACCCTTTAGTTGCCTGTTGTTTTCGAGTATTTCGTAGTCGGGCGTGCCTGCAAGACAACATTCAGTTGGGAAGTCAGTTGGCCATGCTAGAGCCATGCCTCTAACCGGGTTAATTAAAAGTAAATTAGAATCTATCTTAGCTTGGCTCCATTTCCCATTCCGAGTTCGAGCAATAATTAACCATAAAACCTTATTTAGGAAATTATAAATCAAATGTTAAAAGCCAATGTTTGCACCTGCAGAAAATACTAAATAATTACATAAGCTTTAACCCTTTCTCTCTCTCTCTCTCTCCCGTTTAGTGGTGGTCGTTAACCAACAAATGCGCTCGACCACAAACCTATTGATTATAAACCTGGCCGTCTCGGACATACTCTTCGTCATCTTCTGCGTGCCGTTCACGGCCACCGACTATGTGCTGCCGGAATGGCCATTTGGCAATTTGTGGTGCAAATTTGTGCAGTACATGATTGTGGTCACCTGCCACTGCAGGTAAGTTGGCCAGGCCCGGACCAAGCCGCCTGGCAAGCGTATTATGCCGTGTTGTTGTAATTTCCTGCCTTGCAGCGTCTACACACTCGTCCTGATGTCCTTCGATCGTTTCCTGGCCGTCGTGCATCCCGTCACCAGCATGTCCCTACGCACCGAACGCAATGCCACTCTGTAAGTAACTGCGCTCGAAATGCCCATTGAGGACGGCAAGTTAGGGTATATTGGTTTTGTGAAGGTGTATGCAACAGGCAGAGGGGGGCGAGGCAGCATGACATTATTTGGCTATCCGTCCGCATCACCTAAATGTATGCGCACTCCGATAACTCATCCCATTTCGGGAATATCGATAAAAATCGATAACTTCACATCGTTTTCGCTGGGCTCACGGTATATCCGAGTCGGGCATGGCCGACTAGAGCACTTTTGCATGTTACTACATCAATTAGTTCGGCCCCAATGGCTCGGTCGGGCTGAGCCCCAATTGGTTCGGTCTTAGCCCTCCTCTAACTAAAAGTCCGTACATTCATTGGCACTAAACTGAAACTGTGAGAGTGCAGATGCCCCATCCGATATCCGAAGCATATACATAGTTGGGCTTAGTTTTTCCGATGGCGGAACTATGCTCAGGGCGTGCAAGCTGAAAGGCGCCCAAAAGCCTCGCAATTCAAATTCGATTGGGCAGGAATTTCTCTCTATTCAGCAGCTGAGAATGTCCGTAACTAAAGGCTGAGGCTCTCAACTGCTAGCTCTTGTGCTTGAACTGGCTTCACGGCCTATTCAAACACGCCGCACAATGAAAATATTTTGTAACGAATTTATGCAAATTGAATTTACCTGCCTCAAGCATGAGTTGAGTAAACAGCTGCAGCTGCAGCTGCAGCGGCAGCGGCGGCTTTGATTAGCTCGAGGGGACTAAATCAATTTAGTTCGAGTTTAACAAGACCCACTAATTGGACATCAATTTTCTGAGACATTTGCTTTCGTTTGTTATGCTGACACTCGCACCTCTCGCAGCGCCATTATGTGCGCCTGGATAACGATTGTGACGACCGCTATACCCGTTGCCTTGGCCCACTCGGTGCGGATCTATCAGTATCATGGACGCGCCGGCACCGCCTGCGTCTTCTCCACCGAGGAGGAGGTCTGGAGCCTGGTTGGCTTTCAGGTAAGTCAAGCAATTGATTGCACGCTTTGTGGCCTCTAATCTGGCTGTCGTTCGTACCGTTCCACTCGCTCCACTCGCTCGGCTCGCGCTCCACTCTGATTAATGCCGGCGCATTATTCATGCCTCGCCGCCAAATTTGTCACTAGCTCGCGGCTCAGCACCTGGAAATTGCGTGAAATTACAGAATAGCAACTGAAGTGACGTCTGCTCCAAGCCCAGGCACCATTTCCACGCAATTTATCGCATATGTGCTCGGATATACGTATATATCGCTTATTGTTGCCGTAAACTCATATTTTCCAGAGCTTCAACAGTAACTTGTAATATATTTGCTACTTACACACACTCACACACACACCAAGTGGCGTGACGAGCTCAACAGGAACAAGGACAGCTGACAGCGTTTCGCCCAAGCTCCAACTGCACCGTGCAACTGGGAACGAAAGTTCCGTGCAGCGATTCTACTGCCAGCATTAAAGTTAGAGCTTAACAGTAACTTAAAGTCTTAAGATTTGATAAAAACAATATACGGAGTAACGTCGTCAGCCAATCGAGTTGTCTTTTAGTCGTCTCTCTGATGGCTCTGTCGGACTGTACCATATTAAGGTAGAGCTCTTCAATGTGCTCCCGCTGAGCACTGTCATCCATGCTGCTGCGCGCAGATGCCAAGCAATCTCTTAGCTCTTCCCCTAGCTATACTTCCCATCATTAGACTATAAAATAATTTCCTGAAAACTATTGAGATCCGACTCCACTCTCGCTGTCTCTCGCATCTGCCTATCTCCCACTCTCACTCTCTCTATCTCTATCCCTATCTCTATCTCTATCTCTATCTCTATCTCTATCTCTATCTCTATCTCTATCTCTATCTCTATCTCTATCTCTATCTCTATCTCTATCTCTATCTCTATCTCTATCTCTATCTCTCTCACTCTCTCTATCTCTATCTTTATCCCTATCTCTTTCTCTATCTCTATCTCTCTTCCTATCTCCCCTCTGTCTCTCTGTCTTTCTATATATCTCTCCCTAACTCTCTCTTACTTTGTCGCTCTTCCTCTTTCGCTCTCTCTCTCTCTATATATGTATATATATCTGTCTCTCTCTTCCATTTATTTATCTATCTATCTCTCTCTCTCTCTCTTTCTCTTATAAGCCGACTTTAGTAACATTTTCTACTCTATAAAGGTCTTTCATACTATCCCATTAGCTGCAAATCTATTTTATCTTCAACATGGCCATAGATTACCACTCTCTCCCTCTCTCCGCCCTGTTCTCCCCCTCAAAAAGTCTGCGTTCTTAGCTAACTGCATTGTCTAAGCAGGTATTAAGTTTCAGCATTTGCAACAATTCCGCGAAATGCTTTGATTGAAACTTGAACCACTGTGCAAACACCACAGTCGCACACAGTCAACAATCGCTTGTTGTTTAGCAACAGACAGCAGTCCCATTTAAGGATGTATATACATATATATATGTGTGTGTGTGTGTGTGTTCTTGAGTTAGCTGAGGCATCCAACAAAGCCAGAGTATGAGCCAATGTACAACTTAATAATGTCGCAATTCCATTCAAGGGAGAGCCAAATTGTAGTGTATATTGTGCAATTAAGTTGACTCTCTCTCTCTCTCTCTCTCTCTCTCTCTCTCTCTATCTCTCTCTCTCTCTCTCACACACTTGTGGCAAGGATGTCAGCGAGTACAATGTAAAAAGAAGTCATAGAGAGAATATTTCAAGAATTTTGATACGTTTTAAAGCTGAAATCTTGGAGGGAAATCTGAGTAATCCGAGATGAAGATGCCAGGTGCCAGGTCCAGGTCCAGGTCCAGGTCCGCTCCGGACTTTCCTATGTACATAAAGGAGCTCAGATTACCATGATTATTCAGCTACTTTCAGTCTCAAGCTAGCTGAGCTAAGGGAGACCGGGTGTTCCCGGTTAGGCCGTGCGCTCTAGTCCGCCGTATATGCATACTTGCTCTAGTCAATAGTACGCCGTATATGCATACTTGCTCTATTATTGTCCGCCTGCTTTAAATTCAATAGTCCAGAGTAGCTTCAGCTTAAACAACTGCAAAGGTCCCCTGAGAAAGGACGTCCATGCTCAAGTGAGTGCATTGGGACGGACACGAATGGCTCTTAGCACCTTGGCCGCGACAGGCAGGCAGGCAGGCAGCCGACAACACGGACTAGAACAACAATGTGGCGTGTCGGAGCAATTTTATGCCGGAAGGATGTTACACAGCTAGTCCGCACTTGTGGCCAATGAATGAACACAAACAACATCAGCGACAACAACAAGGATAACACACTAACTGCAGTCGTCCGTCCGTCCGTCCGTCCGTGTGTGTGTGTGCCAGCACCCCGTGCTAATATGCACTTGTGGAGCTCGCGTCTAATGCTACTCATGGAGCAATTTACACGGCTCCACTCGCTGACATTGGCAAGGACAGAAGCAGGAATAGTGGCAAGGATATGGAAAATGGGTCGATATGTTATGTCGTTGGCCTGGCAGAGCATATAAATCACAATTACTTTCATGACTCGGGCGGACTGTGACGCATCGCATACCCTGTAATTGGGCATCAACTGGGTTGACAGTCCCTCAGATGGGGCATAGTGGCTACACAGGGTATTTGGGGCTGGTAACATTCAGTTGGGTAAGCCATATCAATACCATAAGAGGTATACTAATACCGTAATACTTCATTCTTATGCGTACAGGGTATCAGCGTGCGTATACCCAATACCGTTTGCGTCTAGCGCACATCACAAAGACCCAAGTTGAATTAGTCCGCAGGTAAATAGTATTATCAGCTGTAATTGCGCCGGCAAATGCAATTTATTATGTGACCGAGTATGCCTGGCTATAAATAGAGGGTATTGCGGGTGCGACTTAACCTTTCGTTGGCCGACAGCAAAAAAAAAACAACTTTTTCTATGGGTGGGCGTTGTATTTGGTTTTGGTGTTTGTTTTGGTTTGGGCCCCCAAATGTCATGTTTCAATACTTTGTTGTTATAGTTGTTGTAGTAGTTGTTGTTGTTGTTGCCGTCTGTTGACAAAAAGTTGAGCATTTCTCTAGCAAATTTGGCGTTTCAATTTATTGCTCGCCCGCACATAAAAATGGATCAAACTTTTGACGCCTAAACGCAGCACAGAAAATAAAACAAAGAGCAAATATGCGAGTTCCAGACGGCATGCAGCCCGACTAGCCGATACCCTACACAATCTGCAGCTCTGCCGCCCGCAGAAGTATTCATTCGAATGGGCGACCCGCTGCAGCTGCTGTCTGCGTACAGGGCATGCTGTTGTCATCGTAAATAAATAATAAAATAAAACAACGAGGGCAGAGCTGAAGCAGAAACACGCCTTGTATCTGCCCCATGTGGCAAGCGTGACCAGAGCACTAGCAACTTTACTTTGTGCCAAGTTTAGTTTAGTTTCAGTTCAGTTCTTAAAGTTCTGCGCTTCTCGCTCTTGCGGTTATGGCTAGTTGAAGGCTTTCGAGCTTTTCAGTTTCAATTAAGGCTAAGGCACCTTTTTCACACAGCCTCAGGCGAAGTGCTTGAAAATGGATTTCTTAACAATTTATTGTCATCGACTTATTTTATTAAATTCAAATATGGCAATAAATAACTGCAGTTGGCAGCGCACAAATGGAAATGGAAATAAAGTTTTCTTCAAATTCTTTCTTTAAATGCCAAAAGATAGAGGCTTAAGGCGCTTGCAACACTCGATCCTAAATAGCGTTCAGCATATGTATACATAAATATAATATTTAGTTTCTATAAAATATAATCTCAAATTAATGCTTACTTCTTCCATGCAACATTCAAACGCAATAACTTATTTGTAATGAACTCTTTTCATTTTGTCTCCATATTAAGTATATTAAACGAGTCAGATATAGTAGATATATGTAACTTGTGTCTATTGGAGTGGAGTCAATTTGCTCATCTTCCATTCTCATTCGGCAGCTATACAACCGCGCTCCATATCGAATTCCCCGTTTGCTGTCTTCAGCATTTCTAGTCGCCTTCTATTCGTCCACCGACTCTCATAACGAGCCTATGCGAATGGCTGCAGTAGCCATCTCGCTCTCACTTGGCAACTGCCGAGACTGCATTCGGCAACAGCAACTACTGTTGTCTCGCTCTCTCACAGAGTGACAATGCAGCTAAGCCGCAAACTCACTCGGATAAAATTTAACAGCAACTGCATACAAGCTCTCAGCCTCACACTAATACTACTGCAACTGTAGGAGCCAATCACAAGTCTTCTCTCTATATTAGGAGTACCATTGACATATAATAGTGCGTATATTAAATGTATGAGTTTAATAATTATAATTTTAATATTATAAAAAGAAATAATCAAAATTAAAAATAAAATTAAATAGACTCAAATCGCCTTCAGCTTAAATAGTGAAACGCAAACAGTTTTGCCTAATTGAATCATCTTGCGCATAGTTTGCTGAGAGTTGTAAAAAAGCGAATAGAAAACTTGGCACAATAAAAAGAAATATAAATTTAATTTGCAGGCCAAGTGATGGGCACATTTGAAGATAATGCTGTCATATGTATCGCTTTTCAGGAATTTATGTTGCCAAACACTTTAAGCGATGGACCATAACGCGTGTGTGGGTGTGGCACATGCAAAGATGCACAGCCATAACTGTATACAAAGTTTGAAACGGCATAAAACTTCTGGGCCATAGTCGGAACTGCCTTAGATATAGCTGGATATGCATGCAGGGAAATTTAACTATATGGCGAAATGAGCTGGCCCGAGCTCTGGCCGCCATGGAGCGGGGGGCTGGTGCCGGAGCTCGCTCAATAGACACAACTTGTAGGCACAAAACTTTTTCTGCGCGCCTTTAAACTTTATGAGCCGTCCAATAAAAGGCCATAAACTGAAGTGTGTGCCATATGATAGACGAGGGCGTTACAGTGGAGCGTGGAGTGGAGAGTGGGGAGTGGGGAGTGGGTAGGGGGATTCGTGGCACCGGGGACTGGAGCGACTCGTTAATATTTGGCGTGCTCAAATTGCGCCTGGGATTTGGCCATAGCAACTGTCGCGCCTGCTGTCACTCAGCCAAATTAATCAAGTTGAGTTCGCGATGGCTCCACGCGCTTTATTGGCCCCGTTTCTTGCGGCTCTGAGAGCACTCAATATTGAAATTAAAGTTTCAATAGTTTTGGCCCGCAGAGCAAGAGAAATAATTTTAAATAGACTTTGAAATTCATTGAGAATTTTAATTTAATTTTATTGAAATGAAAACTGTTTTGAATTTACGTCTTGGGGCATCGTTGGAATGAAATTTCGAATATATTAATATATTAACACAGCGCTTGAGCGACAATTGAGTATCCCAACCGCGCAATGCTCAGCTCAAACCCAATTGACATCCTTAGACCTGTCTTTCGATCGTCAATATACGGTTTGAATAGCTCCTCCTCAGCGGTAACAATGACTTGTTCTCAGTTGGCCAGCTGTTCTTACCCTCCTTGCTCGGCATCACCCACCTTGCTGTCCAGATACCACTTCAATGTCTTCTCCTTTGCACTTGTTCACACGTGAATTGACAGCTTCTCTCAGCTTCAGTTCATACCGCACACCATTTCCTAATTTGCGGCTCATTGCCATTGCTTCTAAACGCTGTGAAATGGCCTGTTGAGTGGCGCCCGATGGAGTTTGAGGCTGAGCAGAGGATGAGTAATTGCCAAACTGAAGGCAGCGCTCAGTGCGTAGATCTTCATCGAGCCTGGCAACTCTGTCAGCGTCTTTCACACCAGAAAATTGCCTATTTGAAGCCGAGCAAATGACTTGTGACATAAGTTTCCATTAAACTAGTGATGAAGTAAAGGTCGACTTTTGTTTATTTATTTTCTGCCTTAAACAAAATTCTGAAAATACATTAATCTGCTTACATATATAGCTGATTTTATATATTTTATTTGTTTATTTATTTTTTTTTATTTATTAGTTTATTTATTTATATGATTTATTTACATTATTTTATTTATTTTTTTTTATTTATATGTTCATATTATTATTTATTTATTTGACTGTTTGTTTTTTTATATATATTTTATTTTTATATTTTTTTAATTTATTTTTATTTGCTAAGACTTACACAAATTCATATCATAATTTTGTTTATTTATTTATATCATTTATATATTTTATTTATTTTTTTTTTTGTATTTATTAGTTTATTTATTTATATGATTTCTTTACTTTATTTTATTTTATTTTATTTTTTTTTATTTATATGTTCATATTATTATTTATTTATTTGACTGTTCATTTTTTAAAATATTTTTTATTTTTTTTAATTTATTTTTATTATTATTATGATTTATTTATTTTTTATATTATTTTTTTCAATATTCTAATTTATTTATTTGTATTATCTACTTTTCATATATTTTTTATTTTTATATTTATTTGTATTATTATTTTAAATAATTTATTTATATTTTATTTTATATATTTTTTTAATATTCTTATTTATTTATTTGTATTATTTTATTTTTATTATCCATAATTCTTTAGCTTGGCTACACTTCGGCATGTGACAGACGGATACACTGCTTACACAATGCATGTTGCCATCAGCATCATCATAATCATCATCCTCTTCTTTATCATCATCATCATCATTGTCCTCATCATGCCGCCTGTCATTGGCAACAACTTCCTTTGCAATTTACACTTTAATTAATACGTCAGGATTGCAAAACAATCGCAACATTTGCCGCATTCCACTCATTTGGGGGCATTCGCCACAAGCGTGGGGGGGGCGGGTGAGTGGGGCCTTTGAGCAGACTGGCAGCTCCTTTCAGGCGCAAATGTCAGTGCAGATTATGCCGACGACGCGTCCTCGTCGACTGTCGCCGATAACACGGGACATGTTCATTGGCCATGGCGTGTAATACGTACGGCCAAAGTGATTCCAATTCCGGCGCTGTCGGCCATTTTGCCATGTGAATGAGTGAAATGTAACCCACGCGCACAAACAGTGAGGGGCGCCCTCCCACAGCCACCCACTGGCTGGGTCGTGCCAGCGATTATTAACAATTGGGCCATGCGCGATTTCCTTTAGCCTCGTTTCATCTGGCTTTGCCGTTTTCCATTTCATTACATTTGCCCACCTTTAGCTTTTTTGTATTGGTTAAGCATTTCATTGAAATTTACAATTCGCCGCCGACTGCGCGAATCAAGCACCAGACTGCGACCCGGACCCGGACCCGGGCCAGGACGCGGACACGAAGTCAGACCCCCATCCGAGCCCCGACCCCGGCAGAGGCCCATCTGCGGATTCTTTGCAGCCATCTACTTATTGCATGCTCAACCGCTGAGTGTGTTTTATTGTTTTCCCCGCAGCCGGCGCTGCGGCTGCAGACGCTCGTCCCTTTTAATCATTTACACTTGGCTAGCGGCTTTTTTGCCAGCTCAAAGCCACTTGAAACTTATCGCGCCACGAATGAATTATAAGCTCGATTCAGGCCTTGCGGCGGCGGCGGCTGCTGTGGCTGCACTTTGTTCATCGATTGCCACAAGCTGAATTCAACAATAGGTTTCGATAAGCCAACGATTGGCATGCGAGCTGACTTTCCCAGCAATATGGAAGAGCAACCTTAAGCATATAAACCCGTTTTTCAACACTGGAGCCAGGCAACAAACCCTGCCCACTGCAAGTGTCAGCATTACTTCATACTCGACTTGATAGCGTTGCACAGAAATACTGCTCTTCTTATATTTCATACAATTCATAATCGTTTACCAACACTGTTTTGCTTTTTCAGAGCTGTAAGTGTTTTATCTACCGAAACTGTAGTAGATATGTATCTAGCAGTTCAATTTAAAATATTTCACAGTATTCTCCAACACTGACAATAGTTATCTAACACTGAAATTGGTTGTTACATCCAACTAACTGGTTGCCCACACTGAATTCCAGTTTAATTTTTATTTTAGTTTTAATTATTTTATTTTAATTTATTATTTATTTTATTCACTTTATCAACACTGAATACTAGCAATAATTGTTATTTATTTTATGGACTTCACCAACACTGGTACTTTCTCAACACTGACTTCAAGTAATAAGTGTTATCAAAAACTTGATCTTATCTAATTTATTATTTATTTTATTCACTTTATCAACACTGACTTCTAGCCATGGGTGTTTACCAACACTAAATGTTAACAGCCTCTTTGCATCTATTTCACTATAACTCCAGCCTTTAAGCAACTTTATTCCCTTACAGACAAAGCTCTTTTCATGCCTCCAGAGCCAGATCATAATTACCCCAAAGCTTAACCCAGCGAATCTGTAAAATAAGATAATCTGTTTATCAATGCGATTGTCGCCGCTTTATTTCCATAAGAGAGCAGAAACCATTTCAGGATTCATCTTCCACTTATGGGCAATGATTTAAGGCGCCGGCTTAAAGGCGCTGCTGGCCTCGAGATGAAGTGCGAATTTCTATGACAACAGCTGAAGTAGGCACGGAATATTTTGAACAATATTAGTGTCGGTCAGAATTAGAGGGAAAAGGATGCCGGACTGGGGCCGAGGACTGCGGGACTGCGAACGCGCAGCATGGTGTCTGTTATCCTGTATCTGGTAGCTGTTATCTGGTATCTGGTATCTGGCCAGCGCTACGGTTCACTGCCTTTCGCAATCTCGAATGCAAAAACAAAAGCCGCTGACATGGCACCAGATGCCGCAGCACTTCAAGGCGAGGCGCAGGGCGGGCTGGGGCGGTTGGGAAGTTCGAAAGGGACTTAAGATTGGGAAATGGCCGCTGGTTGTGACCAACTGTCGCCAGTTGCTTATTTTCGGCGTTGTCCTTTTAAATTTGATTTTATTAAGCCATTTGCAAGTGATTCCACGTTGCAAATTAACATTCGAAATAGTGTTTTTATTTTTGACAGGACGCACTCGCAAAAAGGCAAACAAACAGCAGCGGGAAACGAAAACAAGTCGAAGGTGCCCCGCGATGGCACTGCCGGATGGGTCTGCCGGACTCGAAGGTACCCCTACCTAAACCTTTGCGCTTCCCTCCCACCTTAGCCGCGGCGCAGTTTGAATTGTTTTCCTATGGCTGCCTTCGTCTAAGGCCAAACACACGTATTTCTCGCCTTTGTAAACATTTAAAAAAATAACATATGTATTTGGCCTGAAAGTCCTTGAGACTGAAGCATCAAGCAGTTGCTGGCTTTCTCAGTCTCAGTCTCAGTCTCAGTCTCAGTCTCAGTCTCAGTCTCAGTCTCAGTCTCAGTCTCAGTCTCAGTCTCAGTCTCAGTCTCAGTCTCAGTCTCAGTCTCAGTCTCAGTCTCATGCGAATAGACGGACAAACAGACAGACGGACGGAGGGGCAGCAACACGGATATTGCACAAAGCCCGTATACTCTTTCTCGTAATGAATGAGTATAGAAACCGGATCCCGATGTTGGTTTGCCTGGCGACCGAGCCTTAAAGGCTTCGTGTGTGCAAGTGTGAAGATGAGTTGATAGAGAGATATTTTGGGCTCTTTAGCCTACTTAAAGCATTTTCTGAATCGCAGCCAACAAAGTGACCCACACATAAGCCTATATCTATGTGTGTGTGTGTACGCAAATACTTGACGAAAATATTTGCAACGTAACTTGTTTTGAAGTTCCAGGTACTTTTATTAACTATTTAACAGCCACATCAAACTCCGTTAACGAGGCAAATACTTTGGAAATTGGTAACACGCCAGTCCCGGCCAACTCTTGAGGCTGCAGCATGAAGGCGCACACTTTGTCTGTGTCTGTGTGTAGTTTTAGAGTTTTATTGCAGCGCTTTGAGGACTCTTTCGATGCATGGCAATAATTTTCCCTTCTCTCTCTCCTTTCGTTTCTTTGCAGGTTTCGTTCTTCTTGTCGTCGTATGTGGCCCCGTTGACGTTGATTTGCTTTCTCTATATGGGCATGCTGGCTCGCTTGTGGAAGAGTGCGCCCGGCTGCAAGCCATCGGCCGAATCGCGGTGAGTTGAGACACGAGTTCACCAAAATATTACGTATACGCCAAGTGCGCGATGCTCACGTTTGGATTTGGTATTGGTATTGGAATAACACGCCCGAGGGCCCCTTGTTGCTTGCTTGTTGACTTCACGCACACACAGGACGCAGGACGCAGGACGCAGGACGCAGGACACGGGCAACTACACCTGCCCCATTCGCAATGATGAATGCCCTTTTACTACGCTTAGGCATGCCACCGAGTGGAGAGCTGCGTGGCCGCTGCTCATAAATTTTTAAGCACTCTTTGCCTTTCTCTCTCTCTCTCTCTCTCTCTCTCTCTCTCTTCTTGTTACTTTTACTGTTGTTTGTTTGTGTTTCACCCTAATAACTCGCCGAACAAGCCATTTCCCTTCGCTTTTCAATGTGATTTTCCAATTTTTATTTGTTGCACGCCCAAAAATATTTCAGCTCCCTTTACTTCTGTTGCAAACTGAATTTTCAATAATCGTAAATAATTAACTAAAGCTTAACAATCGAGAGAAAACGCTTTTACTGCTTTATGCTTTATGTTTCTACCCCTGCACGGGGTATTGGTTCATATCAGCTTCATTCTTGAGCCCTTGTAAATGGGAAATCGCACTATAAGAACTAGAGATCTATCTATAACTTTCTATACAACATACTATACTATTATAATTTGTACAATATTTTTATAGATTTCAAGTATTTGTAGTATTTTTAGTACTTATAGTATTTTCAGTATATATAGTATTTATAAAACCTATTTATAGAGAGAGAGAGAGAGAGAGTCTATCATTCCTTCTCTGTTCCTATCTTGCCTAAGCTGAGGCCATGCAGGCTCAAATTCAATATAGGAATCAATTTTATTTCATATTTTTTATTTTTTTAACCTTGAGTAGGGTATTCGAACTGTCAACAAAATCATTTTACTCTCTCCCAACTATAGACGCTACAAAATGTGCATTTAGACAGATTTTTTGTTACCTTTTAGACGGGCATTGAGCACAGCTTTTAGAAAAACGACGTGGCTAGAGTTTTTTGTGCAATTTTTTATGAAATGCGATTGGCAAAAAGTCTGAAAGGGATTGGAAGCCAGGCAGAAGCAGAGCTGTTGCATGTGAAAGTCTCGGTATTTGCTGCGTTTCTCTTTGAGATAAGAGAAAACCTTCAGAGCAACGGAATATTTGTGGACTGCTAATGGATTCACTTAGTATCCATACATGAAATAAGTGAATCAAGGCAAATTGCGGAATTCCTGGAAGGTATTATTCAAACAGTCAACAGGACTATGCTCTGCTCGAATGCAGTTTCCACGTCAGTGCAAATCGAGCGGGCTTCGAGTTCAATCAAAATGTTATTTAATCAAAAAATATATATACATATGTACATAGAATTGTGGGTCGGGAAGCTATACAGAACCAGGAATAAAAATAAGAAATGTAAAGGATGCCATACAAAGGGAACAAATAAACTAATGGGTTTCGTGACTTTGTGAATTGCAAAACACATTTTAAATTGCGTTTTTTAAGCCAAGCGTCCATTGAATACGCGCCGAAAGGGTATATCAATTTGCAGCCATCCTAGACATCTTTATCTCTCTGTCTATTCCCTACTCAACTATCCATATTGATCAGGGATATATAATCAAATGAATCTTCATTTTCATCTCAGTTTATGCACAGAGACATAGGGTATCTTGCAGTCCATCAGCACTGGCTCATTTTGCCGCTCAACTTTAAAGCCGCTCCACACGCTGCGTATGCGTGATGTGCGCCTTTGTCGCAGCCAAATCAAAAATCCAATTCCGCATTATGCCTGCATTACTGCCGCACAACATTTGATTGTGGAGCGTCTGGGCGTGGGTGTATGTTTATAAATGAGTATTTCTCTATACCTACCACACACACTCCCACACGCACACACACACACACTCACACGCATATGTATGTGTGTATGTGGGCATGGAGTGCATATGCAAATTGCGCATTTGTGCATTTGGCGTTAGCAATTGCTGCAAACGGCCCGAACCGGCAATGGCTGAGTTCATAAATCAGATTGCAAATGCCAATATTTATTTTCTTTTTCAGACAAGCATCTACATGCATAATCATGCGTGCATATGATATATATAACACATGAAATATATGCCCGCTTATCTTATCTTGTCCTTCCTCTCTCTATCTATCTCTCTCTCTCTCTCTTACAGCAAGGGAAAGCGACGCGTTACACGTATGGTTGTAGTTGTGGTCCTCGCTTTTGCCATCTGTTGGTTGCCCATACACGTGAGTTGCGCATATCTATAAGATCCATGGGATATGGTCAATCGTAGAATTATCTAAGCTAACTAACTATCTCAGACAGAAAAGACAAGAAACGAAAAGAGAATCAAATGAATCCTGCTAAAAGAAAACATTCAAAAAGGAATGACGTTGGTACATCATATCGATACATTGATTTATCGATAATATTTGGTTTATTGCTATATTGTATATGTTTATTGCTTATTGATACATATATCGATAAATTGACATGAGGCTACATTGATGTATTGATAAATGTATATATCGATATTGGTATATTGGTATATTGGTATATTGGTATATTGGTGTATTGGTATATTGGTATATTGGTATATTGGTATATTGGTATATTGGTATATTGGTATATTGGTATATTGGTATATTGGTATATTGGTATATTGGTATATTGGTATATTCGTATATTCGTATATTGGCATATGGATATATTGGTATATTGGTATATTGGTATATTGGTATATTGGTATATTGGTATATTGGTATATTGGTATATTCGTATATTCGTATATTGGCATATGGATATATTGGTATATCCATATCGTTCAAATGGTATATTGACATACCCACATAGCCTTATATCGATCAATGAATGTATATATCGATACGCTTCAATATTGTTATATCGAAAACTTGGTATATCGAGATATCGATACATACATCAATTAGTATCAATAAATGCATATGTTTATAGATTAGTATGGTGGCATTCTGTCAAACCAACCAACAGCCACCATTTACTTGAGCCTTTGAGCTTTTCAGAGATTAATTTCACCCAACAAACTCTCAAAGAATCTTAGACATGAGCATTCATATTAAAGTGAACTTAGATCTTCTTATTAGCTTTATGCAAGTCAAGCTTCAAGCTTAGCATTTGCATTCGAAAGTCGCACACTTGAAATTAAAGCAGCAGCAGCTGGAGCCACTGCAGATATTGGCTGGCCCTGGGCTGCTGGGCAAACAGAAGCAGAAAACCGAAGCCGAAGACAAGAACTGGGCAAATAGTGGATACACTTGCTGAAACTCGAACATACTCGGCGCAATTGCGGACGTCATTAGGCGACAAATTGACATTTTCTCTTAGTAAATGGTCGCAATTATTTGCTCGACTGTTGAATAAGCAGAAACGCAGCTGACACTTGCCTCATTTGTGGAAGTGTTTGCATAAAATCAATGCGCTTACAAATTGCAAATGCAATATACAAATTGCAAATCACACACACACACACACACAGTCAGATACGGACGGAAACGGAAATAGCTGAGACCGTGATTGATATGGAGAACGGGAACTAATGATGTGCAGAAATTGCAAAATGTATAATGCATTGATTGCCACCAATTGGGGCACGTTGCAGGTTATACTGGTGCTGAAGGCGCTCAACATGTACGGCGGCACCCACCTGACAGTCATCATTCAGATCATATCCCATGTGCTGGCCTACACCAACTCCTGCATCAATCCCATACTCTACGCCTTTTTGTCTGACAACTTCCGCAAGGCATTCCGCAAGGTAAGCAAACATTGATTATTGCAATTAAAATTTCATTTCATTTACGTGTATTTTTGATGTCATCAAAACTGTTCAATTTTTAAGGGAATTCTTGAGTCTATTTTTAGTTGAGTTAGGTGCTAACAGAAGACGAGGAACGAATGAATAGATGACCAATTGGGGACACAGTCGGACGGACAGACAGACAATCTTGACATAGGAACAAGCAGACAGGAAGAGAAAAAACCGACACAGAAAGAAATAAGCAGACGGACAGATAGAACAGCGTAACATATGCTCCGCCGGACAAACGGGCAGCAGATCGGAAGATCTCTCCCAAGGACAAATTACGGGCACAACAGCCAGGCGAATAAGCAGATAGGCGGAACGCTTAAAAGCCAGTGAAACAGATGAACATACGAACGATCATACGTACAAGTATTCCGGCGGACTAATGGTCACATATCCGTCGGACATACAAACAGAGCGACGTACGGACAGAGAAGCTTAAGTATGGACCGATATATAATATATAGTATATAGTATAATATATAGGGAAAGAACACGAGTAAAGTGCAGTCTATCTAAGGTCTAGAGAACAGAAAGAAGTACGTCAAAGCAGCCAGTCGGAAGGACAATGCAAACTAAACCAATTTTGGTTTGGTTACTTATCATCCTTGGCATACCAACATCATATATCTATACTTATTATATTAAGTGACACCAATTGCATATATATATATACATCTCGATTCCATTCCAGGTCGTCTGGTGTGGCAGCCCGCCGCCAATTGTGACCAACCAACAGATGACGAAGACCACACGAACTGCGACCGGCAATGGCACATCCAACATAGAAATGCTTTAAGCTGGTGAGCGACACTAACTAAACTTAGTTATTTAGAACGCTTAACTAATACTTACTCTCTCTCTCTCTCTCTCTCTCTCCTTTTTCCTTCTCAGCTGACTATTCTGGAAAATAAATGGGGCATTTGTGCGCGATGCGCGGCGCGACCACAGAATGCCATTAAACAGTTTTTAACTAAAATTAATGCATTCGGTTAATGCAAATACTACACGATATGCATATTTCATATAGCTGCTGTCCCGTTATATGATTTCGCTTGCCCCGTTGCACAACTAGCTGATTAAGCGTGTGTTTACTTAAGCTTTGCGTTGACCAAATTAAATGAAAATGAGAATAATATGCAGAATATTCTTTGATATATATATATATATATATATATATATATATATATGTATATATATACAGACAGATTCACTATACACTATACACACCTCGCTTCTTCCCCTGATCGTCAACTGCAGCAAATTCATTCTGGCATCACTTGGAGCCTAACACAAATCCGACATTCGAATATGTCGAAATTGCATTCGTAACAAAAATAAGAAATATAACTAATATATATATATATATGTGTGACTATTATATGAGAGTTTATATAGCTACCCCATACACTTCTCAAGCCCTTGCATAGCGAAGCCAAGATCTGCTCAAGTAACAAAATGAAACTTTACAAATCAAATAAACTCGTTTCATACTTGAATCTAAATAAACCGAAAACAAAAATCACTTAAAATATACTCCAAATATAGATATATGTATATATATATATTTGGCATGCAGCTGTCCGCAATAGACCTCAAGGCTTTCAGGCTGGAAAGTCGGCAAATAATTTTTACAAATATTTCTAAATATTTCTGCTTCATTTAAGACATGAAGAGATGATATTTATTAATTTGATATATTTATTAATAATTATTTGTAATTATTTTACGACTTTCCAGTCTGAAAATATTTTGGAAAAAGATTTTTCATTGTACATGGAATCAATTTTCATTCTGAAAATAATAATAAAAAGAAAACATTGAAATAAATAGCATATTATGAATAATATAGGTTCTTGTGCATCTTGGCTAATTAAGACAACTTTGACTAGGTTTGATCTCATTTGGAATTGAGATTGTGTCAATAGACTTTAGGGGTTTCAAGCAGGACATAGAAAATATTTATAATTTTTGTTTCTTCAAGATGTTTCATAATATTTCCAATTTAGTTCTTAACAATAGACTTCAAGCCAAGTAAATATTACCAGATATATATTTATAAATTGCGTCTCGCGCTCTCCCTCTCTCTTTCTCAATCCCACTCTCAGTTGACATCTCTTATAGCTGATTAGTATATTTAAAATATATATCTTTCTCAGTTGACATCGATATCTA
This sequence comes from Drosophila peninsularis, assembly GCA_035047485.1. Classification (NCBI taxonomy): domain Eukaryota; kingdom Metazoa; phylum Arthropoda; class Insecta; order Diptera; family Drosophilidae; genus Drosophila; species Drosophila peninsularis. Next base: position 11,417,911 of record JAWNPN010000028.1, read on the forward strand.
ATAAATATATATATATAATATATATCTCACTTATGTATATAATTCATTTTGATATCAGTCATCACTTGCATAGAAAATATTTGGCGAAAGAGGTTTGATAACGTATTAGGCTGATGCAGGTCAGTTTATCAAAGTAAAAACTCGTGAAAATAGGTTAAGTGTAGTACATATATATACACACACATATATACACAAATATATATACATATGTGTGTGAATTTCCTTAATGCGTGTCTAAATGTATCGATTGAAATATTAATGAAAAAATAAATTAAACAACAAATTTAAAATGCAAATGAAAATGAAAATGAAAATGAAAATGAAATTACATAAAAATGAAAAGCTGTCACATTAACTTATACACAGATAACTGTGACACACAGAGAGAATTGCATATGCAAACGCAATTTACAGTTAAAAGCCGTCAACATAATGCAAATCCATTGAATCGGCTGGAATACCGTTATTAACATACCAGACGACATGGAGCTGCATTGAAACTAACCAGAAATGTTAATTAACTAAAATTCCTGTGTGTCTATCAACCAGTAGTCGGAAAAGCTTCTACTCATAGTCAAATATAGCTGCATATACTAGATAAATATATGTTTTAAGCCAAGGTTTTTTTGGGAAAGAAATGTGATTTATGAAAGGAAAGAGAACACTATATAATAGAGCTCGATCACATTTACGGTTCAGTTGCAATAACTATAACTATTATTGGCAAACAAAATAAAAATTAAAATAAATAAATAAATAAATAAATATATATATATATATATATATATATATATATGTATTTATTGATATTTGTTTATTGATAAAAGAGAGAAAGTTCCATTGGAATTGCGGTTCCTACGACAGAACGAACCAAACGCAGGTTAGGCTCTGCTGTAAATTCGAACTCAAGTATAGTCCATTGAACACTTAGTACAAGTATAAGTGTATAAACCATTGTTAGTTAGTAAGCTCCATAGCTATATTATATTCATTAAGATATTAGCTAATTCAAGTAGTATTAAGAACTGCATAAACGCAAGTCAAACTTAACTCAGTTTGATATTTGCATTGACGAGAAGTTAGTCCTAAAATTCGCTCAATATTCCCACTCCAATTCCAATTTCATTTCAACAACAAAAATAAAATATTTCTATTTAATTTAAATAAATTTTGGTATTTTGAGGAGCCCTTATCAGAATTAAATCCATGTGCTATCTCAGTTTGCCCTACGCAATTCTTAACCAATCGACAGATCAAAATAAAACAATGTTGAAAACAGTTTTATAATAATCGTTTATCGTTTGTCGATAAATACAATTTACCTACTGATTCAGCAAGTGAAATGTGACTATTTTCTGTAGACTGTACGAGAAGCTAACTCTTGCTCAACTATGGTATTTCGTGCTGACTTTCTCACTTTCTCCCTATATCTCTCTAACACCTCTTTGTTCCTGAACATATGTTCTTTCTGTGACGACTTTTAATTTTCGAGCTAAATTAGTTTTTTCTGAAAAATAAAAAAGTTTCGAAATTGGTTAAAATTTGCGTAAGTATTGGGAGAAGCCACACCAAAAATTTTAAAATTTCAAATTTAAATGTTTTTGTGAAACCAAAAAATATCAAAAAGTGAAATTTAAAACTTGACTAAAAAAAAATAAATGTTAATTAATGAATTTTTTTTTTTTAATAATTTTCTAAATTCTTAAATTTAAGCATAAAATATTTATAGCATTAAGCTCAGGCCTAAGCCAAAACCGTATTAGTAAAACAAAAACAAGCTAAAGAACTAAGCGATATAATTAGGCTACAAACCATCCATAAATCCATTGAAATATGATATGGATACGGATATGGATTTTGATTCGCAGTCGGAACATTCGGCACTTGATATCAGATGCGTGTAGCAAAATAAATATTTGCTTTGAGTATTGTTTAAAAATTAATGAGCAAAATTATGTGTATGTTAATGTTAGCTAATGTCAGCAAACAAAGACCAGTTAAGCGTATTAAAAGGAGATATTGAAAATATATGTTTTTGATTACACTAGCCAACAGGATTCAGGGCAAACAAGGAACTGGCGTGGAGATGAAACTAAAACGAAAGCTGAAAAGCCTAACAATTTACTGAAGTTTATTCTGAACTGTACACGCCTATCTATCGACCTCCCCCCTCTCTTTTGATGACAAATAAAATATTGTAAAAAATTAGAAAAAATTCTCTAAATAAATTCGAGAAACTTTTGCCTCCCCACAACAACTCCAAATCGAAGCTGTTAAGTCCATTTCCGATTGCAGCATTGCCAAAGTCTAAACCAACGCTTCAGTGGATCACAATTTTGTTGGCCAGTGTTATTATGCAAAAAGCATATTAAATTACATTTAAATTTGACTAATGCATAAGTGTTGAAATCATTTGTTTTTCCGCCCAGTTTTGTTCTCGTTATGAATTCTGTTCACTGTGTTTCGGCCTTGCCGAACTAAAAGCGTAGCTTAAGCGAATTATATAGCGTAAATTATATAGTATATATAAGTTGATGAAGAGGAAGACAACTTGAGGATTTTGTGTGTTATTTGCATATATCGATATTTGTAAATGTTACCTACTGCATTCCTAGCACAGTTGTGGAATTGAACAATATTTGAATTGAAACATTTGCAAACCAACAATAAACAAATTCAAGTTGAAATATTGTAGATCTAAGCAAAACTTAACCAAAAACAATTAAATAAATAAGAGAAGAAGAAGAAAACAGAACAAAAGAATTGATTGTAAAAATTTTAAATAAATACTTTTTTTTTAATAAATATAAAACATAAAATCAAATAAATAAATTAAATAATAATAAATCTGCAACACATATTTAAATGTATGTATGTATGTGTGAACGTATTTATAGGGTATTCAGAAGTTTGCATAGTAAAAATGTCAAAAGAAAAAAAAAAACATACAAAAACATATGAATAAAAACAGAACAACAACACAACACAGGGCAATTTTCGAAACTAAAATGAAAATGAAAAAAAGTAAAAAGAAAAACAAAGAAAATTGAATTATTGTATTTAACTATGAATGTTTGTACCAACATTTTACTCTTGTGTTAATTAAACGTATACTACAACAAATATGTACCAGCTGCGTATAAATGGAAATAAAATCGTTTTACTCTTTGGAATTAAACTAAACTATTTGCATAACTCCTACCTAAGCCATGGAAAGAAAGATAAGGCTGTGAATGCGGAAAGCAGTTCAGCCTCAACCTGGTGTATTTAGTAGGAATTCACATAAATACTTCTGTGAATAGAGAGCTGTTTGCGTTGATTGATTGATTGTGTAATGAATCGAATGGTTGACTGATTGATTGACTGATTAACTAAATAAAGGATTGAATCAACAACAATAACTTACAAGTATACAACTATGTAGAAATAGTTTACTTTGACTGACTGGTTAAGTAAACAATTGATTGATTGATTGATTGACTGCATGCTTTAATTGATATTTACAAGATTACTTCTTAGTATAGCAGCATTATATTAATAACATAGCAGCAGTTTCACTTGACTGTTTGATTGAGTAGCTATGATTGACTGATTGATTGATTGACTGACTGATTGACTGAATGGAAGATTGAATCAACAACAATAACTTACAAGTATACAACGATGACTGACTGATAAAGTAAACAATTGATTGATTAATTGACTGATTGATTAATTGACTGATTGATTGATTGACTGAATGCTTCAATTGATATTTACATTTGAATAGCAACGATCTATTTATAACACAGAGTGAATTTCTTTCGATTGTCTGATTGAGTAACTCTGATTGACTGATTGATTGATTGACTGGCTGTTTAGCTCAACAAACACTTGAATAACTGCTTCTATGAATATAAACAAGTTTCTCTAGACTGTTTTATTAATTAACTAATTGATTGAATGATGGATGCATGTATCAGAAAATAAATAAATAGACTCATGGACTGACTGATGGATGGTCTAAGTGATTAACACTGTGATTGAATGACTGCTTAGCTAGCTGCTTTGACTTGAAAGTATTTTTAACTGATTGATTGAATGAATGTTATTCTGTCCTTGATTGAAAGATTGACTGATTGATTAACTAATTGACTGGCTAATCGAGGCTAATCGATTCTCATTCATGATTTTTGACTATGCATTAAGCAAGCTGATTTACCGCCTGATTGACTGCCTGATTGACCAGCTGATTGAATAGCGAAGAATTGCTAGACTGATTGACAGTCTGACATCGATTGAATGAAGACTGATTTTGTGAATAGTTGACTGAATCACTTCCCTATTGACAAACTGAATGAAGAACTTCAATTTCATTACACTTGAACTTCGAATACTCTTGAATGAATGCAAATTTTTTCACGAATTGGCAATATAACTATTCTCTCACTTGTAGCCCACTAACTTTTACATTTCTTCTTTAGCTTTCACCCATTAAAAAAAAAAAAAAAAAAAAAACTATTGGTTTTATACTCTCCGATATGAATTGAAGTTCACCTGTTCACCTGTTCACCTGTGGTTTCACTGACACTTGCTCTGGGTAAATGACAAAGACCTATAGATGATACCCCGGAACATCTGGGTGTACCATCTTGAAGAGGTCCCAGTTCAGCACTGAGCCAGGACCAGCACCGAAACCAGACCAAATTGCAAACACGACTCCACTCGACTCGCGACCTGCGCAGATCTTAGCTATGTAAATTGGCAACACGTGTAAACAGAGACATTATTTAACTAAGCAATTGCGTTGCTCTGGCTGCCGCCCCACTTGACCGTTCCGCAGCTGCACTGTGGTACGAAACCTATTGCACATGCAGAGTTTCTAAAGGTCCTTCCATGATGATTACAAATGTTAGAAATACATTGATTTATAGTTAAATTCTTTTAGAAGATACATTCAGACTACTTGGAGTTGGTCGATGTATTTTCAATAGTTCCCACAATTAATGTTTGGTAATTCGATGAATAAAGTATAAAATTCAAGTAAGTAAGGATCGATAAGGATAAGTAAGGATCGGCAAAAACGCAGACATCGTCAAGCATTCAACTCACATCTTCGTCTGTGTTAAGGAAAGACGAAGAGGCGAGCGGACGTACAGAAAGACGGACGTACAGACTGACGGACCGACGGACCAACGGACGGAAGGGCAAACTTAAGGACGTATAGATGGGCCGACTTAAGAAAGAGCGAAAGGACGGCCTTAAAGACGAACGGACGGACGTACGGACAGACGAGCGGGAGACCGAACGGAAGGACGGACGAATAGGTGGTCGGACGGACGGACAGGCAATCTGACGGACAGGTGATCGGCCGCATAGGCGGATGGACAAACGAACGAACGGACGAACAGATAAACGGGCTGACAAGCAAACTGTTGGACTGGGCTTCATCGCGTAGGATCGCCGTCCTGACCAAGAATACATATTCGATATAGTGGGGATATATATAGGGACAGAATACAATGAACAAATTGTACAGAAAAACTGTTCATAAAATATTGAACAAGTAGCCTTTGAGCCTGCACTCCATGACTCGAATAGGCGTAGACTCGTTGTAGTCGCTCAGTATATCAGTGTAGCTCGTGCTGTGAAGTTCATATAATAGTTCAAATATTGAGCTAGGTAATATTTCAATTTTTTGATAAAATAACAGCGCAAGGAAGTATATATATTTTGATAAAATAACAACGTAATCCGGAAAGAAGTATGGCTCAGGTAAGTCGTGAATAGGTTTGCATGGTCAACGATCCTAATCTCATGTGCTGTGGCAGCGACCAAAGTTCAGGATGCCCAACTATGGCATGGGAAACAAGAGCCCCGTAATGGCTGCTCTGCACAAGCTCAACCCATGCTTCATTGACAAGTACATACATATATTGAGTGACAAGAAGGACGAGGACAATACCGACAATGAGGCGAAGGAACAGCTAACTGCTTTCGAAAAGGGACTGACTGATGAGCCAGAGAAACCGAATAGTCCAAACATAATCAACGTTAAGCTACCGCCGACCAAGAGCATTTGGACAAATCGTGTGAAGCATGGCGCTAACCATCGCCTGCCGACCATGCCGGAGGTCAAGGAGGTGCCGAAGAAGTCCGTCGATAGGTGCAATCAGGTATTGACTTCCCCCTCTCTTTATAATGATTGATTGATTGATTAATCTTTCGGCCAGACTGAGAAGAAGAAAATGACTTTGTCTGAAAAGGAGCTGGCTCTCCTCATGCCGCTCAATCGCTATATACATTACAAGCTGAATAAGGTCCACTTGCCGAAACTGTTCGAGAAGCTGACCAAGAACCCGGTACACATCGAGATAATTGAAATAAATCCACAATACGTGATTAGGCTGCCCGAGCCGCGCATCGCTTGGCGCATTGAGGTGGACCTGACCAACAGTCCGGCGGAGAGCTATCAATTGATAACCAAGATTTTCTGGAAGGAGGTCTTGGAGAACAAGTCGCAGACACCATTTATGATCAATGGAATGAACCAGGACAGCAACCCCTTGGCCGACGAGATTTACGCCAAGCAGCACCGCGCTGCCAAGGTCAGCATTACCAAGACTATAACCCGGCTGTTGACCAAGTTCCCACTGTTCCCGGAGGACACCCCGAACCGGCAATTGAAAATCGTTTTAACATATTTCGTTATATTTTGTGTGATTGGCTGTCTTTTCACAATGCTCCTTTGAGCGCATCTTCATTTTACTTTCTGCTTCCTCTTCTGTAATCAGCTCGAGTCTTAGGAACTATCCTCGTTTGATGAATACGTGAACCAAAAAAATTAGTTTCAAGTATCCGCGACCGTTGCCCTCGGGTAGACATTGATCGCTTCTCTATTAGGAAATCGAAAAAAATGTGACCGGATCACCACTGCTCTGGCAGTGGCTGTATCCTGTACTCTTCTCAAATTTATTAAAATTGTGTGAATTGAATAAAATGTTATAAAAAGATTTAAGACTTTTGACTTTTCGAGCAAATTGATTTCAGAGAGATAAATTTAAATGAGAAAAGATTTATTTTAAATATTAAATATTCATAATCTATTATTTTATTTTGTTAATAATTTTATTGAGCTAATCTAAAAATCTACTTAAATATATTGTATTAGATTATAATAAAGGGAATTGGATTTCGCCCAACTCAGTTCTTATTTGAGTTCCTATACATATTTATATAATTGGAAATCGTATTTTAAATATATATTATTGAATTTCCTAAATTATAATTTGAATTTTTTTTAATAATATTATTATTTTATTTTATTAATATGAAGATCTAACTCAAGAGACGGAATTGAATTTGGGAATTGAATTTGGGATCTAATGGGCCCAAATTCAATTCCTCTTTGAAATTTTATAAATTTCTTTAAATTTCTAATCTTGTTATATACATATATTTAAAGCATTTTCCTAATTAAAATTTGTATTTTTTATTATTTTTAAATTATTTTTCAATTTTTAATTCATATTTATTTTTATTTATATTTAAGTCATTCGTATTAAAATCTTCATCACTAGATTGTAATTGGCTTTCACGTAATTCGATTCCTATTTGAATTACTCTAATTTATATATGTATACCTGAAATTTTATTTTAAATATTTATTTTCTAAATTATAATTTGAATATTTTTTTTTTTTTTTAATAAAATAAAATAAAATAAAATAAAATAAAATATAAATAAATTAAAATTAAATTAAATTAAATTAAATTAATTAAATTAAAACAAACTAAAATAAAATTTAAAAAAAAGTAAAATATAAATAAAGTAAAATAAAATAAATTAACATAAAATATAAATTACATAAAATAAAATATAAATAAAAAAGTAATAAACAAATTTTAATTAATTACATATAATATTAATTAACATATATTTAAAATCTAAATCGAACTGCATTTTACCCGATCAATAGATGATTTTTGTGGGCAACAATTAGCCTTCAATGCCTCCAAGGAACTCTTGGTTTCGCGCCACTGTAGCTGCAAAATTTATGTGAATTTCTTAATGAATATCCAGGCAGCGGTCCACGGCCGCAAAGGACAACATGTGAGGATGCTGCTGGTGCGTAGGGGCCGCAGGATGCTGCGAAATTTTACGATGCAAACAAAGAATAATCGTAACGTGTGAACTTTATGCTGTTTGGTCAGTGCGCCGCAGGTAAGCAGCCGCAGCAGCACCGGCAGCGGCAGCCGAAGCAGCAATGGGCAACGCATACAGCGTCCAGCCCAATTGACCTGCCGGAGTCCAGATAAACAAGGCAATAAGCGTCACGCAGGACACTTGTTGCCGTTGCTCCTCATTAGCGGGCGCCTACGGCATGCATTTGAGTGGGCGCCCGCCTGAATTGCCTTCTACTTGCCTCATTAGTTCAAATATATATATTGTGTGCGGCCAATGGGGCGTTTCGTTTAATTATGCAAACGCCGCCCGCTGGCCGAGTCGGTTATATTTCAAAACTGGTCTGCACAGCCAGCGAACGGCTCAGTTAACCAGTGTCCACCGCGGCAGCCACAACAGCAGCCAGCCAGTGCTCCCAACCAGCCATCCAGATAGTCTCTACAGCAACTCAAGCAGTCATGAGCCAGATCCGCGGAGCAGCGGCGCGGCCACGCAACTGGACACTTCGTGGCGCCGTTCTCCTCCTGGCGTTGCAGCTGCTCCAGACGCCAAGCGCGCTGCAGCACACTGAGGAAGGTCTCGAGTTGCTCTTCCGCGAGCGGTAAGTCAATGCGAAATGCCTGTGGTCAACTGAATTCAAGCTAACAAAAGCTTGAAATTGAGCCTTCAGTCTAGAGTGGACCCAGCCTTAAATCGATGCGACCCAGATATATTCTATATAGAGTATATTGTCCAAGTCGACAAGTTCGATTTTGGAACACCCAGTTTTGTTAAAACTTGATATATATAATTTTAATTTTTAATTGTACAAAATAAATTTTTTTTTTTTTAATATATAAATAAAATAGCTTTTCTTTGAAAATATCTACTTTCTTTCATTTTATTAATTATTTATATATTAAAATTATTATATATTAAAATAAAATATAAAATTTAAATTTGATTATAACAATTAAAAAAAAAAAAAAAAATATATATATATATATATATATATATATATATATATATATATATATATATATATATATATATATATATATTATTTTTTTTTTTTTTTTTTTTTTTTATAATTGTTATAATAAAATTTTAATTTTATATTTTATTTATTTTATTTTTTTGTATAACAAAAACCATTTTTTAAATAGAAAACTAAAAGCAACAAAATATAAAAAAAAAAATTTTTTTTTTTAATTTAGACTTAAAACATGAAAATTCACAAATATTTCGATTTATCTGTAATATCTGTAATATCTGAACTATATTAATTATTGACTTCTATTGGTAAACTCTCGCCAGCTCACAGTCGGATTGGGAGAACGTGTGGCATCGGGAGACGCACTCGCGCTGCCGGGACAAGCTGATCCGGCAGCTCTACTGGGCCTGCGAGAAGGACATCTACAGGCTGACGCGGCGCAACCGGAAGCGGGCCGGCGACGAGGTCTGGCAGAAGAGCAGCTCCAATCGTAAGTGACTTCGACTGACTCTTTGATACTTGAGAGAGATTTGCGAGATTATGCAATGTTGCCTTTGCAGCTGCTGTGGGCGGGGCAGCCTCCACCTGGCTGCACGTGAACTATGCGAACATGCTGCTGCGCAGCCGACGCTCCGACGCGCCCTCCATCACCAACGAGTGCTGCACCAAGGCCGGCTGCACCTGGGAGGAGTACGCCGAGTACTGCCCCTCGAACAAGCGCCGCAATCACTACTGAGTGCCCCCGACCTGCGCTCCACAATATTATACACGATATAGTACATACATATAACATATATATGCATATATATACACGATATAAATCTAATATTTTTTTTCTCTCCAACTTTTTTTTGTAGTTGTTTGTTTGTTCGTTGTTCGATTGTCTGTCGCGTCGCGTTTGAAGCTAAATAATAAATAAAGTTGTTTGCCAATAGAACAGATCGTGTTTTTATGGGAAATGAAAAGCTCTGGATGTGGATATGGAAATGGGCGTGCCATAGTGGGACTCATACAAAATTCCATGTCTATAGCTCTTATATTCATTGAGATAGACGTGTTCAAACACACGGACGTACGGACCGGTAGACGGACGGAAACTCTGACGGACAGGGCTAAATTGACTCAGCTCGGCTCCCTGTTCAAGAATATATATAGTTTATAGGTTCTGCCACGCCTGCTTCTGCCTTTTCCACACATTTTGACAAAACCATTATACCCTGAATTACACGATATAAATGATTCATAGTACGGGCAGGAATCAGCAACACAAATTTGATGTCATTCGGCTGTTGGAAGCGTGACAAATCCAAGAATCCAGATGTTCGATGAATGCATTTAACTACTATTAGACTGTGAATAAGTATTAAGAGTCCGTCCAACTGCAAAGCGCTGACTAAGTTATGGGAGTCTTACGCATAGCTCATCCAATATAATATACGATATATACAAGCACATATAGCATATATAGCATACGATATATAAAATAAATTATATATATAATATAAGATACACATAATACACGAAATATGTAATATATATATATATATATATATATATATATATATATATATATATATATATATATATAATGTATATCAAATACGATATATATAATATACGATATACATAATATACGATATGCAAAGAGCTGACTAAGTTATGGGAGTCTTACGCATAGCTCATCCAATATAATATACGATATATACAAGCACATATAGCATATATAGCATACGATATAATAATACATAATATGTATAGCACACGATATATACTAGGCGATATACGTATATAGTATACTGTATGTATGTAGTGTATCATATATGTATAATTTAAAATATATACAGTATATTTACATATAAATATATACTTTACAATATATATAGACGATATAGCATATAGTATGCAATGTATATAATATACAACAAATATATTTATCCAATATATATTACTTGATATATCAAATATACGATATAACTTACAGGTAAACTGAAATACAAATCTCTATACCTGAAAGAGGAGAGTAATTAACAAGATATAGATTCAGATTGATCAGTGATCAGCATATTCAATAAAACATAGGTCAGGTTATATATCAATATTTGAAGAGAAAGTATTTTAATGCTACAATTTCGACAAGTTTCCAATGGATAATTCTAGTGAACAGATTTTCTATTAAAGCTCTGTCAAGCCATAAGTATCTAGTTAAATGTATTTCACTTTCTTGACTTATTTATTGTTTTTTGGTGGATAACTTAAGATTGTTTCATTGAAGAGAACCAAGCGCGCACAACAAAAAGTTTTTCAGATACTTTTCCTTTTCCTTTTTTGTATCACAGATGAATTTTTCAATTAAAGCCAAAGTTGGGCAAATTAAGTCTAAAATTATATTAGGGTAAGATTCAATACAAATGGAATTTGGTTCTATCTGGGTCGAAATTCATTAAAGTTGGGTCTATTATTTCGCTATGATCTTATCGGTTATATAATCAAACTAAATTGATAATGGGTTGGGTTCCAGCTGCGATATTTACAGCTCTGTCGCATTTATCCTAAAAACTACTCTTAAAAGCAACAAACTATATCAAACTGTATATGCATAGCTATATATATAGATATAGACTGTGTGTCATATCGCTATCAAGATACATATATAGATAATCTTTAGAACTTAATGCTATAACGTTATGAGGGAGAACACAGCTAAGTAATCGCCACGTTACAAATGCGAAAGAGATGGCAACAGATCCCAACTGCACGACTGACTAAATATATATATATATATATGTATATATATATATATATATATATATATATATATATATATATATATATATATATATATATATATATGTGTGTGTATGTGTGTGTGCAATCTCAATTGCGGCTGTTGCCGGTGCTCGCATCGTCGTCCTTGGCATCCTTGCGCGCCTTGCCGCTCTTGTCCGCCGTCGTTGGCTGATGCTGGCGCTTGGACCCGTTCGCCTGGGCCTGGTCGTAGTGCTTGTCCAGCATTTCCAGCAGCGTCTGCTGTCGCTTGCCCTTGGCCTGAGCTGGAGAGGTTGTTCCTGTGCCTGCTGCTGCTGCAGCTGAGGTTGGGGTACCGCCACTCTCCAAGCTCGCAGCCAACATCATGGCATTGGCCTTCTCCTGCTCGGCATCGTCATCGTTGTCCGACAGCACGATTCCATTGATTTGCGAGCAGTCGGAGTCGGCAAACAGATCCGGACTTTGCTGCTGTGGTGCAGCAGGGGCAGCTGGGGCAGCTGGAGCAACTGGCGCAACTGGCGCGAGTGGAGCTGCCACTGCATCCACGGGCTGAACGTCTGGCTGTTTATGCAGCAGCTTCAGATTCTCAAGCACAAAGGCGTACAGAGACTTGCCAGCGCCCAGCTTCTTGAAGGCGCGCAGCAGGGAGTACAGCTGATGCACGGTGGTGCCGTGTGCGCGGAACAGCTGCCAGAGCACGTGCAGGTCGTCCCTGAGCTGGCGGTTGCCGAATGTGTAGTAGGCCAGTGGCCGGTTGTGATGGGCGCAGACCATGATCTGGATCAGCGCCTTCAGGTGCGGGTCGCCGCCGAAGGCGCCGCAGCCCCAGTTGCCGGTGGCCACGCCGGGCGGCGGCGTCGATAGCCAGTGCCGGAAGCCAATAGAGGCCTTGTTCAGCTCACGCAAGATGAGATCCTCACGGTACTGATGCGACTGCATCTGCTGGTCGAATCTGAGCGCGTCGATGGCCACAATGGCCGTGTGGCGCCGTCGCGACTTGTCGTACGGTGTCCGATCCTCGTGATTGCCGGCCCAGACAAAGCTGCTGGCGTAGCCCGTGTAGTTGCTGAAGCGCTCGCTGCCCACCAGCAGCAGCGCCTCCGTGGACAGCAGGCACTCGGTGAAGAGCTTCGAGATGAGCAGCTCCGGGCAGATGACGAAGCGTATTTCCTCCTGCACGCAGCCGTGGCCCAGGACACCGCCGCCCAAGAACTTGTTGGCGAAGTCCACCTGCAGCAGGCCAACGCCCTGATCCTCGATGGTGCCGCCGGCATTGATGTGCATGGGCACGCTGGCCAGGATCGCTGCGCTCGTATGCCAGTTGACCTCATCCTCCGGCTTGCCGCTGACGCGCATGAAGGTCAGGACGCCAGTGGGCACGTTGCTGGCATCCCGTTCCGTGGGACACACGCGCCGAAAGTAGTGAAAGATGCACTTGAGCTTCTCAAGCACCGCTGATCCAGTTCCCTGATAGAGTCTGCAAAGGAAGAAGATTCGGTTCAGTCGATGTTAATGCCAAGCCAAATCCAAACCAGATCTGAATACCTATTGAAGTTAATGTCCGGAAAGTTGCTGTACTCGGACTTGCGCTTAAGCGTGTTGCGGCGAGGAAAGGTGCACAGGAAGGCGTTGGCCAGCAAGCAAGAGATCTGCTCCTGGCTGAGCGACAACGCAGTCGTTTGGTTCTGCTTTAGCAGCGGTATGGGCGCTCTGACCAGCTCCGGCAGGCGCAGCGCCAGGCGGATAATGCGCGGCAGCAGATCCTCGAAGAACACGCGCGACTCACTGTCGTCCAGCTCACCGCTGAAGAGCTTGTGCAGCGCGCGGAAGCTCCACTGGTCCTTGTAGGTGCTGTTGTAGGACAGAATGGCCGCCTCCAGCTGCTTGCTGCTGGCAATCGGACGCTGCAGCGCCCGCTTGATCATGCCCCAGCGTGACTCGATCTCCGAGGTTCCGTCCTCCGCCTCGACGGGATACTTACTCTCGGGGGCACAGGGCAGGCGCACATGGTCGGCGTCCCAGCGATGTGCGCCCCGAAACGGACGCGGCGGCTCGCTGTCCGGCTCACGGATCGGATGCCGGTAGAGCACCTTGTGCTGGGCGCCCGGCAGCACGGCGCCCAGATGGTCCAGCTCGAAGGGCAGCAGTCCGCGATGCACCGCCTCGATGGGCAGGCAGCGCCAGTGCCACGGCGAGTCCATTTCGGCATCGCTGCCTGCCCGATCCATTCATAAACAATGGAAAATGCCGAAAAGTTGTAAAAGGTGCAAGAGATAAAAAAAAAAATGTAACATTGCCGCTTGCTTACCCGCCGAGTGGTCCGACGTCGTCGGCGAAGCGCTGCCGTCGACTGTGTCCTGGCGCGGGGCATCCGTCTTCATGCTGTTGCTGCTCTCGCCGTCCATTGGGTAATCAACGCGCGTGTTCTTAATGTTCGCAAGATGTTTAACGAATTGAAAACGCAACAGTGCTGGCAGTTGTTTGGCTAGTGTTGGCAAACGACGGCTGAGTATCAACATTCGCCCGACAATTGTGAGCTGTGTATGATAGTCTGTCCAAAGCTAAGTCGAATCTATGAAAATCCCATTGATTAATTGTCAGAAACTAAATTAAATGCTAACTTTGCATAAATTGATGTTTTATGCGTGTACAATTTTCTATCGACTATCGATAAGCGCAGCAGTTTAAGTGAACTCAAAATTGCACGCAGCCAACTTCACGCGAGTTCAAACTTACGCGCGCTAAAACGAGACTCCGAATGTGCGATTAGAGAAATTACACTGTTCAATTTGCACTGTTTTTGTTTCTTATTTTACTTCATTTCGTTTATTCACTTCTTTTTATTGTCATAAACTTAACAACTGGCAATTGCACACATTCATTTGCAGTTTAGATAACAGCTGTTTGAAAGCAATACGAAATAAACAAATAATTTTTACAGCTGTTTTCAAAGTTGCTGTAAAATCCATCTGCTCTTATATGACAACTTCACTTCATAACATGCATACATACATACATACATATCTCTTGTCTGTTTGTACATTTGTTTATTTGATTGAATTATGCAAAGTTCGTGAAGCTGCGAAATATAAACAGCAAGATAGAGAGAGGGAGAGAAAGAGACTATATGCTGCGCCCCTCTTTTCGCCACCAGCACTTTAGCCTAGTGTGTCTGCTCGTTCGTTCACTGTTACGAAACCCAGTAGGACTTGCCTGCCAACCAAAGCTATGCTTTTGACATGCGTTATCAGAATGAAGTATTGAATTTGTAGCGTTTGTTTGGCTGAAATAATTAAATAAGCGATTTTAAATCGCGATCCAGCTTTACTTAATCCCACTATGATATTTTGGTTGTTATTAATTAAATGCTAAAAAGATCTGCTGGGATGTTGGTGTGGTTGTTAGTGTGTGTGTGTGTTAAGTGCTATCGCAGAGTTCAACACACCTTTATCGCTGCCTAATCAGCCGCATTGGGTTAGCTGCGCACTTGCCATTGCTCAGCTGAATTTTTTTTTGAAACTTTTGCGCTCTGCCTGCGTGCGAAGTCGCGCGTCGCGTCGAATGCGTAAACAAATGAAGATAGCAAAGGAAAGCAGCAACAAAATTATCAACAATTTTAGTCCCGCAAAACTTAATGAGTTTTGACTTGGTGTGTCCGAGAGAGAGAGAGAGAGAGAGAGAAGGTGTGTGTGTGCGTTTGTGTGTAGCCTTCAAGTCTACGTCGCAGTCGCCTTGACCATAACCTAGAAATATATGTATGGATGTATTCGTGAGAGCGCCAGAGATTGGCTGTTTGCTTGTATATGTGTGTGCGTGTGTGTGCTAGTGTACATGTATAGTACATGTATATTTGTCAGCTGCGCAGCAGCAAACAGGTACGCAGGCCGCGACTGCGGCGGCATCCAATAAGGTGCCAAAAACAAACGACAACAGTGAAAGCAACAGCAACAAAGCGCCAGCATAAGGAAAGCACTCACACATACAGAGAATGCGAAATGTTACTAAACTTTTCAAGGTCACCTTAAGTATGAACTACAAAATACGTTGACGTCGACGCTGGCGTCGATTGCGCATACGGCGTCAAATGCAGACAGCAGCCAGCAACGCCGACCTCGTCAGAAGCGTTTGGCGAGCGAACTGTAAATGTTCGTGTTGTTGTTGTTGTTTGTGCATAAAACAAAATTAGGAGTCTCATTGTCAGAAGTACTCTCTCTCTCGCTCTCGCTCTCTCACTCTCTCTCCATCTCTCTGTCTTCGGATCACATGATCCAAATGTTTGTTTGCGCTCAGCTTGCTGCGGGAATGCATCCAATTTTTTTCAGCTTTCAACTGGTTTTTCATATATTTGCAATCTTCTTGCATAATACAACAACAAATTATATACATATACATATGTATGTATAATTATACATATGTATGTACATACTGACGTAATGCTGGCAATATTGTTGACATGATAGCTCAATATCTACAATGTTTATGAATTTCTAGATAAAGTTGGAAGTGAATAGCGAAAACTTCTCACAGAACTCTCTCTATATATTTATTTACCTTATGTTTATATATGTATATACATATATATTTATATTCTCTTACTTTAAACACCCGATTAATGTTGCTGTGACGATCGGCCTATGATTAACAGAACTTACTCCAATTGGACCGAAGGCGACTAATGCGAATACGCATTAATCGAATTGGAGAGGGAGTGGGAGAGGCATAGATTGGCAGAAGTCTATACATTGATATATGTAAGTCTAACTTATCGATATACATATATTGATTAATATGAAAGAAACTTTGAAGTAAAGCCTACGATAGTCGAATGGGAATAGTAAACATATGGATTAGAACTGGTTAATATCCAGAACCCAAAGGAAGAAAAATATATTGACCTCATATATGTATCTATATATCACATCAGTATGTATATACAGTATAAATTGAGTGTAAATATCGCTCGGAATACTAGTTGAATTTGTTGAATCACTTCAATTGCTCACCTGTTCCATTGAGCAATCAGCAGTTCCTGACCGATAGATCAAATTCAGATGATCATAAACAGTTTAGCCAGTTCACTAGTTCCAACTAGCTCAAAGTAACCGATAACTAGTTTAGCCGCGTAATTATAAGCCTAGAGTTCGATTCACTAATCACTGAGTCAAGTAATTTACTTTCTTGGCTCATTTTAATGAACTTTCTCTACTCAATTGAACTAGTACGGAAAAAGCTCATTACGTAATTTTAAAGAACTTTTTCTGAGCTATGTATGTATAAAAGATTAATTTAAAATAAATTCTCATTAGAAAAAAAAAAACGATTAAATTAAAACTAAATAAAGTTTACGTAACTTTTTAATGATATATATATATATGTATATACATATGTGTATATATCAACGTTTAATTTGATTCTCTTATTATGGGCAATTTGCGATATTTAAAGCGCTTCAGTTAAGTATTTTCACTCGTCCAACTAGCATTGAGTAATTTCCAATAAGAACTCGCGTTGACCGCTTATCGCGTGCAACGCTTCATACAAATCGTGGGAGAGGGAGAGAGATGGAGATGGAGATGGAGCTGCACATGATGCAAAAAGCTTTTAAGCTTAGCTGCAATTGTTTAGATTCGCTGTTTTTGTTCAGTTTTTGGGCTTTCAACAACAAAACCGTTAAACACTGACGGCGCGTCTCTCGCGTTCGCCAATTTACTGTTGTTTGCTGTTATTGTTGTTGTCGTCATCGCAACAAACAAAGCTACATATGCAAAGGGGCTGCGATTAGCGCAGCTATCGAAATTGCTATCGATTTGCATTGTTTGCACTTTGCGCTCGTTCTCGCCTCGATTGGACGCCAGAGAGCAAGATTGATTAGATGGGCCGTTGAGAGTGTAAACACAAAGGCAAGTGGGCGTGCAGCGCTACAGCAATACAATGCAATTCGCACACGCACACACACAGATACTCACTCGCCTATGCATGTGTGTACACATGCATACGAACAGCAGTGGCTGGCAGCTATAAATAGACTCGAGCTGGATGGCAATGGTGAGAGAGAGAGTGCGAGAGTGAATGGAGAGAGGAGAGCAGGGTCAACGGTAAACTGAGTGCATGGGCTGAGGCGTGGCTGACCACGTGTTGCTAGGCGGGTCGCTCAACCCATAGATATAGACAAATGTTTGCGAGTACGTGTTCTGCCCTGTTAAATTTTCGCATGCGCGCATGACCTTGAAAATTTTACGTCGCGACGCGTCTAAAAACGGCTGACGTCGACGCCGACGTCGACGCAGCCATCAGAAAGTCAACAAACAGCGGCAGCAACGCGAGCAAAACAAATTTTTCTTTCTATTTATTTGTTGCCCGAAAATTGTTGATGACACTGCGACTAACATAGACATATGTACATACATACATACGTATGTATACATATGTATGTATGTATGTAAGTATGTCCGCTATTTATGAAAACAGTTTCACTGTAAACAGAATTCGATCGAAAATTGAGCTAGAAACAGAGAAGCCAGATCGTTGTAGTCATTCGTAACCGACTTCATAATACCCGCTCAAATTTGCTCAGGCCTAGTGGCTCACAGATTACTTACTTTGATATCTCTTTTCATTTGGATTTTAGAGATGAATACGATGTCTCCTTCACAGTCAAAAGTGCGTCAGCCACAATGCTTATATACCCTGGCTCTCAAACTGTAAAAAATATAGTGATCTGCCCATTGCTGTTCTCAAGAATAACCACTCCCGAACAGACAAGGGTAGTTTTTATTTATATGTATATATTTTTTTTGTTCGCATAGAAGCCATCATTGGCCCACTGTGTGCATACACTCGCACACGTACGCACGCGTTCTCTGCTTGCTGAGCAGTCGGCGCAGCAGCTGCGCTCATGGATATGTTTCCAATTGGACTTTCCTACTGAAATTTGAAGAATGAAATTATAATGACATCCAGGTCTGTCTAAATTACCCAATCAATGAATGCGGAAAAAATATGATTTATAAATTTTATTTATTATTTTTTATTTGAAATCAACTTAGAGCTAAAGTACAGATGTCATCTTATGCTGTTCTTCAGCTACAAATGTTTACGCTAATGCTTCTTTCTTCTCGAAAACTCTCGAGGGCGGCTGACGTGATCAATAACTGACTATGTTTACCTTAAGCCCGCAATGCTTACTTGGCTATAGTATGTGTGCATATATGTACATACATATGTAGACATATGGATGTAGGATATATTTTTTTTTATAAGTTTTCATAAAGTTCTAGTGGATACTCAGTAACTATAACTATAAACTATATTATTATTATGATTTTATTTCATTTTTTAATTTATTTATTTATATATTATAAGTAAATTTTAGTATTATAATAATTATTATTATATTATATTTATTATTTTTATTATATATATATATTATTTATTATTTATAGCATTTAAAATTAGTTTTTGAATTTATTTTGACTTTCATATTTAAGAAATAATTATTTTTCATGCAGATTATGCTTAAATTTCTATGGTCTTAAATGTAACAAGATATTATAGATGGGCATCTGTAGACAGCCAGCTTTTGCTAATACAATTTGTGCCTAACACTGAAATTGCGCCATCTATTGTTTTATTTGTTTTCACATATCTTTATAAAACTTGCAAACTACTATGTTTTATTTTTTTTACAATTTTATATATTTTATAATATATTTTTAATATTTCCCTTTACAAATTGTCTTTGAGTTAAATATATTATTTACTGTATTTCGAAATTTTATCCGTTTAGAAATATTGTTCGCTCTGTTTAGAATATGGCCTTATCGTCGTCAATATACTCACAATTATAAGATATTTCATAAAAACTTTGATTGAACATTGAAACAATTGAAAAAGTTCAAACATCCAAAACCTCAATTAAACTAATATGAAATGTTGCCTGGTTGTATATATATAACATTTCTAGTTTATTTTACAATTCTGGCTTTTGAGAATGAGATAGTTTGGAGCAGATTCAGTAGATCAAGTGATATTTAAAAAAAATATTATTCCCTAATTAAATTTCATATTTTCAAAAGATATCTAACTTTAGTTACTTCAATGAAAGTCGCATTATATTATAGCCGATTTGAATTGTTCTCAGGAAGGACACAAAATACAGTTAACTTTACGAACAAATGGGACTCTTTGAAAGAACTAAATCCATACTATATCCATAATATATCCAAACTATATCCATACTATAACCATACTACATCCATACTATATTCATACTATATCCATAATATATCCATACTACATCAATACTATATTCATACTATATCCATCCTATATCCATACTACATCCATACTATATCCAAACTATATCCATACTATATCCATAATATATCCAAACTATATCCATACTATAACCATACTACATCCATACTATATTCATACTATATCCATCCTATATTCATACTATATCCATAATATATCCATACTACATCCATACTATATCCAAACTATATCCATACTATATCCATAATATATCCAAACTATATCCATACTATAACCATACTACATCCATACTATATTCATACTATAACCATACTACATCCATACTATATTCATACTATATTCATACTATATCCAAACTATATCCATACTGTAACCATACTACAGCCATACTATATTCATACTATATTCATACTATATTCATACTACATTCATACTATATTCATACTATATCCAAACTATATCCAAACTATATCCATAATATATCCAAACTATATCCATACTATAACCATACTACATCCATACTATATTCATACTATAACCATACTACATCCATACTATATTCATACTATATTCATACTATATCCATAATATACCCAAACTATATCCATACTATAACCATACTACATCCATACTATATTCATACTATATCCATCCTATATTCATACTATATCCATAATATATCCATACTACATCCATACTATATCCAAACTATATCCATACTATATCCATAATATATCCAAACTATATCCATACTATAACCATACTACATCCATACTATATTCATACTATAACCATACTACATCCATACTATATTCATTCTATATTCATACTATATTCATACTATATTCATACTATATCCAAACTATATCCATACTGTAACCATACTACATCCATACTATATTCATACTATATTCATACTATATTCATACTATATTCATACTATATTCATACTATATTCATACTATATTCATACTATATCCAAACTATATCCAAACTATATCCATAATATATCCAAACTATATCCATACTATAACCATACTACATCCATACTATATTCATACTATAACCATACTACATCCATACTATATTCATACTATATTCATACTATATTCATACTATATCCAAACTATATCCATACTGTAACCATACTACATCCATACTATATTCATACTATATTCATACTATATTCATACTATATTCATACTATATTCATACTATATTCATACTATATCCAAACTATATCCAAACTATATCCATAATATATCCAAACTATATCCATACTATAACCATACTACATCCATACTATATTCATACTATAACCATACTACATCCATACTATATTCATACTATATTCATACTATATCCATAATATATCCAAACTATACTCATACTATAACCATACTACATCCATACTATATTCATACTATATCCATCCTATATTCAAACTATATCCATAATATATCCATACTACATCCATACTATATCCAAACTATATTCATACTATATCCATAATATATCCAAACTATATCCATACTATAACCATACTACATCCATACTATATTCATACTATAACCATACTACATCCATACTATATTCATACTATATTCATACTATATTCATAATATATCCAAACTATATCCATACTGTAACCATACTACATCCATACTATATTCATACTATATTCATACTATATTCATACTATATTCATACTATATTCATACTATATTCATACTATATTCATACTATATCCAAACTATATCCAAACTATATCCATAATATATCCAAACTATATCCATACTATAACCATACTACATCCATACTATATTCATACTATAACCATACTACATCCATACTATATTCATACTATATTCATACTATATCCAAACTATATCCAAACTATATCCATAATATATCCAAACTATATCCATACTATATCCATACTACATCCATACTATATTCATACTATATCCATAATATATCCAAACTATACTCATACTATAACCATACTACATCCATACTATAACCATACTACATCCATACTATATTCATACTATATTCATACTATATTCATACTATATCCAAACTATATCCAAACTATATCCATAATATATCCAAACTATATCCATACTATATCCATACTACATCCATACTATATTCATACTATATCCATAATATATCCAAACTATACTCATACTATAACCATACTACATCCATACTATATTCATACTATATTCATACTATATCCATAATATATCCAAACTATACTCATACTATAACCATACTACATCCATACTATATTCATACTATATCCATCCTATATTCATACTATATCCATAATATATCCATACTACATCCATACTATATCCAAACTATATCCATACTATATCCATAATATATCCAAACTATATCCATACTATAACCATACTACATCCATACCATATTCATACTATAACCATACTACATCCATACTATATTCATACTATATCCATAATATATCCAAACTATACTCATACTATAACCATACTACATCCATACTATAACCATACTACATCCATACTATATTCATACTATAACCATACTACATCCATACTATATTCATACTATATTCATACTATATCCAAACTATATCCAAACTATATCCATAATATATCCAAACTATATCCATACTATAACCATACTACATCCATACTATATTCATACTATAACCATACTACATCCATACTATATTCATACTATATTCATACTATATCCATAATATATCCAAACTATACTCATACTATAACCATACTACATCCATACTATATTCATACTATAACCATACTACATCCATACTTTATTCATACTATATTCATACTATATTCATACTATATTCATACTATATTCATACTACATCCGTCCTATATCCATACTTTATTCATACAATATCCATACTATATCCAAACTATATCCATACTATATCCATAATATATCCAAACTATATCCATACTATAACCATACTACATCCATACTATATTCATACTATATTCATACTATATTCATACTATATTCATACTATATTCATACTATATCCATCCTATATCCATACTTTATTCATACTATATCCAAACTATATCCATACTATATCCATACTATAACCATACTACATCCATACTATATTCATACTATATTCATACTATATTCATACTATATTCATACTATATTCATACTATATCCATCCTATATCCATACTTTATTCATACTATATCCAAACTATATCCATACTATATCCATACTATAACCATACTACATCCATACTATATTCATACTATATCCATACTATATCAAACTATATCCATACTATATTCATTCTATATCCATAATATATCCATACTGCATCCATACTATATTCATACTATATCCATACTATATCCATAATATATCCAAACTATATCCATACTTTATTCATACTATATCCAAACTATATCCATACTATATCCATACCATATTCATACTACATCCATACTATATTCATACTATATCCATATTGTATTCATACTATATCCATACTATATCCATACTATATTCATACTACATCCATACTATATTCATACTACATCCATACTATATTCATACTACATCCATACTATATTCATACTATATCCATCCTATATCCATACTTTATTCATACTATATCCAAACTATATCCATTCTGTAACCTTACTACATCCATACTATATTCATACTATATTCATACTATATCCATACTATATCCCTACCATATCCCTACTACAGCCAAACTATATCCCTACTACATCCATACTATATCCACACTACATCCATACATGGTGTTCCAAACCCTATAAGGGGTTAAGTTAAGTTCGAACTAGGATCAGCTAGGCATATTAAGAAATATAAGAACTATACTCTGCTTGGGATATAAGGTGCCTAAAGCATATTTTCGATGGAGAAATGGCCAATTGCGACGTACTGGACCCCGAACTATCAGAATTAGAGATATCAGCGCCCGAGAAAGGTTTCATTTTCGTACAAATATAACCCCAATGATACATCAATCAACAACATAACTCACGAGGAACTTGAAGAAAAGCAAAAAGACAGAAATAAGGGTACCACTGTTCAAGGGACGCGAAGTAAAGACTACAATAGAAGACTATGGACTAGAAACTACAGAAGGAAATCCTGGAGAACAAGCGAATAGTTAAAGTATATAAGCTAAGGGGTGTCCCTCACACACGCGACGGTCAATATCGCGTTATGTTTTTTAAATAATAAATAATAAGAAAAAAGAACTGAGCTTAAAAATTAAAAAAGAAATAAAAATAAAAAAAAGAAGGAGACGCAACAATGCCCCAAGAACAATCTAACAACATGGACGGATCTTCGAAAACAACTGATTTTAAATTACAAGACGCAAACCAAGAGGAGGAATTCAAGAGTACCCCATTCAAAGGAAACGTACGAGCTTTCCTGGAAGAGGCAGAACACCGTAGGCAGACACTGATGAGTTTCTACTTCATAATCATACTATCGTTTACATTCTGCACGATATGCCACACCCAACAAAGACAGATAAATAACTTGGATACGGATCACGGATATTTACTGTTCTCAGACAAACCTCTAGAATTACCAACAAGATTCAAGCATCATTTAATCATTTATACAACAAATTGCAACAAGAATCAAACGGTATAATCTTACATAAAGAGAAAATAAGGAAAATATGCAAGATAGTTTTAGATACCAGTTATTACAATTTATTGAATATGTAGAAGACATTGAAATGGGTATGCAATTGTCAAGACTAGGACCTTTTAATCCAAAATTAACAGACTTGGCAGCGTCAATAATCGAAACATACTTCTAATCAAAACATCTACTTGAATTAACTACCAAGATAATATCATACTAATTGTATCCCATATCCCAATTGACTTTCAATCCACTAACACCATCAAAATAATCCCATATCCATATCCATATCCATATCCATATCCATATCCATATCCATTCACAAGCCCAAAACACCATCAGTTCAGCCAGAAGAACAATAGCAAGAAAACACAATTATCGAGATGACACAATCAACTTTACCAAAACTTTACCCTTCTGTGTCACCTTGACTCGCAGGCTGGCCACGTAAGAAGAGGGAAGTGACATAATCATACTGATTACGCCCACGATATCTAAAAGCTGTTCCCATAGCGAAATAGATTAATGTAAGCATTTTCTCCCCCATCGATCGAAATATATTAATGTAAACATTCCCAAGCTTGGTAATTGTAAACAAAGAGCGGCCAAGCCGGCGCTTCTCCCCCATCGATCGGCGTCGATCGAAACAAATCCCCAGCAAGATGTCTCACCCACAAGTAAACATTTGTTCCCAACAACATGCACCACCCGAAAGTTGCAAACATTCAGAAAGAGTTCATTTTATTTCAATAGACACACATTTAGTTAGCCTTAAGTTGATACTGAATAAAGCAAGTTGCCCAAAAATGAAAAGCATGACTTCGACTTTAAAAGAAAACGTAGTGCGTGGCATTAGTTTGACTCAAAAAATTGATACATTCAATTATATATATACAGATATATATGTGTGTTATACAATCCTTATAGGCAATTGTGATTGTAATTATGCCAATCTGGATAATCAAACTAGAACACTTCAGAATCAAATAGCTGAGTCAAAAGCACAGATCAACTTGTCATCATGTAACGAGCGTGAGCCAAATCAATGACTTTATATGTTGTGATGTATCATTTGACATCGTTAAGTCCTTGCCAGAATTCTCAAGTAATTAGGAGATATGTGGGCGCTTTAAAAATCGTAACAATTGTAGAATATTACTAAGACATAATATTCTAGGATCATTAAGACTGCTAAAGCGCCCACATATCTCCCACTTCCTTCCCACATAACAAAAGAGTTTAATAAATAAACCCATAATGACATATGGCGATAAGGGCAGCATTATAAGAGAAATAAATGATAGAGATAGGGAAAAGGTCTTAAGAGTTTTCATCACAGGGCTTAACGGTTCCCTGTCCGATATATTGTTTTCTCTTAAGCCAGAAAATCCAACGAATGCTTTGGCAAAAGCACAAGGCTCGAAGCAAATTACCAACGAGCACATTTTGTCAACACGCAGCAAAAGAATCCGAACAAAAATCATCAAGAGAAGAATGATAGTAAAAAGAATGGTAGCTCCTTACGATTTGACCATCGTCAACAAAATCACAAATTTGTAAAAAATAACAAATTTACCCAACCCACACCAGAGCCTACGGATGTAGACAGATGCGTTCAAATGCTTAACAAACCTTATCAACAAATGCAAAGCTTTGAGCAAGATAAACAAAGAGAATAAGAGAAGATAAATAGAGTAGACGTATTAACAATAGGCAGGAAGGCCATTTTGTAGAGAAACAGGAGGAGAACTCCCCTTCATCCTCAAAAAAGATAAAAACGTAAACAAAAACCTAAAAAAAAATAATAGATACGGGTGATACTGCCTGTTATATTAATATCGTCATATAGAGTAAGCCTGAAAAACTCATAATAAACAGAAGAGTGAAATCTGTAAATGGTTATAGTATCAATACAATCTTCCATGATATAACTATTTCTGTAAAACGTTGTAGATTTTATGAAGTCTATAATTTAAATGGCGATTTATAAGTCGGATACAGTCTTTTAAAGGACATAAATGCAGTAAGTGACCTTTATAAAGGGACACTGAAATATAACGGTAAAACAGAACAAATTGGCCATCTCAAAAGCTTAGATGAACCTCACATCTTTGTAAAGTCTGAATGTAATTATGAAAATAATAAATCACTTTCACTATTTACTGCATCTGAAATAGAATCATCGTCATCAAGTGACTCTGATTCGGAACAGAAGACAAAAATTGGAAAGCAAGAAAAGAAGATAGGAACAAGAGCAGGCAGCAAAAGTTGTCGGTATCCTCTATAAGTTCTTCCGACTGCAGAACTAATAGTTCCATTGAAAAAGTGTAAAATCCAATGCATCTGGAACAACAAGTTCTTCAAGACATTGAGGAGAAACATTCTCGCATCCCATTGAGTCTCCCTTTTACAACAGATATTAAAGGGGAAATAAGAACTCTTAACGGGAATGCGATATATAGCAAGCAATATCCTCATCCTCATTTAGTTAGCAATTTTGTTAAGCAGGAAATAAATAGGATGTTGAATGAGAACATAATAAGACCTAGGCAGAGGCCATGAAACTCTCCTGGGTGGGTTGTGGGTAAATAGGTTTTAACGAAGATGGTACACAAAAAAAAAACGATTAGTCATCGATTATAAAAATTTAAATAATAGTACAATCCCAGATAGATATCCAATGCCCGATCCCTTCTAGGTGAAGCGCTATACTTTTCGTCTATCGATTTAGAATCTGGTTTTCATCAGATGCCAATGAAAATAGAAGACATGGAAAAACAGCATTTTCCATTGATAATGGAAAATCTGAATTCCTTAGTTTGCCTTTTGGACTTGCAAACGCACCAAGTATATCCCAAAGAGCAATGGATAATATACTGAGTGGCAACTGCCCCCTTTCTTAAAGAGGGTCGTCCCGATTCTTAATAGCCATTTTCGAAGGCTTCGATTCGTTTGTTTAATACATCGATGTCGTGTGTATCTATGCTAGATGGTTTGCGTATTATCTACTGCTCCACTGAGTCCAACCATAGATGGGGCTATTGGATAAAAATTGAAAATTGAAAATTGAATTTTTTGTATATGTGCTATGCTATTTGTTATTTTTGAAGATCGAACGTGGAGATCTCCTAGTCGGGCTCCGACTAGAGTTTCCCTACTTGCTTATAATCGATGACTAACCGATTCTTTTGTGTACCATCTTCGTTAAAACCTATTTACCCACAACCCACCCAGGAGAGTTTCAAGACCTCTGCCTAGGTCTTATTATGTTCTCATTCAACATCCTATTTATTTCCTGCTTAACAAAATTGCTCTCTGAATGAGAATAAGGATATTGCTTGCTATATATCGCATTCCCGTTTAGAGTTCTTATTTCTCCTTTAACATCTTTTCTGAAATGGAGAGTCAAAAGGATGCGAGAATGTTTCTCTTCAATGCCTTGAAGAACTTGTTGGTCCAGATGCACTGGATTTTACACTTTTTCAATGGAACTATTGGCTCTGCAGTCAGAAGAACTTATAGAGGATACCGACAACTTTGCTGCCTGCTCTTGATCTTATCTTCTTTTCTTGCTTTCCAATGTTTGTCTTCTGTTTCGAATCAGAGTCACTTGATGACGATGATTCTATTTCAGATGCAGTAAATAATGAAAGTGATTTATTATTTTCATAATTACATTCAGATTGTACAAAGATGTGAGGCTCATCTAAGCTTTTGAGATGGCCAATTTGTTCTGTTTTACCGTTATATTTCAGTGTCCCTTTATAAAGGTCACTTACTGCATTTATGTCCTTTAAAAGACTGTATCCGACTTATAAATCGCCATTTAAATTATAGACTTCATAAAATCTACAACGTTTTACAGAAATAGTTATATCATGGAAGATTGTATTGATACTATAACCATTTACAGATTTTACTCTTCTGTTTATTATGAGTTTTTCAGGGTTACTCTAAATGACGTTATTAATATAACAGGCAGTATCAACCGTATCTATCAATATTTTGAGGTTTTTGTTTACTTTTTAACCTATTATGAAGATGAAGGGGAGTTTTCCTCCTGTTCCTCCACAAAATATTCTTCCTGCATATTGTTAATATTATTATTTTATTTATTTTCTCTTATTCTCTTTTTTACATTGCTCAAAGCTTTGCATTTGTTGATAAGGTTTGTTAAGCATTTGAACGCATCTGTCTACATCCGTAGGCTCTGGTGTGGGTTGGGTAAATTTGTTATTTTTAAAAAATTTGTGATTTTGTTGACGATGGTCAAATCGTAAGGAGTTACAATTCTTTTTACTATCATTCTTCTCTTGATGATTTTTGTTCGGATTCTTTTGCTGCGTGTTGACAAAATGTACTCGGTGGCAATTTGCTTCGAGCCTTGTGGTTTTGCCAAAGCATTCGGTAGGTTTTCTGGCTTAAGAGAAAACAATATATCCGACAGGGAACCGTTAAGCCCTGTGATGAAAACTCTTAAGACCTTTTCCCTATTTCTACCATTTATTTCTCTTATAATGCTGCCCTTATCGTCATATGTCATTATGGGTTTATTTATTAAAATGGTATGTTTTTGTTAACTAACTTCTAATATTCTATGACGGGTAAGTTACCTTGTCGTAGGATACTCAGTTCTTGCGAAGTCTAATCATGAAATTATCGCTTTAAAATTATGAACAGTACCATGATTAGTTAAAGTACCGCTTGCCCTACCGGTGATCTAATGTATAGTCTTTCATCATGAAATAATGTGACTTCGTGTCATCTACACCCAGGCACGAACTTGCGGTGGCAAACGATGATATCATGGTTTTTCAGAAAACCTATAGAAACATGATTCTTCCAATTATTCTTCAAAGCAAACATGAAAACAACTTTCGAAAGTCAAAGTTCATTAGAGAAGAAATTTCAATTTTTAGTACTAGTAGAAGTAGTTCAATTTCTTCCACGAGGCCTGGATAGACAGCCTCAGGCGCCCCAACGTAATCTACAATGAATAATATCTTGACTTGCGGTAAGATACGACAATCAACAGCAATCGCTGGACCAGGTTAAGGCGAGAGGATCCGAGAGGATCCCGATCCGACCAACACACATCTTAGTTTATACGAACAACACTTGAAGTAGAGTGGAGTAGAGTAGAAGACAGTACAACGGGATGCAGTATGTCCAGGATGATATGGAAAATATGCCAAACCCACAACGATGGACAATGGCCTAGTTCTTCATCAGCCCCATTCAAATTTTCAATGCCTCGTTCAACTAGTTACTAAGGAGATCCCAGTCAAGGTCTAGGCTCTGATCAGATAGAAAGAGTTTATTCAGGAGCAATTCAATATAAAGGATTGTTCCGAGGCTATATCGGTATAGTGTTAAGTATTATAAAATATCATTCAATCAATAGAAGTGCTCTACTCTGAGCTGCTCTCAACTGAGCTACCAAATCTGCTCTCAAACTATTTGCCATTTCTTAACTGTTTTTGTTCAATTCTAATTTTTCAAAAGTTTCAATTTAGATTATTCAGTTTAAAAGAGCTCATATTTTCAATCTATCTATCTAATTTGTTCCTTAACGTATACAATTAATATTTTTAATAATAAAATATAAAATATTTGTATAAATTTAAAAAAAAAAAAAAAAAAAAAAATATTTGTAAAAATTTTCAAAAATATTTGTAAAAATTATTAAATATAAATGTAAAAATTTTCAAAAATATTTGTAAAAATTTTTAAAAATATTTGTAAAAATATATGTTAAAATTTTCCAAAATATTTTGTTATTTTCAAAATATTTTATAAAAATTTATACTATATTTGTGGTGGCTCACGTCAAGGGTCTTTCTTCTTTAATGCATGCGGAGTCGTCCAGGTCTTCCTTCCTTCCTTCCTTCTAAAGTTGTGTTTTTTTGGTTGAAAGTTAGAATTCTTTGATTGTGGTATGTTGATTATGTTATGTATTATGTATGTTATTGGTTTTTTCTTTTAATTTTAATTTGTTTTCAAGTTGTTCAAAGTTGGAGTACTCTGATGTTTGATAAATGTTTTTTAAAGCTCATGAAATTTTGTTTGTCAATTAATTTTTGACGATTTTTATTTATTTTATATTTTGTATAAAGTGTTATTTATAGTTCTTTTTTGTTGAATGAATTATCATGTTTTTTTTATGGCTCGTGATAATGTCTTAAGGAATTGTTGATGATTTTTGTAGAGTTTTTTTTTTTAAATTTAATTAATTATTTTTTAATTCCTCCTCCCTTTTAAAGTTTCTTTGATTTTAGACTAAATTTGTTTTTATTTTTAAGAACATGATATTTATGTTTTGTAGAAATTTGTTGACGATTATTAGATTTTTAATTAGAAATTTAATTTTGTTTCAAAATGTTTGCTTTTAGAAGTTACTGTTCTTTGATTGTTCAATAATGCATGTTGTTGCAGTAGATTTTTTTTTTTTTTTTTTTTTTTTTTTTTTTTTTGGTTTGATGCATGATGGTGCTGTCTTTGTAAGGCTCACGATATTTCTTCTTTTTTCAAGGAATTTGTATTAATTTTTGTTGAAGGCTTTAAGGCTTTTCACAGTTAGATTTCTTTGTTGAGTAATGTTCTTGTTTTTTTTTTAGGCACACGATTTTTTTTTTTTTTTTTTTTTCAATAAATTTTGTATGATTTTCACTTAAAAGTTTTGTAGTTTTCTATTATGTTATGGAAGGGTCCAACGTCGGGCGCCAATGAACCAATTCTTAAAAGGGAATTGGAAAAAAAAAATTTTCTTTCTCGTGGGACCCAAAGATATCTGCTTTATGTGAAGCCAAAACTGGAACTGAAGTACATGTGTGATCTTATGCTGTTCTTCAGCCCCGTTTATGCTAAAGCTTCTTTATTGAAGCTCGAAAGCTCGAAAGCTCGAAAGCTCTAAAGCTCACGAGGGTGGCCTACGTGATCAGAAAACGGATTCGGATTATGTTTACTTTGGGAACTGCGCGTGGAAATTTTGAAGGTGACTTCCCCGTTATGTTTATGCTAACTGCGCTCCGACCAACACTGGACTCTGCGAAAATGTTTACTTTAAGAGTTTCCATTGTGCTTACTGTGCCCCTAGCTTGGCTTTAAGCTGATCGTGCGTGCTCGTGTTATGAGTGGCGCGACTATGCTTTAGCTGAAACTGGCGATGGAGGGAGAACGAGCCAAGCTATTGCACTGGAAC
The DNA here is from genome assembly GCA_035047485.1 of Drosophila peninsularis. Lineage (NCBI taxonomy): Eukaryota > Metazoa > Arthropoda > Insecta > Diptera > Drosophilidae > Drosophila > Drosophila peninsularis. The sequence goes on from JAWNPN010000028.1 coordinate 11,449,983, forward strand.
CGAACCCCAAAACTGTTTATATTACTGAATAGGCATTTCTTATGAATTGATGTATGTAAGTATGCAAGTATGTATGTATATATGTAGTATGTATGTACGTATGTATGTCCGTTAAACAGAAATCGCTTCGATCGAAAATTGAGCTAGAAACAGAGAAGCCAGAGCGTTTTAGACAATAATGACCGATTGCGTATTACCCGCTCAAATTTGCTCAGGCCTACAGTGGCTGAGAGATTACTTACTTTGATATCTCTTTCCGTTTTGATTTTAAAGATGAATTCGATGTCTCCTCCACAGTCAAAAGTGATTCAGCCACAATGCTTATATACCCTGGCTCTCAAACTGTAAAATATATACATATATTGCTTTTCTCAAGAATATCAACTCCCGAATAGACAAGGGTAGTTTTTATTACAAGTCTCAGACGAACTATATACCCGTTTCACTTCATTACAGAGTATCAAACAAGTCTCTTACTTGTGTGCTCGACTAGCACATACTTCAAAGCTATATACGTATAGGTTTTATATTTGTTCGCAAAGAAGCCATCATAGGCCCACTGTGCGCATACAGTTGCACACATACGCACGCGCTCGCTGCTCGCTGCTCGCTTCGCTGTCGACGCAGCAGCTGCGCTCATGGATGTGTTTCCAAGTGGAAGTGTACTGCTAACTAAGTGTCGTTCCAATTGGACTTTCATATTGAAATTTGAAGAATGTAATTTAATGACAACCAGATGTTTGCACAAGTTTCTAATTATTTGAAAAACTTGTTTGGGCAAGGGGATGGGCTGGCGGAAGGGGCAGAAGGTGGGGAGGGGAGTATGGGTGTGGGTATTACTTATTGAGCATTTCCATGACCAAAGTCTCTTTCACATGGAAATTTACTATTAGCAACAACTAATGTGCCCGTAGACAATGAGAGCACAAAGAGTTAAGAGCTTTGCGACAACTGAAGTTGAGCTCATACAATATATATTTATATATATTTTTATACTTATTTCAAGTCTACTTTATTTTAATATATTTTATATTTTGAAATTATAAATTCTTTTCATATAATAGACATACATAAATTAAAAATATATTATATATATTTAAATTTCCAGATATAAATTATAAATATTTTTATTATATTATACATTTTTATTTTTTATCATTTTAATATATTTTATATTATTTATATTATATATCTTTTTCTAAAATACAATTTTTTCATATTATATACATATATGAATTAAAAATATATTGCATATATAATATATTTTTTATTTATATTAGTTTTTATACCCTGAGCCCATTGAAAATGGGAAATCAGGGTATAATGTTTTTGTGAAAATGTATGTAACAGGCAGAAGCAGGCGTCGCAGACGCAAAGTATATATATTCTTGATCAGCTCGATGAGCTCGATGTCCGTCCGTCCGTCCGTCCGTTCGTTCGTCCGTGAACGCAGCGATCTCGTAAACCACAGAATCTAGAGAGCTGAAATTTGACTCGTGAATACCATACGCAGTACGACTTTTTTCAAAAATCCGATAACTCTTCCCGTTCTCTTTTTCCCTTTTGCGTACCGTAAGAGCTAGAGACATGAAATTCACTGTGTATGAATACAAATATATTTTTGATTCTGGATGCCACTCTCCCTTCGCCCTAAATTTGCAAAAAACGCATTTTAAATACTAGAGAATTGTGCTTCGGCACATACATACATATGAATAAAATAATCATTCCCTGAAATTGAATTTGAATAAGAAAGTCCTTCCAGAAAAAATGTTATTAAAGGTTTAATTTTCCACAACATAAGCCTCTTGCAGCCGAAGCGCAGGCGCACGTCAGCGCAGTTGGCAAAGCGTGTGCTTGAGCGTGCATCTGCGTGTGTGTCTGTATGTGTTGCAGAGCATTTGCGGAATAGCGGTTCTTCGCTGGGTTCAGGGTATTCCCTAGTCGGCGCCACCGACTAGAGTTTTCTTACTTGTTTATAAGTTTAAGCTTTAGACATCACAATCGCCTTAAACAACTCTTTTCGCGCTTTAATCCCACACACTACAATGCAAGAGTTGTAAGAATTCATATTGATGAATTATCGATAATTCTTTAGTGCAGAAAAATCTTTAAAAAAATTTAAATGATGAAAATATAATTTGATACATAAAAAAAGCTAAAAAAAAACGTTAATTCAATTTGAAATAACACTAACTCAGAGTCTTCCCCCTGCTTTCCTAAAATGAGCAACACTGCCTGCTCAACGTTAAAAATACCAATCGGTGGAACGAAAAAAGCACTGATCTATCGAACTACTCACTGCCTATCGATGAACTTGCAGCTCTAACTTGCAACCGAAACTGAAACCGAAAGTAAGTAATTGAAAGTGAAAATTCTGCAGACGTAGCTGGAAATAATAAAGAAAAATTGTTGAAGGAACTAAACAATAAGACTATGGCCGCACCTGTTGAAGGCGTGAATCTAGCGGCAGAGGAGGCGCAAAACAATGAGGCGATTGTGCTGCCTAAGTTCAACCCAGAGGTGGCTGGCGCGCACGCGCCCTCGTGGTGCTCTGCAGTAGAAGTAATCATGGCGAAAAGTGCCATGCAGAGCGACGAGTTCGTACCGGCTTTGTATGCAGCGATGGAAGGGAGCGCAGCGCAGTGGCTGGCTAAGCTAAGTTCGGCCAGCATAACTTGGGCCGGCTTCAAGAGTATGTTTACTCTGCGCTTCGCCAAAGTAGAAATACCAGGCGCCACGGTTCTGGACCTACTAACGGGTGATGCGAGCGCGGGTGAATCTCTTGCGAGTTATGCTACTCGCATGATGCTGTCACTTCTCAGCACATGGCGCAACTTGAGCGTGGGAGAAATCGCAGCTACTGTGACTCTGGCTAAGCTGACTGTCGATGGCAATCGAATGCAGCGTCTGACCTTAGCTCCAAACGTGAGCAACGGACAACAGCAGCAAGCCGAACGTGGAGCTTTCACCTCCAACGAAAGGATGCAAACTCTTCAAGACGCAAAGCGCCGGAATCTCTCAGGCATAAAGTGCTATTTCTGTGGCAAGGTAGGCCACAAGGTGTTCCACTGCAGCGCTAAGCGTCGTGCTAGGGTCAGGAACTCATTTGGTCACCTTCAGAGAACGGGTCTAACCTGCTATAAGTGCGGAGAGCGTGGCCACATTTCACCATATTGCACCAAGCCGAAGATGAACCGCCGCAATAATGCGAATCTGGCGAAAGTTTACTGCGGCAAGGATGCGAATCAGGCGGGAAAAGGAGGAGCTTTAGAGAACTAACTCATGCAACGACAGCATTTGTGGCACATTCGCAACGTAAACCTAAATAATCACAGTATTGGAGTTTGTTCCATGTTCTTCTAATTGAAATTCTGAGAGCACAAACTGTAAACTGTTCAAATGAAATAAAAAAATAAAATAATAAATAAAAATAAAAAAAAAAAATAAAATAAAAAGTCTGTGTTACCTTATATATATATATATATATATATATATATATATATATATATATATATATATATATATATATATATATATATATATATATGAGAGATGATATACGATGGAAGGTACTGGAAAGTTCCTGAGAAGGCTGCGTTAGTCCCTACGCCTCCTCGCACTGTTGGAGACTATATCCTCACTTAATCAGCTATTACATCTGCATATTTTATATCACTATAACTAAGTATATGCTCGCGTTCTCATTAGGTTCACTTAGTGGCATTTTTAGGTACTTTCATATTGAAGGCGTCGCTTGAGTCTTTGGGTCTCGCAAAGCAATTTATGCCTGGGGCAACCTGTCCCCTGGCCACTTAGCGCTCCACTGAAGTGCTTTTCATTACGCCCGCTGACTACCCAACTAACTTTCGTCTGTGCTGCTGACCTGCGCTACTCCTACCTGGACTTGGGGCCATAGCCCCAAAAATTTAAATATGTGTATTATTTTTTTTTTTTTCATATAATACATTTTTACTTTTTATTATTTTAATATATTTTATATTATTTATATTATATATCTATTTCTAAAGTACAATTTTTTCATATCATATATATAAATAAAACATATATATCATATATATTATATTTTTTATTTATATTAGTTTTTATATTACAATTTTTTTTATTATTTTATATTTTAGATTTATTTTTATTTTAAATATTTAAAATTTAAATTGTGTTTTGGTTTTTTAATATATTATTATATATTTTTCAAATACATTATTCTTTTATATAATATATTTTTATTTTATTTATATATTATATATTTTTAGTTCATATTATTTTTTAATATTGTATATTTTTGGGATTTATGTTTTAAGCTTATTTATATATAATTAATTTTTAATTCACGTTTTTTATATTATATTTATATCATATTTTATTTTATTTTATTTTTATATATTATATATTTTCAATTTACATTACTTCATACTTAACATATTTCTGGTTTATATTATTTATATAGATATATTTTAGATTATAAAATATATATTCATTTTATATATTTTATATTTTTAGTTTATATTATTTCTTTATATTATATAACTCACACATTTTTATTTTATATTATTTTTAAATTTTATTCATAATTTTTTCTTTATTCGACTCGAACTTATTTTCAGTTCCGATTCCGTTAATTTTCTATAGTTAGCTTTAACTTTTTTTAAATTTATTTTTAAATAACTGATCAACGAAACATCTGTTGGATGGACAGACAGAATTTAGCGTTAATATTTATAAATAAAAATAATAATAATAATAAAAAGAACAAATAAATGAACAAGTTTTTTTTATCGAAATGAAAAGTAAATAAGCAACCAGTAATACCCCTAATGTAGCTGTAAGAGATCAATTACATCAAGTTATACATAAATTAATTTATATATATTAAGGATATATATCATTCTTAAAGTAAAGAGAAAGTGTTTTTTAAAAAAATTCAATTAGGAATACCCCTAATATTGTTCTAACACAAGTCAAGTGCAAATGGACTTTTACTTTTCCCATTGGATTTCAATTATGGATCGTTAAGTATATATGTACATATATAGAAAGTATATATATATTTATACACTTAATGATCATTGTTCGCTCTTTAATATTTCATATTTCATATTTCATCGCGAATCGTTGAACGCCCACGCGAAAATGTCATTTGTTGCGAGAGTGAAAACATAAACAAAAACAAAGCAAAAAATTAAAAATAAATAAAAATGCAAACAAAACAAAAGCAATAAAAATTGGAGAGCAAAAACCAAAAAACAAAAGAGAAATCGTTCGGCATTTCGCACGTTTTCAATATATTAAATTATATATGTATTTAAATACATATGTACATACGCATATATATATATATATATATATATATATATATATATATATATATATATATATATATATATATATATATATATATATATATACATTTAATAATAAATAAATGTGCAGCGAGCAGGCCTTAACCCCAATAAATTGTGTAAAACAATTACCAAAAAAAAGCTCAAAATAAAAAAATAAAAACATGAAAAAAACATAAATAAATGAAGAGAAAATAAAAATAAATGTTTTTTGTTGTTATTCCTTGAGGTTGTTTAGCGCGTGTGGGCGGCATTATGGCGACTGGGGAGGCGTGCCTCAGTGCAGGCAGCTTTGGCAAACAAGCAACAGATGGCGCCACCTATACCGCGTCAGCTTGGAACATGCTATTGAGCCAGAGGCAAAGGCTTAGGGCATACTTCATAAGATAAACTCTAGATAGTTTCAGGTGTATTCAAAGTGAAAAGTGTGAAAATGGATAAGAAAAGGCATTAAAGGTCCAGCAAACAGGGGGAATAACGCATGGGAAAGAGATACATAGAAAGAAAACTTAAATACATACTTATTTGCCTTGTTTGAATATATACATATGTATGTACATGCATACATACATACATATGTACGTATGCACATACACGTTAGCTTATGGCCATAGCAAATAAGGCTTAAACTTCTCTGGCCAATGTGCATTGCTTACAGGGTGCCTGCGCCTCAACACCAACGCAGACACGCACATGCATGTGTATGTATGCATGTAACGTGTCAAATGCAATGATAACCGTTTAACCGATTGCCAGCTAACATCCACTTTAACTGGTAGCCAAAATATTGTCCCGTTACCAAGCGCACAAATACTCAGGCAAAAATGCAGCCGCCGCAGCAGCAGCAGCGCGCGCGCTCTCTTAATGCCAAACTCAGAGAGCGCACAGAGAGTGTGTGAGTGAGAGAGCGAGAAGAGCGCGTAAAATGTGTGAGCTTTTAAGCGTGCAGCTCAAGAGAATGCAGCCAGGTGTTGTCGTGCACATGTGATTGTTGTTGTTGTTGTTGTTTGTTGTTGTTGTTGCATAAAGTCATTGCACGACCTTTAAATGCCGTTGGCTCAATGCAATCTGACAATGGCTAAGATTTATGTGTGTGCGTGTGTGTGCGTGTGTGTGTGTGTGCTTCAATCCTAAGCCCAATGCCAATCCCTGTGCACTCGAGCTACTCTCATCGCATGGCATTAGTCAGTCGCGATTGTCGCTTATCAGTTAGTGCTCGTTGCTCCAAACAAACAACAAGCACACACCTGAAGACACAGCGCACAAAATGCCATTCAGTCTGTGCTAGTTGCCTGACTAATCCTCCGTCCCTCCACCCCGCGCCCAGTAAGCCATTCACTTACTCACTCACACACACACACATGCACACTAGCTCGGTCAGGGTCGGCGACGTTCGCTCAAAACAAATGATGAATAGAGGAAAACCGCAACAAAAATCAACGCGAACTATGTATGTATGTATGTACATATGTATGTCCAAAGGCGATAAGCAATAGGCGTGGTGTAACGGTTAAAACGGGCAGCGGGTAGCGGTTCGCGGACAGCAGACGAAAACCAGAAACAAATGACACACGCGGATTCAAGCGTCACCCGAAAGTTGAGTTGCTTAAAGAATGGGAAGAAGAAGCAGCAGCAAAAGGCGTAGGAGCAGAAGAGGCAGAAAAAGTATCTGCGTCACTAGAGACGGCTTTGTGCGTACTGATAGACCCAGCTTCTCCTCCTTGATAGTCCTGTGGAGAAGATACATACATATGTATGTATGTATGTACATTCATACACATGTGCATTTCATATTATACCTAAAACATTATGCAACGAGTCTTTGATTTATCAGTTCGTTGTGGCATCATTTTGCTACTAGGAACAGTTTGCTACAGTGGGATCGATATGCTGCCATCAGTTTGCCTGGGATCAGTTTGCTGGGCTCAGTTTGCTCACTGCAATTCGCTCTTGCACATGATTCTATCTTACTCTCTCTCTGTCTCTATTTCTGCCAGCTGATCGAATGTTCGTGTTGTTGCGAAAGCTCTCAGTCCTGAAGCTAGAAGTTTAATTTTCTTCGATACTCAGTGATTTCCTGTGCGCTTGTTGCTTGCGTTCGTACGATGTCGCTCGTTGCTCTATGAACTTATTTTACTTTTCTAAATACTCATTACATGCTAAGCAGCCTTGCTGCAGCGGCTTCTGGCTGCACCTGGGCATGTGGGAGTGAGAGAGATCGACTGCTTTCCGCTCTTTGATCCGATGTACATACATACATACATACATATGTATGTACTTACGAGGGTCGCTGCAATAGTGACCTGAGAACTACATACATGCATACATATGTATGTATGTGCGCATGTGGATATGTGCGTATGTAAATATGTACGTATGTATGTATGTATGTATTTTTATTTTTTGCAATACATCAAAATTGAAATTCAATTAAATTTCACCAACGAGCCGAATACTCCCGACCGCATTTACAGATACAGATACATATGTATGTATGTATGTACATACATGAATGTATGTAACATACATACATATGTACATACATACATACATATGTATGTATGTATATTTTTCAATGTCAACGCTTTAATAATTTTCGCTAGATACAAATGTTCGCTGGGAAGGAAAATGTCGTAAGCATTCCTATTGTATGTATGTACATATGTATGTACATGCATACATACATACATACATATGTATGTTTGTATTTGTTCATATTTCCACTTTAATGACAATTTAATTTCATATTTTCGCATTTCTCAATTTTTGACTTTTCAACCAAAATGTCATTATGTTCAGCTGTTTGTTGTTGTGGTTGTTGTTGCTTTTGCATTTGCGTCACGGCAAACACAAAAAAATATGCAAAATCAAAAGAAAATTTGTTGAGCGAACTGTCATTAATTGTGCAATGGGGTGGTGGGCGGGTGGTCGTGCCAGCAGTTTGCTGTGAAACACACACACACACACACACACTACAATTGTTGATTGTAGTTTACGACCTTCTTTTTATTATACAATTTTAGTGTTTGTTTTTGTTTTTATATTTATCCCATTATCGCTTACTTCAATTTTATTTGACGCGTTGCACATTTGTTTTTGCGTGATGTTTCATCATGCATACATACGTATGTATGTATGTACATATGTATGTATGTATGTATGTAGTTATGCAGACATGCAAACATGTACATCGCACATGGCGGCAGCAGTGCGAGCGTATGTGTCTGTGCCTGTGTTTTTTTGGTTGCTTAGCTTTGTATGCGTGCATGTGTATGTGTGTGTGTTTGTAGCTGACATCAGCGACAACAATAACAAAGCAACGTGCAAGTCGCGTAAAAACAAAGCAAAGCCAAAAGAAACAGCAAAAAAATTAAAACTAAAAACGAAACCGGTAAACACGTCAGCCAGCACACACACACATGCACACAGCACAGATACCCAAAAAGCTACGCAAAGAGAGAGAGAGAGAGAGAGAGCGAGAGCAGACCGAGAGAGCGCAATGAACAGAGAGAGCAGCGCGTCAGCAAAATGAGAAAAAAAGTATAAAAACCGGCTGTTAGTTTTCCAAATGCCAAGCAACTGACACGTGAGCTTTGTCGTGTGTGAAACAGTGAAAGAGCGCGGAGAGCGTGCGTAGTCGAAAACAAGTTTTGCATACCAATACCAATACCAATGAAAGTGACATCTTTTTCATGGTTTGTTTTGGCAGTTCGGCAGCGGCAGAGGCAGAGGCAGAGGCAGAGAGCGGAGCACCCACTCCAGCACTTGCATTCGCACTGCCAGCGACAGCACACCCTGACACATATACGTAGACATATACACACACATACATTTGTATGTATTTGTATACATACGTACACCCCCATTCGCACGCATTACTTCAATTTTTACACAAATTTGAACATTTCTGTCGCGTGATTTCTGTAGGCAAACAAAAAGCCAAAAAAAAAAAAATAATAAAAATAAGGCGTTGTTCGAGTTCGAATGCGTTCACAAAGGCAAAACACAACACAACAGAACGCACATCTCCATCGATCAGCATACAGAAACTGTTCTCCTCTCTTCTGTTGTTTTCGCTTGTTCTGTTTTCTTTTATCTGTGTGGTGTGGGTGTCACGCCTGCCTGCTCTATTGCCGTCTCGCTTGCGCAAAGTTCTCGCTCGCCTCTTTATTATTGTAGGTCATAAATGCATTCACATGGCTGCATTTGTTTGTATTCAAGCAGTCCCGCCTGTGTGGGTGAGCAACACAAAGAGAGCAAGAGTGAGCGCAAGCACATTTGTTTCTGTGTGTGTTCGTCACTATAAGTATGTTTTTAATTACGTGTACTATTATGTACACTACGCGATAGGGTGTATATGAGCGCGAGCTATATATTTATTGGACAGACATAATATAATAATAATAATAATAATAATTAATTATTAAGCATTGAGTATTTAATATTAAAGCAAAGGCAAAATAGTTTATAATTTCAATATTTATGCTCGTTGGCCTAAGGACTTTAGAAGGACTCTAGCTTCCCTAGAGCAACTGGCAGCCGCGACCGTCGTACGCGCTGTCATCAATTTGATGATTGAGCCCAGAGGCGGTTTTGTGGACTCACGAAGCTTCAAGAGCGAGAGAGAGAGCACAATTTGGTTGTTATAGCCCATTGTTATTGTTGTTGTTAATAGCCGCGCTGCTGTCTCGTGGTTATAATCAAAGCTGACGCATTGCAAGTAACGCACAAATACTTGTACGCACAGTGTAGCCAGCAAAGAGCGTGACGCGTGCTAGAGAGCACGCCACACACAGACACTTCTGTTCAAGGGAGAAAAAGTAAACTTTTAAAGAGAGAGAGAGAGAGCTGCGTTTTTGCCCCGTTGCAAAGCGCTCTTTGAGTTTGAATTTTTGCCATGCAACAACAACAACAAACAGGACAGCGAAGCAATCGGTCAATCTGTCAAAAAAAAAAAAAAGAAAAAGAAGAAAACAAAACAATATGAAAAAGAAAATCAGTTTTGAATAAAAAATATGTATGTATGTATTTAACTAGATATGAAATGAATTTTGCTTAATATTTTTGTTTATCTTATATGTATGTATATGCATGTACATACATATGTACATATATACAGTATTTACATATGTATGTATGTGCATATGTGTGTGTGTGTAACGCTATTGCTGTAACTTTGTGCGTGCTTCACTGTAGCTGCGCTCGCCAACACAATAAGAAAATGTTGATAAGGCTGTGCTGCACTGTAAGATATGTATGTACATACATATGTATGTACAGTGAAGTTTGCCTAAGAGTAACTCGTACTTTTGTTGATATAGTAGTAGCATGTGTATGTATTTTATTATTATTATATTTTTCTTTTATTATTTGTATTATTTTATTTTCATTTTTCAGCTTTGTTTCTTGTTTCATAAATTTTTTTTCGCTCGATTATTGCCAATAGCAGTAAATAGCTGTACATGTACATACATATGTACATACATACATACATATGTCTGCATGCATGTGTGTGTGTGCGTGTCTGTATGTAGTTGTCGCAGACTGATACGATTAACAGTTTTGCTTCGCTGCAATTATTGTCCATTTTGCCTATTTTGTCATTCTACATAGATTCAAACGTCGCACTCGCCCGCCGTCGCCTTCGCTGTCTACGCCACTGTCTTCGGTCTTCGACTGCCCCATCTCCATCTCCTTCGCCATCGTCGTCTCTGTCTAACACATTGTCATTTCCCAGCCGAGTGTGCATTCAATTTGACGGAAATTGGTTCTCTATATATGTATGTATGTATGTATGTATGCACATATGTACATATGTAGTACGCGATATGTCACACAAATATGCAAATAAACATACATACATACATACATACGTACGTATGTCACTGCATGTCGCTACTTGCGGTATGTGTGTGTGAGTGTGCGTGTGTATGCTTGATCGTATCTTAAGTTTTCATTGCTCAAACAAAGAACATTTCTAATTGCAACTGCATCAATTTCCTGAACACTTGGCCAACTCAGCTGATAATAGGCGAATGAAACACAAACATACGGATGAGCATCATAAATATTGATATAATATATGTACATACACATGTACATATGTATGTATGTGTATGTCTTCATATGTACATGTATTAGCCAACTCAGCAGCAAGTTGAAGCCTGCGTGCAAAAGTGAGCAGATTTTTTAAAGGGGGAAACACCAAAAATTCAATTATCAAATCAACAAATACACACATACACACATACATACATATATTCATATGCATGTATGTACATACATACATACATATGTATGTATGCACAATTATACAGTGTTCCAAGAAAATCTTCGTACAGCAGCAGCAGCTGTTCTCTTTGGGCGCGAGAACACCAACCGATTCAACCGTTACACGTTTGCTTACGCTTTCGCTCTGTCTGATTTCGGCTTCTTTTTAACTCAGTCTTCCTATTCGAGCCGTCCAATCAGATCAGAGCAGCTTCGATTGGACTGTGTGATACAGTGTATATAATATTTGGGCTAAAAGAAGTCTGCTCTTAGCTTGTATACCCTGTACTCAGCGGCAACAAGTAGTTTTGAATAAGGGAAACCTTTGTAAAAAAAATTATATATATTGTCTCACAATTTATTATTTTTTACAAAAATCTAAAAACATAGTAACTATACATAAAACTTCAACAATATTATTAATATTTTATATTTTAAACTTTTTTTTTAATATCTTAATTTTTAGATTTTTATTTTCGCTTTCAACTTAATTTATTTGAAATATAAAACTTTTTCGGAAAAAAATTATGTATGAACATACATACATACATACATGTATGTACATACATATGTATGTATGTATGTATGTATGTATGTATGTATGTATGTATGTGTATTGAACTTTTAAAATTGTATTTCCTATTTAAACTTAATAATTTGTTGAGTATAAAACTTATTCTAAAAATAAATGTAATACAAATAAGTTTTTTCTTTTATTTTCTTTTTTTTTTTAAATGTGCTAGAAATTTCAGTTCTTGAATGATTTCACAGTATAATGAATAAGCGCGTGTGTAGAGGCTTAAGAGTGTGCCTCTGTGTGTGTGTGTGCGTCCTATAGTCCAACTAATAACTGGAACGTGTCATTTATTCAGTTAGTTGCGTGTGCAAAGTTGAGGGAAAACTTTTTTCTGTAATTTTCTAAATTTTCTTTTGCATATGCAAAGCGACACCGAGAACAACAATTGACAACAGCTTTAACTGACCGTGAAACGTGCAGCAGCAGCAGCAGCAGCTTTGACAAGCTTCAAAGAACTCCTTCAAAATTGCAGGTGCAATTTGAGCTATGCTCGAGCCACGCCCCTCTTGCCACACTTGAGCATTGCAACTGGCAACTTGCAACCAGATTTGCAGACTTATCATCAACAACAAGAACAACAGCAACAACAACAACAACAACAAGTGCTGCATACACTCAGCTCTGCTGCTTCGTGGCTGCTGATTATGCTTCTGCCGCTGTCACGACGCCTGCTCTCGCCGCACACGCCCCAAGCCAGCAGCGCTGATAAGTGTTTACATTTTGCTGTTCTTCTTTTAACGCACACACACACACACGCGCGCTTGCACAGCGACATGTGTATGCATAGACATGCCTACATACGTACGTTTGTATGTATGCATGTCTGCACATACATACAGTTATAAGCAGGCATGAATCGAGAAGGGCCGTGGAAGCAGGCAGACGCAGTCTATGTGATAAACACAAAGCCTCTCTGCGTGTGTCTGTGTGTGTAAATATTGCATAGGCATATTGCATAACAAGCGCTGCAATTAAAGATCATAAGCACGACTAAATGCACTACCAAATTCGAATGCTCTATACAGTTAGTTGATTGATTACAAAATTAAGTTTATTTTAGGTTTGCTTTCCTTCATATTCATACATACATATGCGGATGAATATCGTAAAAACTGTATAAATGATAAAAGATGAATATCGTTAAGCATTTTTAGCGAAATTATTGATTTTGCTGTTATCAGATTGCAATGTATTGCATGTACATATGTATGTATGTATGTACGTACATATGTTAAAATAACAGCGAATCATGTATTTCTAAAGGGTGCGCATATTCAAAATATTATGATAATGTTTCAAATATACATATTTGTTTACTTTGGGTTTGGTTCTGTATATTTGCTAATTGTCTAAGATGAATATCGTAAAATTAGTTATATCGTAAAATATGAATATCGTAAAATATGAATATCTTATACTATGAATATTCTATACTATGAATACCGTAAAATATGAATATCGTAAAATATGAATATCGTAAAATAAGAATATCGTAAAATATGAATATCGTAAAAATGAATGTCTTAATAGATTCGTTAATAATAATGAATGTTACGCATAATGAATATCGTATGAGATGAATATGGTGATAATATAAAATATGAATATCGTAAGCGCCTTAATATTCAGGAATACAGTGTATTGTTGCTAGTTATATAGGCTAAAATGTTATGCATGACTACGACTCAAATCAACTCGTAGTTTTCGCTTGCAATAATGTCCAATCCATTACGATATTTGCGTTATTCTAATATGTGAAGTAAGTAATTGTTAAATTTATAGCTGTTCCAGAACTTCGACAAAGCGGAGTCTAGTTTAGCTTAGCTTAGCTTCATTTTTTATAATATTTATGCATCTCGAGCCCAATTCAATACGATATTTATAGCTGTGACGATAACAGTAAACATATTCAGGAATTACGATTATGAACAAGATATCCATTGCAATTGGCACAGCCAATATACATACATATGTATGTATGTATGTATGTACATATACCTAACATGGCGTCTGCCTCTTCTAGGTTACCAAGTGCCAAGGCGCAGAATTTCGAAAGTGAAAAGCTTTAACGTTGGAAAACAAAAACGCCCTCGCTCAGTCAGCTCCCTGCTTCTGTTTAACTTCGCTTTACACACACACGCACATATTCTGTGCCTGCTAATTAGAGTGTCATACTTGGTGTGTGTGTGTGTGTGTGTGTGTGCGAGATTAGAGTTTGGCAGGCAGCCCTGCAGTTGACGGCGCGTCGCATTGATAATATTGTTAGTATACACTTTGCCTCAATTGATGCATATGCATTTGGTCATGACTCATGCGACATACAGGGGTATATGCCCATATAGATATGTATGTGTGTTAGATATGTTTATATCTACTTTCTAAGTGCCCCATAAATTGCTAAAGAACTCATCCGTTCAATGATGATAAGTCTACGATGATAAGTCCACTGAGCTAGGCAAATTAGTCAAAGTCTTAACCGAAATATTTCCAACTTCGAAATGGAACAGAGATACTTTTGAGCATAGAATCTATTTGACGAGTACTGAAACATTTTTATGTTTCGTTACATATACAACTAAAAATCGCAGTAGAGAAATTGTTGAAAAATTAAGGATAGTAATAGGAAAATAATAAAAAAAGAAAATAATGATAGAATATGACCTTATTAATAATTGGTTATTAATTATAATAAATAATAATTGATATTACAAATTTATTAAAATATTTATAAATAATTTTAATAATTAATTAATAATTTATTTAAAAATTAAAAAAATTCTATAATTAATGATTAATTTCAACAATTAATAATTACTTATAATAATTAATAGTTCTGTCAAAATATTAAAAGTTAATTTTAAATATTAATAATTAACTTAAAGAATGCAAAATAATTTTAATAATTAATAATTGATATTAAAAATTAATATAAAAATTAATAATTAATTTTAATAATTATTAATAAATTATTAAAATAATCTATAAGTCAGTTTCTGAGGACTCTGCACAGGGTATCCCAGGCTTCGTTCATTGCTGGTTTGCCGCCGGCGATATGTTTTTGCTTCTCTTGTTGTTATTCTTGTTTAACAGCGTCATCAAAACTCGATAGCATTTTGTTTTACCATTGTTGTTGTTGTGGTTGCACAGTGGAGCAAAGTGCTGCATATTTATTGTAAAATTGAAAGCTTAGCAGTAACAATGACTTGCAGCTGGGCTCTAATATACTTATTTAGAAGCTCCAGAAAACAATGGAAGACGTATTTATAAAAATAATAAAATAATATTATTATATATATATATATATATATATATATATATATATATATATATATATATATATATATATATATATATAATTTTAAACTCAAATAGTAATTAAAGTTTCGGTGCCAAACGATTTGTGAAAATAAATAAAAAAAGATTGATTATCCAAAAATACTTTACATAAATATAAATATTTGTCTAGTAACCCTTATACCATGCTATATCTCTTTTATATCTCAACTCGAATCTGTAGTTATGTCTAAGGGCCATATATGCCATACAAACGAAAACATCTATTAAAGATTAATATCATCTATATTGCTAAGATCAACGATTTGGGCTCACATAATCATCAAGTTATAATCTAACTTATGAACACTTCCAATTTTGATTTCCGTCTTATAGCGTTTGCCACACTGTAAACTTCATCCTAAGTGCGCGATGCATTTAACACTTTATGCCCATTACCGGATGATATAAGAGGGTATATTAGGTCTGCTTGACTGCAAATTATATAGAATAAGAGCTTAAGAGTGTATTATCTTAAAGATATCGTAGATTATGCTGCAAATTGAAAATTAAAGAAAATTCTATATAATATAAAGTTAAGTTTCAGCTTAGCTTGAAGATTCTAGATATATATATATCGTAAAAGATTCATATATCAAAATATGAATATTGTGTATAAAGAATATTATTATTGAGATGAATATATTATGCTATGAATATCCTATGCTATGAATATCGTAAAATATGAATATAGTAAAATATGAATATAGTAAAATATAAATATCGTAAAATATGAATATCGTAAAATATGAATGTCTTAATAGATTCGTTAATAATAATGAATGTTACGCATAATGAATATCGTATGAGATGAATATGGTGATAATACAAAATATGAATATCGTAAATTTCAGGAATACAGTGTATTGTTGTTGGTTATATAGGCTAAAATGTTATGCATGACTACGACTCAAATCAACTCGTAGTTTTCGCTTGCAATAAAGTCCAAGCCATTACGATATTTGCGTTGTTCTAATATGTGAAGTAAGTAATTGTTAAATTTATAGCTATTCCAGAACTTCGACAAAGCTGAGTCTACTTTAGCTTAGCATAGCTTAGCTTCATGTTTTATAACATTTATGAATATCGTATGTCGCTTATATTAAAGCCCAATTCAATACGATATATATATATATATATATTTGGATACCATTGCTTGAAAGCGAATTTCCTGATCTATTGGGAATTTCAAAATGAATTACGTATTTGGATATTAGATGAAGGAATACTGTGCAGCTTTATTTATGTATACTATGTGTACCTAAATAAGATATGTATATATTACTTTACGTATATAAATCTATATTATCTGTATCTACATACATATATGCTCTTTTTTCAAGTATTCATATACATACATATATAGTAACTGTATTTACCGCCTATCCATATATGTATGTATATATGCTACCGGGTATTTTGCAGTTGAGCATTCTTTGTCTTTGGCTACCGGAAAGTACTCATGCCGTACTTGTATGTGTATGCGTATGTGTCTATATACATACATATGTGTATCTTCAATACATATACATGCATGTACTTTTGTGTACGTGGAGTATTGTTGCTGTCGCTGCTGTTGTGCCTACCCCTATATTGCTCCGAGTTATATTTTTGCTCCCTTTTTTTGTTGAATGAGCAAACACTCTGCTTGATTGATTTATGCATGCAACGAGCTGAGAGCACAACACACCTACCTTCGTCCAGCCCCCCGAAGCCCCCTCCATCCACTCCCCTGCCAAAGTTCTCTGTTCTGCAACAGCAGCAGCAGCAGCTGCTGCCGCTGCAAAACCGAATCAAAATGTTATTTCAACAGATTGGTTGCTTATCGTCTTAGCAACCGATGCACAGCGTCCGTATGAGTGTATGAGTGTGTGTGTTTCGGTTTTAGTTCTTCCTGTGGGATAGTTTTCAGCTTAAGCTGATTTCTCAGACGTTGCGAAGTTAAAAGAGTTCTCTGTGCAGAAAGCTAGGATCTGTCAGTTCAGATTTGGCATTTTCTATATACATAGATCTATAACTGATAATTGATGCGATCAAGAAACCTAAAAATTGAGTGTTCTGCGGACAGGTGAGACTCTCATACCTGTTCTACTTTGCGAATTGCTTATATTCCTATTCCTATATCATTATTTTTAACAATTTCACACTTTGTCTGACTTCAGTAAGAAATTTGTTCCTTTATTTTCTATAAAATAAGAATATTTCATATTATTAGTCTGGTCATTTTCGTTGTCATTATCATTGCTATTAGTATTATTAATTAATATTATTAATATTTATTTTTATTAGCAGTATTATTATTACTAATTTTTATTATTATTATTAATTTTTATTATCATTATTATTATTATTATTGTGATTATTATTATTATTATGATTATTATTATTATTATTAATTAAGATTATTATTATTTTTATTATCATTATTATTATCATTGTTATTCTTTTTATTTTTATTATTTATTAAGATTGTCATTATCATTGCAATTATTATTATTATTATTATTATTATTATTATTATTATTATTATTATTATTATTATTATTATTATTATTATTAATTTTTATTATCATTATTATTATTATTATTGTGATTATTATTATTTTTATTATCATTATTATTATCATTGTTATTATTTTTATTTATTTTTTATTATTTATTAATATTGTCATTATCATTGCAATTAGTATTATTATTATTCTTATTAATTAATTTCTATTCTATTAATTAATTTTATTATTATTGATTTTTATTAGCATTATTATTATTAATTTGTATCCTCATTATTATTATTATTATTATTATTATTATTATTATTATTATTATTATTATTATTATTATTATTATTATTATTATTATTATTATTATTATTATTATTATCATTATTATCATTATTATTATTATTATTATTACTGCAAACTTTTCGTTTAATTAAATTAAGTGCATTTAGCCATCAATGCGCAATGTTTCTTGTCATCATCATCATCATTATCATCTTGATGGTTGGGCCCATCAACTGTCGCTAATGCTTTGCCTAATTATTAGACTGCAAGTCGCTTGCATGCCTCTAATTGGCTCTTTAGTTGGCAGGCAGATAGCGTCATTGACTGCGTCTGCATGGGATGGCAATCCTTTTCAGATGTCCGGAACGTAAATGGCCCATTACAGTTGCCTCTGGCCGTGCATTGCGTTAATTTCAATTTATGTCCGACTCTATGGCATCTGAGTTGAATGGCGAGTTTTCCAGCTCTGCATGCAAAGAAGCTGGAAAACTTCTCGCCTTTAATTAAGAAGTGTCTCAAGTGTCCGCATTCGCATTGTGTGTGTGTGTCTGGATGTGTGGCATAAACAGCTAACATAATATTTCAATAGAGGCTTTCAGTGAGAATTCCACTCCATTCGAATATGGTGTCATGTGATGAAACTTTAGCCTCAGCTAGCAAGAACGGCAAGTCGATGACGAAATACCCTCAAAGGCGTGGACATATGATATGTTTGATATGATAAACATATATGATATATAATATATCACAGCTTTGACATAAATGCTAATGAACTTTAAGTATGTTGAATAAGATTTAAGTTCAGCTTAGGTATTTTTGTTTTCAATTTCCAATTATAGAGCTATATAGTGCATCTAACTATATCTGTAAGAGCCTTGGCACACGCATATTTGAGATAGCTATAATGCTCCAGGCAAGGCTAAAAGAAAAGCTTACGATTAAGCTCTGGCCGTCTATTACTTACTGTATTCTCTATATTTGCAAGGTAAATCTAAAGAATTTCAAACGGTAATATGGGTGATTCGGAACAAGATGTCTTTAAGCACGTTTATTTATGAGGAATATCGATGAATATTGTCGTTCCAAATAGTTTTGAGCTCTGTGAGATAATCCCATTCGAACTTGGCAAAGAACCCAGTGTACCTCCAAAGTTATCGAGACGAAGCCTTATCCTCCCACGTCATTAAACTTATTACAACTCGAGCCTGGCTATATGTTACTTTCTACAGATCACAAAGTGAAAAGAGCTTAGCTTGGCTGACCGCAATCTCCGAACTTCCCTTCTTCTGTCCTTCAAGCCGCTCTTCCACCCATTTATCCGCCTGTTTTTCTGTCTAGAGATCCTTCTGTTGCCTTTCCTAAACTTGTGCTGTTTCCAAGTTACAACTTCCACAGATCTGAGAGAGCTCAGCAAAGAAGTTTTTTTGAGCACAATTCGAAATTCTGGAATCTGAGTAAACCTCAATCTTTGATTTTTCCCTTAAAGGTAAGACTGTGTATCTGCCTAAAGTTATTGATTTCTTAAAGATTATAAAATTTGTGGCCAACACAAAAAATTTGGTAGCTCTGACTGCCAGATTCAACGAGATATTCACAATTGGAGTTGGCTGTGTCAGGCCGAGGTCAGATTTGCAGCTAACTTTATTTGCAATCCTTTTTTTGAAAATCATAAAAAAATATTTGCTGAAATGATACAGATCCGAAATTTGTTTTATATTAAGAAGAATAGAACAGAGTTTGATAAAACAACAAATTTTCTGACTATAGCTCGAATAATGTGGAAAATATTGACCATAAACAGAGAACGTGTGAGGCGAGCTATCCTGCTGACGCGCGTTTTACTCTTGTGTATATATGTATGTATGTATATATGTGTGTGTGTTTGCGTGTGTGTGTGTGTGTGCGTAACGTAATTACCTATGCAATTTGCATTTATATTAACTACTGTCTAGCGCCCATTATTGAATGACAGCGACAAAGAATCGAAGAAACAGAAACAAATCAAAGCAAACTTTTCAATCAATTGCAATCTGGGCACGGTTTATCGCTTGGTAATTACTTAAATTAAAATTGACAGCTTTTCGAGGCACTTTTTTTGTGCTGTTGTTGTTGTTCTTGTTGTTGTTGTTGTTGCTTTGCCTATTCGCTGGTGCTCATCCTACAGCGATACCTCGACAGACGGCACCCAGGCGGCCGGTGCTGTCTATGGCGCGTGCTGATAGCATTTATGTCAACGTACGTTTTCAATGTTAAATGTTGGCTCCACTTACAGCGCAGGGTGGCCATGGGGGCCAAAGGGTGGCGGGGAGCGGCGGCACCAGCACGGCAACAAAAAAGGAAAAGAAAAGCGAAGCGAAACGCGAAGCAACTCAAATTATGCATGAAAAGAGGCTCAAAATGCGCCAGCCAAACATGCATGCATGTGTGCATGTGTGCATGTGTGCATGCGTGCATGCGTGCATGTGCAGGCAACAAACATGCCCACACATACACATGTCGAGTGTAGTGGCTGTGTGTGTGTGGCTGCGGCTGTGTGTAATTGCAATTTCAATGCAAATGCAGTCGAAAATGGAAAACGCAACAATGGAAATGTTTACCACACGTATCGCGCCGCTATCTGCATTCATATCACTAACCAGGGCCCGCATAACTTCCAACAGCAACAACAAGAACAACCTATAATCAAAGACCAGAGTCAGGGACTCGGCGCATTGCAATCAGTGGTCGGTCAGTCTCTCTGTCAATTGTTATACCCTGCAACCACCAAATCGATAAATGGGGTGTATACCATATGCCAGGCGATTCGTCAGTATCTGAGGAATTGACAAATTTTATTTGCACCTTGAGCTTATATTGGCTTTATCTGAGAAAATCTCGAAAAGACCTATATTGAAGTTTATTAGATCTAAATTTGACAAATTTTTACATAGAGAAAACGTACTTCAGTGAAGTATTCCTACTAGAGGCGGATAGCCATTGATAGCACTATGACTATCACTATCGTACACTTGTCTATTCGTGCAATATTCTATCTATATGATGAGAAATAATTCGCCTTTTACGGTCCAAATTCTTATAAAATAGAGGTCTCAAATCGCTATTCAAAATATTGTGCTGAGAGCTGTGCTCTACAGCTCTCAGTTCTTATAGAAATAAGCTTATTGATGCATTGATACTATACAGCATATCATATCATGTCATATCATATCATATAATATATCTCTTATCTATGGAACTATCAATATATAGTCGTTTATCTCACCTCAATGCACAACAGTGATCTTAGATACTTAAGAATATGTTTGTTTGAGTGCACATCTTTATTTCTATCTATATTTTTATCTGCTTTATTTTTAGGCAATATGCAGTCTGTCATATTATTAGCACCTATCTAGGATCTTTCAATATATTGAAGTCATTTGGAGATTCATTTCATATAACAATTCAAGACTACGTCATATATTTATCTGGAGTCTATTTTACCTTAATTCCATCAGCCGAATCATATGCTTAGGTCTAATGAGAACTTATAATTATATATATCTTCTATGGTCAGCTCATATCTAGAGACATATGTAGAGAGGCTAAAGATACGAGTTTTGGTCTCAGTATAATATTCTTACTATACTTCATCTTGCGTTTAATATGTCACTCAGCTTGGACAATGCTTATGAGAACTTGAAGTCTTTACAAAGGTATATATACTATAATCTATAATCTATAATAATCCCGTATCTAGATATACCATCCTAAAGTCAATTGTTGAAGTGAAAAGATAATATATAAAATTTGAAGCAAGTGAAATATTCCTTAAATATTTCATCTTTCGGTCCACCTTAAAGAGCTTCATAACATTACCCATAAAACCTTGAATTGGGGTCTATTGATATTTCGCACTTCCATTCTCATATGATTCGCCTGGAAAACTAATGAACATTCCAGCACACCATCATATCTATACAGGGTATCTCTGCGTCCAACTGAAATACGATATAATATTTCACTCTGTTCGCTTGCATAAAATCATCTAGTGCGCCTATATATACATATGTCCATGTGTGCATATACGTCTATGTGCATCTGTATGTGTACATATGCATTATACATCCATTAAGTGTGAATGCTGTGTACATAACACGCATCTAGCTTGTGGGGAGGCTGAGCCCATTATATGGGCAAACCAGTGCGAGCGATG
>JAWNPN010000028.1:11475000-11672500 GCA_035047485.1 Drosophila peninsularis
GGCATGATTGCAATATCCAAATAAAGCGATTTGTTTTTGGATTCCTGTCTTAAACCCATTTGCGCATTTAGCTCTAAGCCTTGACTATTCAGCATATAAATCTTAGATCTAGATCTTTTCTCCATTCTATTCTCAAGCTTATCTGATTTCCTGAGGGAACTGGTGTGGATGCACGGTCAGTCTAGCTGTGCTTGTGGAGCTGTGTTGCTAGGCTACCATTCAGCTCTACGTTTCTGATAACACAGTCAGCTCTAGTCCACCTTAACAGTCCCACTCCATAGACGTACTCCATATGGGTAGATTAAGAAACTATTACTATTCGAAATTTATATTTGAAATTAGTTTTTTTTTTTTTGAGAGAAGAGAAGGGGTATTCAGGATCTTGTATTCTATGCGCTGAGCACAAAATTTCTAAATTTTTCTACAGCGCTTAAAAAATTTTTGGATATTATGTGATAGAAAATAAAGAATTGGTGATAACTATAAATTGGTAGGTTTATAATTTAATTTATAAATACTTATAATTTGAAATTATATCTATATTTATGTATCTGGCCTATATATATTTTCAAGTTCAAGCGTTTGTACTTGACCAAATATACCCACTTGATAATATAGACTCTATTTTAATGAGTTTGGGGCATAACAATCGTGGAATTTGTGATGCAAATACTCTCGCTTAAGCTTTAATTTAAAAGCTTCACATTTCACTTGATTGACAGGTTGACGGACTCACTGATTGATAAATGGACATATATGAAAATCTGTAATCTCTAAAGGTTGTATAACTCCCCTCATTAGGCTTATTTTAACTCGTTCGTGAAGTGAAAAGAGTATATTAGGCTGTAGACAACCAGAATAATACAAAATTAAGCAAAAAGTCATTGAAGATACTTTGTTGATACTTTACGTCTTTTTCAATTGACTTAAATTCTAGTGTTATGCCCGTTCAACTTCAGTTCAGCTGTAAGAAGAGTATATTGGCTTTTAGCAATTTTCCTAATAAGCAAATAAGATTATATGCTTTCGCTATGATAGAGTTGAGGAGCCCTAAGCAATTCTATTGACTCACCCACAATTAGGTCTGTAAAAGCATTATCTTCCTATAGCTATAGAGTCAGCATCTTAAAGGCCTATAGTTCCACCAATGCTGAGCTCTTGTGCAGATAGATCCATCAATTATAATCAGAAAATATTTGATTTCGAATGAATTCCGATGTTTTCGAACTTTGAACGGGTATTATGCAGTCGATCAAGCGTATTCAAGTAAGACAGAAAAGAGCTCGAGCCAGAAGACAGCACTGTAGAATATAATACTCGTTTAGGGTCCAGAAACAGCTGAATTTGCAGAGATTCGCTGGGTAGATCTGGGTAGAGTTGAGTCATGCTTAATGCTGGAACTGCGAAATATATAATATCACATAATATATATATTAAATATATGTATGTTTTTAGACGGGAATAAGTGAGAGCTCCATCTGAAATAGTTTGATATAGACTTAGGTATAAATCAGGAATATATAATATGATAAGCTCCGATGCAGCCACGTTCATCGAATCGTGTTGCTCAAAGTAAAGTTTTCCTAAGAGAAGCATTGAAAGGCGTCAGCAACACGCAGCCAGAAAGGTGAGCTCAAAGAAAGCCAGGTGGGCAGCGGGTGGGTAAATAAAGTAAATGCGAATTGAAGTTATAATTATTATAATTATTATTATGTCCATTGAGAGTTATAATTAATGTTAACCGATGAATACACGCCTAGGTAACAGCTCAGTTTGCCAAGCTCAAAGATACCCTATACGCAGCAATGTGATGCCATGACGCACATGCGAGCTGTCCTCTGCGACATTCTGATTTCCTTTCATACACACACACGAGCAAATATTCACCCACTCACACACACACACGCACTCTGCAAACTGCGCAATTTATTTCTGCGGCTGCTTCTGTTCCTCCCTCAGCTCCCCTGCCCACCTTCTTCAGCCCCCCTTGGGAAATGCGTTATTGAATAACTTTGGTATTTGCTGTTCGATATTTACGAGAAATTTCGAGCCAATAATATAAAATGGAATGCGAATAAATACCACGCCACCAGCGTGAATCAATCAATTTTGGGGCAGTAACAATTTGAAATCAGGTAAGAATGTTACCAACTGCATTATACGCGTTCCGAGCCCGAAAAGAACTGAGTCTTTCTTAATCACCTGCTCTAAAGTTGTGAATGAAAGCTATGTGAATGCTATAGCAACAGTAATTGAATAGAACTTTTACGTTTTTAGCTCTATAACTTGAGATATATGTACATAGATGTTTCCGGCTTACTATATATATATATATTTGAGATGATATAGATGTTTCCGGCTTGCCACGACCACTATGTGTATATATATATATATATATACTTAAAGATGATGGCGTCCAAATTTCAAATCTCTAGCACTTTAAGTAAATGCCTTTCGGAGATACCCGATATATGCAGTGTTTCCCGATTTGCCACGTCCCTAGTGAGCGTAACGGCAAAATCTCAGCACTTTATCAGACGAGGCTACTCACAAATATATGCTCCAAATTTCAAGTCTCTAGCTTTAACAGCGGCGAAATGGAAATACGGACAGACAGGCGGACGGACAGCAAAATGGACATTTCATAAGTCTAATATAATCTTTTACTTCATAAAACAGTCATTGGGTATTGGTTACGCCAGATACAACTTGATCTTGAGCTAGCTTTATCATACATTAATTTGATTTGCATCTATTACGTAAATACCATATAACTGACCAGCTTTATGCTATATATCTGATGTTATAGATGTCCTCTGTTAATAATCTTCATGGTTCAGATGGCTATAAGAGTGAATGATTCCTTGAAATATATTATCTACTACCTAAAACAAAATTGGATCTTTGCTTATTCGGATAAGCCCGTAAGTTCGTAAGTCTAGCAAGAATTTCCCAGATTTTTATTGAATTTGAATTGAATATGCCGACTATGGACATACCTAATTATATTCTATAACAGACATTGGCACTTATTGATTTTATAGCTAAGACTCCTTACACTCCGGCAGTTGGATTGCTTATATGCCCGGACAGGTGGGCACTTAGCTGACTATTCTGTCTCATATAATAGTTATTTGTAGAATTTAGAAGTAGATTCTTTGCACAGAATGCTCTGCAATCGCGTTGCAACACACACAATCCCAAAGGGGGGGCGCGCTTGCAGTTCCGGCTCTGTCAGCGTCAGTTTGGCCGAGTCCAAGCTCGGGTCCGGCCGGTCCCTGTGCGAGCTCGAGTTCGCTGTCCAGGTGCCTGGACATTTTTATAAATAGTTGAGCGCCAACCCGGAGCGAAAGTAGCGAAAACAAATCCCCAGGACAATGCAGCCAAACGAGGCGGCTCTGTGCGTATGGGTGAGCGCAGCGCAGCGCCGTCGGCGTCGTTGCTTGCGTCATGTCTGCCGAGGCGTCGCGCCGTTGACAATTTGCTGCCTTCATTGCACAATTTAACAGTTGTTGTTGTTGTTGTTGTTCTGTTGTTATTGCTATTACACACACTCGCCCCATCTGCCTCCCTCTCTCTCTCGCACTCTCTCTCTCTCTCTCTCTCTCTCTCTCTCTCTCTCTCGCTCACTCTCAGTGTGCTTGCTCGCTCACCCAGCCATACGCTTGGAGAGCGCATGTTGCGGCAACAAATTGTTGCACAGTCAGCAACGACGCCGACGCCGACGTCGACGACGATGCCAACGCTGACGTTTCGCTGTTTTCATTCACATTTCACAGCGTGGCAAATACGTGAGGTTCTCTCTGTGGCCTCGCTCCCGCTCTCTTCTCTCTCTCTCTCTCACTCTCTCTCTCTTCCCTCTGTTGCGTACGCACGTTGCACACTGTTGTTATTGTTGGCGCTTCTGTTGTGAGTGTGCTATTTTGTCGTCTTTTTTGAGGTCTTTTCCGGTTTTACTGTTCTTTTCTTTTCGTTTTATTTTGTGTTTTCGTTCTTTGCTTTTGGCTCTCTCAGCACCGCCTGTCATATCAATGTCATCACAGTTTCGTCAGTTTTCGTCCTGGCCGGCAGACATGACTTGCACTCTGCGCACCTGCGCCGTGTTTTTGCGACGCATTTTCTTAGCTCCTGCTTCACACAGTCTTTCGCCAGCCGAAAAGCGCTCTCCCCATCCACACTGAGCTCGCTCTTCACAGCAGCACGTTTGTTTTTGTTTTCGTACCATGCTCCTTGCTCACCCGGTTTTTCGACAGGCTCTCGCACTCGCTCTCGCTCTCGCTCTCGCTCTTGCTATTGCTGTTGCTCTCCCTGCCCAACATCCACTCGCCACGCCACTCGCGCTCTCTGAGTGTCAATAATAAACCGTTTCCCCTCGCCTGCTGCTATCTGTTTGTGTTTGGGTTTGTTGTTGTTTGCCTCGCAGCAAACTTCACTTCGCCTTCCACATACACATGTACATAAAGCGCTCTCTTTGCAATGCTGCATTGGCCGCTGCCGCTACATCTGCTGCTGCCTCTGTTGCTCCTTCTGCTGCTGCTCCTGCCGGCAGCGCTAGAGCTTTGACGCCTGATATTTGATAATTGCGCATTGCTTTTGCTCTTGCTCTTGCTCTTGCTCTTGCTTTTGCTTTTGCTTTACTTTTGATTTTGCTGTTGTTTTTGTTGTTGCTTATGCTGTTGCTTATGCTTCCGCTTGTGCTTCTGGGCTTCCCATCGGTACTGTGTGCTTCTAAGCGTTTGCCAAAAAGTTGCTCCCGCATCTGTATGTATGGCTTCATATGTATCTACATACCCTGTAAACTACGTCGTTGAATAAACAGAGGCAACACACAGCATAGATTTCATATATCGGGCATATGTTAAGTGCCAAATCGATATTTATCGATAGCTTTAATTTCATTTGATCTCCCACATAACATAATATACCGTTGTGTACATACACACTATACCCTGTAGATCTGTATTCTATATACATACCAACATTCCCTATGTGCGTTTCCATGTTTATCTAACGAATAATTAAAAATTTACCAAAAAAAAAGAAGATAAATTAAGCGTATCAAGTGTCAATCAATAGACGTCATTAAGGTTGGTAATCAATAGGTGCACAGGCAGATAGGTACACAACGTGGAGTCTATTTTCAATTGAGCCTTACGGCAAAGCTTACTTCCCTCTGACTCCCCTACTAGTCCGCCTACTCAAGGGCTTTCTTTCACTCTGGCCAAGAGCATCCAGCGGAGGATGCTCTTGGCCAGGTCCTCATCGGTTCTTCACTCAGTTGCTCTGTTGCGGTTGTTGTTGTTGTTACTGTTGGTGTTACGGTTGTTGTTGCTGTTCTTGCAGCTTTCAGGCATATATGTACATAGTTGCTGTCGTTGTTGGGGTCGTAGGCC
This sequence comes from Drosophila peninsularis, assembly GCA_035047485.1. NCBI lineage: Eukaryota > Metazoa > Arthropoda > Insecta > Diptera > Drosophilidae > Drosophila > Drosophila peninsularis. Next base: position 11,480,394 of record JAWNPN010000028.1, read on the forward strand.
ATAAGCCGTTGGACTTGCTCTAGTTGTTGCTGTTGTCTTTGTGGTTGTTATGCGTGTTGTCGTTGTTGTCAGTATTAATCTAGCTGTCGTTGTTGTTGTTGCAGTTGTTGTTGATGTTGCTGTCCGACGTGTTGTTGCCGTTAATGTTATGATTGCTGTTGTTGTTGGACTCGTAGTAGCTAAAAGTGTTGGGGGTATTACTCTTGTCGTTGTTGTTGTTTTGATAGGTCGTTGCTGTCCTTGTTGTTGGGCGCATTGTTGCTTTAGTGGTTGTTAATAGTGTCGTGATCACAGTTCTTGCTGAAATTGCTGTTGATCATTCTGTTCTGATCTCTTGAGATCAGAGCTCTTGTTGTTACTACCCTATACCTTGGCGACCACTGTAAAGTTGCTGTAGGAGGTTCCTTAAAATGGCGTAAGCTGGGATAGGTCTCAAACATAGGAACTGATCCCAACCTGTTCGCTGTGGTCCTTCAGTCGAGAACTAATTCAACGTGAGTTCGACATTCTACGTTTGAGTCTCTCGCAATTGGGTAAACACACCAATAAAGCATTTATAAATAAATGTAACTTACTTTTAGAACATTAAAAATTTCCGATCGTTGCTCCGTTCCAGGTTATTTGCACTCATTTCACTATTTATACTCCCAGGTGCGAAATGTTGCTAATTTGGCTATCACCAAAGAGAGCAAAAAACATCAACTTGGTCTTAAGTAGGACAGAGTGCTTAGCATTGTCTTCAAATTATCCTGTCTAATCGTCCTTTGACAACTTGACATAATTGAAGGATGTATTAACCTGCCAACTCTGTCAGTAAAACGCCTTCTCGTCAATGCAACAATATATATATATATTTATTTCAAAATAGATCAAAAATATTAACACTCAATAGTAATTAATCAACGAATCCTAAGCAGTCAAATAGTCGTCAACGGTTGGTGCGCATCAGTCGCAATACTGGGTTCATCTTCGGTTTAAGGCAAGAGGTGAGCTTTTTGGCCGCAGACGCACTTCCTGATCTTCCGCTCAAGGGCCTTCAGCTGCGAAAGCAGCTCAGAGCAGAGCTTTTCACGTTCTGGGCAGCCATGGCAGGGCTTGCCGCCAGGTCCGCATGGCTTGCAACCACACGATGGTTTCTTAGTTGTCCTCCTAGTTGTCTTCTTCGTTGTCCTCCTTGTTGTCTTCTTAGTTGTTCTCCTAGTCGTCTTCTTGGTTGTTGTCGTCGGTTTTCTAGTGGTTGTTGTCGTGCACGGTGTGGTTGTTGTCGTTTTTCTAGTGGTTGTTGTCGTGCACGGTGTGGTTGTTGTCGTTTTTCTAGTGGTTGTTGTCGTGCACGGTGTGGTTGTTGTCGTTTTTCTAGTGGTTGTAGTCGTGCACGGTGTGGTTGTCTTCTTCGTGGTGCACGGTGTGGTTGTGGTGCACGGTGTGGTTGTGGTGCACGGTGTGGTTGTTGTGCATACGGTAGTTGTTATGGGGCAGCCGCAGCCTGTTGACCCGACACTGATACAACTGAAGAGCACGATGCTCGCTGGAAGGAAAGATAACTGTTATTCGCAATCCTAAAGTCTCAGACGATACGAGCTTACCAATCACACAGGCAATGGCGAATTTCATATCGAAGTATTCCTTAGACAACCTTCACACCAAACAGAAGTGAAAGCAGATACTGACTGATACCTTTACCGAGCCAAACTTCCCATTTTATAGGGCTCGTCCAGCTACGAAAGCAGAAGATGATGACAATTGGGTAAACAGACATCAATAAAAAATATATAAATAAATTTAATTTGTTTAATCTGAGTTTCTGATGGATATTTCAGTTATTTGTAGAGTTTTAAATAACGATCGTTGCCCAGTTCAAGGCTATTTGCAATCATGATACTATTAATATTCCCACGTGCTGCCGTATATTTGCTGTTACCAAAGAGAGCTGAAAATATCCAGTTGGTCTTATGTAGGACTTAGTATAAAGCTTTGTCTTCCAACATCCTTTCTATATAGTCCTTTAGTCTACACTATATTCACTAATATCATCAGTCACGCCCATATCCTATAAACAACGTGCTGGCGTTTCTTGATTCCTTGACAGAAATTGTTATTTCAGACAGATTAAGAGTTTGTCTATCCTGAAAACATTGAACATGGGACTCAGGGCAAAATAGTTTTATGACCGTCCAGCTAGATAATGGTTTGACAGACCCCATAAGGAATTGAGCCATATTCGCTTGCCCGCATGAACTACTAGGACTCGAGACTTGAAGTCCATATTCCTATACGTTAACATTATATTTCAGCTTAAAAGAAGGTTAAGGCTTCTCAGTTTCAATCCCCTATGCAAGTTCCAGTAATAAATAAAGGGTTTATGAACTTTGGTTATCTGCCTCCATTCCCCTAAAATGGATCAAAGATAGTGGAGACTTGGAGGTTTCGCATACATATATTTAGATATCCTTAATACGATCTATGTAGTAACAAGTTATTCCATGAGAAATATTCCATATTTCCCAATGAGTATATTGGTTTTGTGCGTCCGTCTATTTCGCCACATGAGCAAGTAGCTCCAGACCACACAGATACCGGATACATTGGGTACAGCCAGTCCCGGAAAAAGCGTGACTGTCCAGCCTGTTCTCATCGAGCTGTTCCACCTACGTCGCTATCGCGCGGTACTGGTGTATCTCTCCTCTGCCTTGTACAGCCTCGCTGTAGTCGCCCGTATTCCGCAGGTGATCACTGAATATCGTCCAAGACACTTTGTCACTCTCTCTGCAATGTTGGTGTTGTCAATCTTGATATGCGCCGTTTCTAATCTATGACAGCAACACAGTAGAACGGCTTCCTAAGTGCTTGCTGTCTCCAGCCTGGAGAAAATCAGATTCTTACACACCTGACATATGGTGTCTAGGGGGAGATTGGCCTGAAGGACAATGGATCCTCCAGTAGCTTACCAAGCTCGGGTAGCAGTACCAGATTGGGGGTATCCCTGTGTGTAAGTGAGTGTTTCTGGTATTGTTGTTGTCTTATGATTGATATACCAACGGTACGTTGGTTTCAGGCTATATCTTAGTCGAACACTCCTTAATAGAGTTCCTTTTCTGGCTCTATCAAGACATCTTTATACTTATATGCATGTAACACCTTGAAATGGGTAAACAGGGTACAGTACCCTACACGAAAATATGTACAGATGCATAGATATACTATAGATTCTGAAGATTTTCAGCACCTCAGTCACAGATCGAAGAAATTAATCATTTCAACCACATGCCCCGACAGTAAAATGCCTTCAAGTTAATGCAACATTTATATATATTTCAAAAAAGATTTTTAAAAATTAACAATCAAATGTAATGATCAATGTTTGGTGCCTATCGGTCGCAATACTGGGTCCATCTTCAGTTTAGGGCAAGAGGTGAGCTTTTTGGCCGCAGACGCACTTCCTGATCTTCCGCTCAAGGGCCTTCAGCTGCGAAAGCAGCTCAGAGCAGAGCTTTTCACGTTCTGGGCAGCCATGGCAGGGCTTGCCGCCAGGTCCGCATGGCTTGCAACCACACGATGGTTTCTTAGTTGTCCTCCTAGTTGTTGTCGTCGGTTTTCTAGTGGTTGTTGTCGTGCACGGTGTGGTTGTTGTCGTTTTTCTAGTGGTTGTTGTCGTGCACGGTGTGGTTGTTGTCGTTTTTCTAGTGGTTGTTGTCGTGCACGGTGTGGTTGTTGTCGTTTTTCTAGTGGTTGTTGTCGTGCACGGTGTGGTTGTTGTCGTTTTTCTAGTGGTTTTTGTCGTGCACGGTGTGGTTGTCTTCTTCGTGGTGCACGGTGTGGTTGTGGTGCACGGTGTGGTTGTGGTGCACGGTGTGGTTGTGGTGCACGGTGTGGTTGTTGTGCATACGGTAGTTGTTATGGGGCAGCCGCAGCCTGTTGACCCGACACGGATACAACTGAAGAGCACGATGCTCGCTGGAAGGAAAGATAACTGTTATTCGCAATCCTAAAGTCTCAGACGATACGAGCTTACCAATCACACAGGCAATGGCGAATTTCATATCGAAGTATTCCTTAGACAACCTTCACACCAAACAGAAGTGAAAGCAGATACTGACTGATACCTTTACCGAGCCAAACTTCCCATTTTATAGGGCTCGTCCAGCTACGAAAGCAGAAGATGATGACAATTGGGTAAACAGACATCAATAAGAAATATATAAATAAATTTAATTTGTTTAATCTGAGTTTCTGATGGATATTTCAGTTATTTGTAGAGTTTTCAATAAATAACGATTGTTGCCCAGTTCAAGGCTATTTGCACTCATTTTACTATTTATGTTCTCAGGGCCCAAGACAGCAGACAGTCCTGCTTGGAGTTTCTATCCTTGTTTGAAAAAGGATTCGTTTTACTCACATTCACTTGAATCCTAGAAAAGGGTGCACAGGGTATATTAGTTTAGTGCAAGTGCATGTTAAACAAGTAAGAGTGCTCTAGTCGGGACGGCTCGACTAGGAGATACCCTGCGCGTGCTATACAGACAGTGCTATATAAATTTCAAGTCTCTAGCTCTTATAGGTTCTAAGATCGACGCGTTAAAACATACGGACAAATGGACGGACAGACAGACAGACAGACTGACTGACTAAATCGACTCGTCTTGTCTCCCTGATCAAGAATATTTATATCTAATGGGGTCTGCACGCCTCCTTCTGCCTGTTACATACTTTTCACAAAAACATTATACTCTGATTTCCCATTTACAATGGGCTCAGGGTATAAAACCATATATCGGATATATATTCGCCCAGTAAGGCATCGAAACTTCCAAAAGTTTATATAATTGATAGTTTGAGAACAAAAAACTTAAAAATTAGATAATCAAGTCCACATCCTTCAACGATGAGCCAAAAATAATGTGATCCGTCTGTGGGCGAAAAATACCCTGTAATTTTGAACTCTTCACAGGACTGGGCAAAAAATGAAGCTCAGTTGCAAATACATATACCCAATATATAAAAGACTTTGCATGTTAATAAAACTAGCAAATGTTCAATGGAATATATATATCAAAAAAATAATATAATACAGAAAGTTTGACCTATAAGCAATATCACGTGGCAGTCAGCGCCTCGCTTTCCTATACCCACACACTGAAAGGCGTGTATCCTTCTTTATTCTGAGGATCTCAAGTGCGATTGAATTGTGTTCCAATTATCAGCTGCAACTTGAGCTTGAGCTTGAGCTTGAGCCCTCAAGCAGTGAAATGGCGATGTCGGTAGAGGCGATGTACGTCATTGAGAAGGCGTGGGTTCACTACCAGACGGCGTCGGACTTCTTTCATTAGTCCGTGGACCCATTGAAAGTGATCAATTATTATGTAATGATTTTGTTCACATATAAGGAGGCGTGGCAGACCCCAAAGAATATTTATATTCCGGATCAGGGCGACGTGCTGAGTAGACTTAGCCTCGTCCGTCTGTCTGTTATTCCGTCCGTATGTGTGAACGCATCGATCTCAGGACCTACAAGGACTAGAGACATGCAAGGACATGTACGTGCCTAGGCAGCGAGGTCGAGTTTGTTTCAAAAATTCTAAAACTACTCACGTTTTAATGTTATCGATTAAAGTCGTTATCGAAATTCAATTATTGAATTATAACTTGTACGTCTTTGAAGCTGGAGCCTCCCAATTTTAAACTAAGCGTCATGTTTATTTTATACAATTTTGATTTATGTTATATTTTGGATAACGCTCAATAGAGTGCATGAATATCGGCTCTTCTTAGCGTTCAGGGTAACTTCGAGTCCAGCAGTCTCGTCTAGAGCACTCTTACTTATCTTAAAGTACACAATGTTACCTTTTACCTAATCTACTACTGAGTATTCTGACTTAATTTAGCTGGGTTAATATTGATAAATATCGATAGAAAGCAAATTTGCCATATGGATTTAAGTGAATTAGATAGATGAATGGATGTATTTATTCCCTGAAATATTTCTGCTATAGCCGTAGATCTAGATTCCTGTAGACCAGATAGACAGTAAAATGCCTTCAAGTTAATGCAACATTTATATATATTTAAAAAAAAAATTTTTAACTAAAAATCAAACGTAATCAATCAACAGTTGGTGCCTATCGGTCGCAATACTGGGTCCATCTTCAGTTTAGGGCAAGAGGTGAGTTTTTTGGCCGCAGACGCACTTCCTGATCTTCCGCTCAAGGGCCTTCAGCTGCGAAAGCAGCTCAGAGCAGAGCTGTTCACGTTCTGGGCAGCCAAGGCAGGGCTTGCCGCCAGGTCCGCATGGCTTGCAACCACACGATGGTTTCTTAGTTGTCCTCCTAGTTGTTGTCGTCGGTTTTCTAGTGGTTGTTGTCGTGCACGGTGTGGTTGTTGTCGTTTTTCTAGTGGTTGTTGTCGTGCACGGTGTGGTTGTTGTCGTTTTTCTAGTGGTTGTTGTCGTGCACGGTGTGGTTGTTGTCGTTTTTCTAGTGGTTGTTGTCGTGCACGGTGTGGTTGTTGTCGTTTTTCTAGTGGTTGTTGTCGTGCACGGTGTGGTTGTCTTCTTCGTGGTGCACGGTGTGGTTGTGGTGCACGGTGTGGTTGTGGTGCACGGTGTGGTTGTTGTGCATACGGTAGTTGTTATGGGGCAGCCGCAGCCTGTTGACCCGACACGGATACAACTGAAGAGCACGATGCTCGCTGGAAGGAAAGATAACTGTTATTCGCAATCCTAAAGTCTCAGACGATACGAGCTTACCAATCACACAGGCAATGGCGAATTTCATATCGAAGTATTCCTTAGACAACCTTCACACCAAACAGAAGTGAAAGCAGATACTGACTGATACCTTTACCGAGCCAAACTTCCCATTTTATAGGGCTCGTCCAGGTGCCGCTGCTGCTGTTGCATATTAATTTTAGATCGGAACAATTGCGCAAATACGTGCAACTAAATTCAATCGCAAATATTTGCTTAGCCACTTAGGGCAGGCTGCACGTTAAATATAGCAAGCCGAATTCACAACTTTTCGAATACTCCATGATATGATATAGGCAAAAAACTAATCAAAATAACAATGGTCATTGGAATATCATTAGAAAAGAGATCTACAAGAAAGCATACCGATTTTTATCTCATATCAACCTTACAGATATCAAATGTACCTATTGATAATACTCGGAACCCATCGAAAATGGAAAAGGGCCTGGTCAATCTTGTAAGTCTTGTAATATTATCTATATGCGCTCTATCTGTATCACAGTCGACAGCATTGTTTCGTTAGTTAAACCGTATGTTCCTACGTCTTGCAGTCCTTGACCAAGAATGAGGCTTCTACTCCGTTAAACCAGTTATAGGCAAGATTATCTACGTATACCTCATTACAAGTAGTCCCTAGAGAGCTGGAGCTTGTAAGAAATACTCTTGTTTCTACATATATTAGAACAGCTACAGTCCCAAAACCGACTGTTGATACGCGTGGCTAATCGGCAATGAATACAGACAGTTTAGTATAAATTCCATTATTTTAAACCTATTGCCACATAGTATATATTATATATATAGTATGGTGTACATAGAATATATCTACGCTCATTGGAAATGTGGAAAATCGGGAATATCTTAGATAGTTTCCTCAACATTTATTGGCTTAATTCCTGCCGAGTCGCTCTGAAGATCGACTAGAAATTATATACTCATAGGGGGCATGGCCTTCACAGCTAATATTGCAAAATTGTGCTTTGGTAGATCTATTATTGACCAGCTCTATTGATGGAAGCGTTTATTAGCTTGACTTTATACTCAAAATCCACTACTTTGCCTTAATTTAAGCCTAAGCTTTATATCTATCTTTTGACTTATTAATTACCCTTAATACCAACATCTCAAGGACTTGAAAAAAATACCGGCCTATATCTATTCGATGAACTATGGCATACTCAACTATTATTTAGGCCCTAATATAGCCTACCAACTCATTACTAACCGACTATAAAATACTTTCTGAATTATAGAATAATTTATGTTGGTGTGAAGCTGAAGCTCATCAGGAGAGTATTCTAAGATCTATCATATATAGTGAATACTATATAAGTATACTTTATAGGACTCTATAAGTTATATATACTTTAAAACTAATAGCATATACACCCACATAGTAACATTCGTGGAAACGTTATTTAGAGCTTTAGCTAACTAGGATTTTTCTATTAAACTGACTTTTGAGACAGAAAGAATTGCACATCTATATGGATCTACAGCTAGAACTACATCTATGAACAGATCCTTGCCCAGACCTGTTGGAAACCAAGTAATACATATAAATATGACATAAATTTTCCAACGAAATATTTAAAAAGAGAGCTCTAGTCGAGCTTGCACGACTAGGAGCTACCTAGGATCTGATATAACAGTCATTCTACGCCTATACTTTACAAGCACCAAATGAATACGCAGCTCCTGCGCTTGGGCTTCTGTATAGGCTTTACTGTGGAAACTTATTTGTTGAAAAGACTTTTCTTTTAGATGGAGTTTCTTAACTACATTTCCAAATCAAATTTATGTAAAATACATATGGAACTAAATACATGATTTGGATGCTCTAGCTTGACTTGCTGACTTTATTTGTTGCTTATCGAAATAGAAAAGTTATCGATAGCTTCGTCATTCGACAGTTGTTACTGATCAGAAATAAATACGGCAATATATTATTTAGGTCTCTTTCTGGCAATCCGATTATCAAAACATTATCGATATAGTCGATAAATGATATAAGTCCTACCGTGGAAGGAGCTTAACTGAAATACAGTCCTATAGGTGGCATTTCTCATTCGATAATCTCAATTGTTAAGAGTTTTTTGTAGCAGATAAGATGCGGTCTAACAGTTGGATAAGCGTTCATAGAACTATAAGCCTAGGACTACTTATCATTATCGTTTTCCTTTGGAAGCCCCACAAATAAAATAGAAACGATATATCAAATATCGTAAAACAGTTTATATATTTTCAGTTAAATTTTGATAAAATGAAATTGGAAAATCAAGTTAGGTAACTAGTCAACAAATTGCAATGGCTAGAACCACCTTTGGCCTAACTCATCAGGTAATGGGGCTGTCCGCACACGCACCTCCTTAACGTCCGCTCAAGTTCTAGAATTTGGTCCAAAAGTTCCGAGCAGAGCGTGAGGTGGGACGGACAGCCGTCGCATTGCACACCGCCAGGTCCGCAGAGATGACACTGATCCGAAGGCTGCTGTGGTGTCGTTGAGTGGGTGGATGTTCCTGTTGTGGTTCGTAGTGTGGTTGTTGGACAGGGTGTTGTTGTTGGACAGGGTGTTGTTGTTGGGCAAGGTATTGTCGATGGACACGGTGCTTGTGTTGGGCAAGGTGATGTGGTTAATATTGGGCAAGGTGTACTTGTTGGGCAAGCTGTGGTTGTTGTTGCCGCTGTTGTTGTTCTCCTTGTTGTCGTTGTTGTTGTGCAAGGTGTCGTTGTTGTAGTGCATGGTGTAGTTGTTGTTGTGCACGGTGTAGTTGTTGTTGTACATGGTGTTCTTGTTGTTGTGCAAGGTTTTTCTGTTGTCCTTCGTGTTGTCGTTGTTGTTGTGCAAGGTGTCGTTGTTGTTGTGCAAGGTGTCGTTGTTGTTGTACACGGTGTAGTTGTTGTTGTACACGGTTTAGTTGTTGTTGTACATGGTGTTCTTGTTGTTGTGCAAGGTCTTTCTGTTGTCCTTCGTGTTGTCGTTGTTGTTGTGCAAGGTGTCGTTGTTGTTGTGCAAGGTGTCGTTGTTGTTGTACACGGTGTAGTTGTTGTTGTACATGGTGTTCTTGTTGTTGTGCAAGGTCTTTCTGTTGTCCTTCGTGTTGTCGTTGTTGTTGTGCAAGGTGTCGTTGTTGTTGTGCAAGGTGTCGTTGTTGTTGTGCAAGGTGTCGTTGTTGTTGTACATGGTGTAGTTGTTGTAGTGCATGGTGTAGTTGTTGTTGTACAAGGTGTTGTTGTTGTGAATGGTGTTGTTGTTTCTGTTATGCAGTGTGTTGATTCTGTTGTTTCTTCTGTCGTATCTGGTGAGCATGGTGTTGTTGTGGAAGGTGTTGTAGTCTTCTTCGTCCTTTTTGTTGTCCGTCTCCTCGTTGTCCGTCTCCTCGTTGTCCGTCTCCTCGTTGTCCTCTTGGTCCTCTTCTTGGTTGTCCTCTTTGTCCTTTTTCGTGTCGTCCTCCTGGTCTTACGGGTTGTGGTTTCCGGCGGGCACTCGGTAGTCGTAACAGTTTGGCAGTCCTGGTCCGTCGTAGTGCTAAGCTGTGTTGTTGCCAGAGTTGATGTCTCGCAGTCGCACTGGGCTGACGTGAGATCAGGTATGCTCAGGAGCACGATGATCGCTAAGAAAATACAAGTCGATTAGAGAGTGTTTCAAACTATATACAAACTGAGAGATTACCAATGAGGCAACTGATTAATAGTTTCATGGCTTCTGGATTTCTGCCCAATGCGCTGGGCGTGAAAACAAAACTGTTCTTCGAGCGGGGCAGCCGGGATGTTATATAGGGCCGCGTTGCATTCAACCGATGTGCGCGTGTGCAAACATTAACAATTGCGCAAATAAATAATATTATAAATAAAACTCAACTTAATTTTTAAGCAAATCGAACGCAAGCAGCTAATATGATAAATATAGTCCGTGCTCAACAATTGCTTATATCAATATTTGCGAGCAAGCTCTGAGAAGTGGAGCGCAGCGCATCCTTACAGGGTATTGATGGGCTCTCTTTGGGCTATATTGAGTATCTTTGGGTATATGCTACCTACTTAGCAAGTTATTAGAGAGCAAGTTCTTAAAAGTAGAGCAAAGTAGAACAAAGTAGTAGCTTTGTTATCAAACATCCTTACAGGGTATCTATACGTATATCAATTGTGTTCGCTTTGGGGTAACTAAATTTGTAAGTATGTCTCCAAAAGTAGGAGTTAATCGTGGCTTAGTTATCATCTAGATCATATAAATCATCAGTGCAGCTTTACAGGGTGTGTATACGTATGCCAATTTGTTCTTTTTGAGATACAAGGTATCTATAGGTGTGCCCAGTTGTTCTTTTTAAGATATCTAAGTATGTCATATAAATACATATACACATATACATATGTATATATACTTAGTCTTGTATAGATTCCCTAAAATAAGCTTCCCTACAGGGTATACAAGTATTTAAAATGTTTTCTCTTTTGGGGTATCTTTGAGTGCGCATATATATATCCCCAAAGATAACACAAAGTTATACGTATAGATACCCTGTAAATTTATTCATTTAATCCATAGCTTTAACTTTCCTGTTCTTCTGGGAACTTTACAGGGTATCTATACGTATAACTTTGTGTTATCTTTGGGGAATATAGATTTCTACGTAGGTTCTCAAAAGGACATCAAAATAGTAGTTATCATATATGTAGATCGTAGCTATCATGCAGATCACATAAGTCTAATTACAGTGTATCTATACGCATATCAAATTTCTTCTCTGTTTTTGGGGTATCTAGAATGCGAGCAGTTATCAGTTAAGATTTCAGCCAGTTTTCGTTGCATTCTATTGAGGCTGGCCCCATATTCCTGTTTTGCTTGGCACCTCAACTTGTTTCGCCACTTGGATGTATGCATGTACATATGTATGTACATACACATCTCAGCAATGTTTGTAAAGTTTGCTTACATATATTTCGTATACGTTCATGGACGTATGTAAAGGCAACCAACTGTAAGAGATCAACTAATAACTACGCATTTCAAAAATATATTTTGACCCATATGCACAGACACACACACATGAATATATACAGTTGTAGTAATGTATGTATGCATGGGTAAATGCGCATCACGGAGCGTAACAACAATATCTGAAAGACGTTTAGAAGCAGCGCAGCAGAGGGGAGGGGGCAGAGATGAAACCCAAAAAAGTACAATGAACCTTCTTCAAACTTCACTGTCTTGGCAGCGACGCTGGCAGCGCAACGCCGAGCGGCTATGCTGCAAGCTGCCCTCTCATAAAGTATGTACAAGCAGCATACACACATACAAACATACATACATGTATGTGCATGCATACATACACTCGAAAACGAATGTATATGTACAGCAAAACGCACAACAAAGTAAAATGCAAGAGGAATTGTAAAAACAAACAATTTGCTGTTGCTGTCGCTGTCGCTGCTGTTGGAGCTGCAAGTTTGGTGCCGCTCTCGCAGCCTCTGCAGCTATTACATACGACGCTGGCAGCGCTGCTGCTACGACGAGCCCATGCATATCAAAACAAGTTCCGTTCCACACAAATGCCAGCACGTTTCGAAATTGCCGACGACGACGGCGACGACGACGCATCATAACAATAACAAAAGCCCGGCCATCAAAACATTTTAGAAAATGAAACAGTGCATAAAAAGCGGCTGCAGCGCATCAGCAACAGCAACAATAACAATAGCTACGAAGAAACTACAGTCGCAGTCGCAGTCGCAGTTGATATTGGCTTTACAGACGGCTCAGCATAAACATAACATCTTAGGGTGCCCCAAAATCATTCTCAAGCTTACGATAACAGGCAGAAAGAGTTTTTTTTATTATCGATTATTATTAGAGCATTAATACAAATAATTACTATATTATTTATTATAGATTAAATATTTTAAGTAATATACAAATTTATAATTGTAATAATTTATAATGAATTTAAACAAACTATATTAGAATATGGATCTTAGAGTGGCCACAATTAGCAATTAATTGTAGTTTATTATTATTTAAAATTTAGTCGATATACAAATTATTATTATTATTATAATTTACATAAAAGTTAACATTTTAAAATAAGTTAACATAATCTTTATAATAATACAAAATTATCTTAATTCGGGTACAAATTATACATTTAAATTTTCTTTCTTTTGTGTTACAATATAAATATTTTCAGAAGATTATTAATACATATAAATTATTATGCTATAACAATAGCAAGAAACACAAATCCTAATTGTAACCCAATGCCCAATTAGCAAAGGCAACAGGAACCGCGAAGTGACCCACCGACTTGATAGGATTAAAAGTTCTCCTGAAGGTTCATTACAAAATAAACCATTCTCTCATATTTCCAGCTCATTCGGAGCATTCGGAGCCACCCTAATGTTCTTGCTGCCGCTACTTACAATTACATAGCAGTGGCGTCGCTGCCGCTGTCACAACCGCTGTTACTGTTGTTATTTCTTCTTCCTGTTTCGCGCTCGCACACAAAACACACAGACACACACACAAACACAAACACATATACATATCTTAACGGCACCACGTCACGTGTGCTCGCGCTCTTCGCTCTCGCGCATTTCGGCTGCACTGTGCGTTTGCTTTTGTTTTTTTTTTTGCGAATGCTTCTGCTGCTGCTTTGCTGCTGTTGGCGCAACGCTGGTGACTGCGACTGCGACTGCGACTGCGACTGCGACAGCAACTGTGCCAGTCAAAGTAAAAGCCAGCGACAGTGCCAGTGTTTAGTTTGCTTTTGCTTGTGTCATTGCAGTGTGTGTGCGGGTAGGAGCTGAAGCTGAGTAACAGAGCGAACGATCAAAAAATAATTCTAAATACAAAACAACAAACCAAACCAGCGCTATCCAAGACCTTTGTAAATTTTTGCAATTTTATCGCCTATTTTTTTCGAGTGTTACATATACATGTATGTATGATAGTTTCGACGTGCAATTGTAAGTGTGTGTACAAAAAAATTACAAAATAAAAATAAAATAAAAACCAACAACTAAGAAATTGTTCATAATACCAACGGTAAATACAAAACAACAAATACGTACATACATATATAGCATACTGTATACATCGCTATACATATGCATATATTGTTTGCGTGTGTGTGTGAGTGTAAAAGTAATTTCGGTTCAAAGTGCAGGGCGCAGCGATGTCGATTTTTACTGCTGCTGCGGACCAGTTCGTCAGCTTTTGGCTTTGTTTTTAGCATGTGCCCTTTTCAGTGCGCAATACATACATATATACATACATACATATGTATGTACTGTGTGTGTGAATGTAGTTTACTTGTACGCAGGGCGGGGCGGGGCGCAGCCAGCATGCACAACAGACACATTTTGTACATACATACATACATGACGCGCGTGCTTTTTCTCATACATATTTGCGCTTCTCCTGTTCACCTACACACCAAAGCACACTCACTCACACACAGACAGACGCATATACACGCATGCACACAAACACACACACACAACATAGAAAACAGTTGAAGCACGCGCAAGCTCCATGAAACGCTCTTGCTCATTCTCTATCCACGCTCTCCCTTTACTGCGTGTGCTCTTAATTGCTTCGCCTCTCTCTCAGTCGCTGTAGTTGGCGCTGTTGGCAGTTTGTCAACGTTGGCGTTGCCGCCTGCCATGTTCATTATTCGTTGTTTAGCCGTGCCGTGCGCGTCGTCGTCGCAGCAAGCAGCAGACGACGTCAGTCCGTTGCGTCAGTAATAACAATCTACTATTTTTTTTTTCCAATTTGGCAACAAATAAGATTTCAAACAAAGCAAAAAGTAGGTGCACACCATACAAAGTCCTTATTTGAAAATATGAAAAGTGCGTGTATAAGAAATAAAAATACAAAAACAAAACACAAACAGTGCCATTTCGTCGTTTAGATTTTTTTCGCTGTTCTAGTGTGTGTATATGTGTGTAAGTGAGTGTGTGTGCGTAAGCTTTTTTCTCGTGCCCATGCCACAAAGCGCGTGCCTTGGCTCATGCAGCTGTCGTCTGTGTCGCTGTGTGTGTGTGCTATATTGTTTTTAATAAATTGTATAAATACAAGCATGACAAAACTGGCTATGTACATACATACATACATATGCATATATGTATGTATGTACGTACATATGTGTAACGGCAACAACATTAGCAAAGCAGCGCTGCCAACGTTGGCACAATTCTGACTTTGACTTCAACCAGTTCTCTCTTTCGCGCTCTCACTGCCTCTCGTACTGGCAATGTCCTTTATCCGACTCCCACATCCACACACACACATCTATGAACATAAACCACGCTCTCACTCTCTCCCTAGACAATCGTTTTGCTATTTTTATATGCAGTAGCAGCAGCAGCAACAAATAATTGCTCTCTCTCTCTCGCGCGCTCTCTTTATGCACGCTGCCAACACATTTTTTTTTTGTTTTCAAAATTAGCAACAATAATAAACAGACGTTGAAACGAAATTCAAAGAAAGTGCGTGGCTACGTTATTGTGGGTCTCTTCGGCAGCCAGTGCATGTGTTGGTATATATATATGTGTGTATATTGGTTCCATCTCTGGCCTCTCCGCATTGGGCTTCGTGTCTTCGCTTTATGTGCGAATCTGAACCTAAAGAAAACCCTCGCTTAGCCAGAATTTTTTTTTTTTCACTGTTTGCTTACCGTTTCGTGTGTGCTGCTTTATCTTTTGTTTTTTGTAAGCTCTTCAGTTGTTGCTGATGTTGTCGAATTCACTTTCGACATGGCCAACTTCTAACTGCACTTTGACAAACAACAATAATAACAAACGTGCGTAGAAAGTCCCCATGCAAATTGAGATCTATACATATGCACATGCATATGCACATTCATACACATACATACATATACACACATACAAGTTGCTTGCGAATGACTTTGAAAGCAAAGACCGCGAGCAACTGGCGCCGTGGCTGCTTGCATGTACGTATATACAGCGTCATTCAACACAGAACTACTTACAAACATACAGACGTATGTATGTGCATACCGCACACACATACATACATAAATTTTGCATCTTTTGCGATAACAAGCTTGAAACTAGAGATGGTCACGTGACAGCAGCACAGCATAGCGTACACGTATGTACCAGATCACGGACGATCACTAATAATGTCGTTTGGGTGAGCTTGCTCACTACGAAATACCCTGCAGCACAGGTATTCTTCTATTGCAATGTTATGCTTGAAAAAAAAAAGAGTAATAAAATCTTAAAATATTTTATTTTGGAGCATAGATACAAATTGAAATGCTTTCTTACTTTCCCTAGATATTCACTAGTCATTGTCTAGTTTGATAGGAAATGAAGCCTTTAAATACCTATCAAATACTAATATTCTCTCGATGAGTATGCCTCTATAAGCATGTACTTTCCCGTAAATAGCAGCACATTGGGAGAGCTTTCTAAAGCTCCTTTACTTACTGGCGATAATCAAAAGTGTATATTAGTTTCTGATATACCATTCACTCGAAATTGAGATAAATCGGGTTATCTCAGTGAATCATCGTCGTGAGTCTTAGGTGGCCTTACACATCGATATGTGTACCTGTTTGTATGTACTATATACACACATATATGCTCGTATCATAATTGGGTTTTGCTTTATGTACTTCAAAATATTAAGTTTCGCTGTATCGAGTAACCATAAAGCAACGATCTACAACACTTTTCGATCGGATTCACTTATACACACAACTTGTTTATACAGATAAATTATATATACACATATATAATGTATGTACATATGTATTTAGTTGGTTGTCTATTAGTATATCAAATCAAAGTTGATTGTAAAAGTTAGTTTTTTTTTTCCTCTTTGACCTCTCAGTTCTCAGACGCTTGTGGCAAAAGGTTCCGGTTTAAGTACATCGTATGGGCATAAATTTGACTGCGCTTACAATGCCCCCCCTGCTACCCTACCCACCCCTGCCGCTCCCCGCCCCTGGCTTAGGTACGAGCAGCGAGCTCGAAAGGTTTCTTTCACACGATGCTCTCACCCGAAAAAGAATGAAAGATGTAAAGAAAGCCTGACGACAATGGGCCATAAAGTATTTGGAAATATGATGAGGCGTCTAAGGTGCGACCCTTGGCCCAATGGGGTTGCTCTTGCTGTTGCTCGATACAGGGTCGATTTCAGGTTCTGGCTTTGGCTCTGACTCTGGTTCTGGTTACAAAGTTACTTCTGATAAGGCTACGTTTGAGTTTCGCCAATGAGCACAAGTCACGTTTCCAAATGGTGACCGCAGCACGGCGGGTACGTGGGTGGTCGTAACCGTCCTTCTCGTCGTCGTCGTCCTGCTCTGGTTCTTGTTAACTTGGGCAATTACTGCGAATTGTATTCTATTTAAACGCTCTGCATTTGAATATTTAATAGGAATTTCCCACGCGCAAGTTTGTCAATTTTTATCACGCACGCACGTTCGCTCTCCCCCGCCTCCTCTCTTTAAGCTCTAGCTGCGCTCTCTTTCGCTCTTTGCATTGGGCAAACTGAAAATGTCACCCTGTATGCATGTGTGTGTGCACACACACATGGATGAGAAAGCTCTGCTCCTGCCAACCCTGGGGCGACCATCAAATTTCGTTTAATGTCAAGGCAAATCAAACAGAGAGAGAGAGAGAGGGAGAGAGAGCAACAATGTCGCCCACGCTATACCGTAAATAAAGCTCCTGCGAGCCGAAAAAGCTTGTGTCGCCTGTCACAGCAACATCTGTCTCGGAACTTCCTCGCTCTCTCTCTTTCTCTTTATGTCATTCCCTGCGGCTGCCGGCTGCAATATCCTTCTGTTGTTGCCCGCCAGGTGTTGACTGTCGCATGGATCGACCCTTGACCTTTTTATGAATTATGAACAGGAGTCTACTTATGACAAAAAACAAAAACACAATGCTGCATTAGTTGTCAATGGTCTCACACACACCGGCATACATCCAGCAGCAGCTGACGTCGACATTCGACATCGATTTCGCGCACGCGTCGATGTCATTTTCATTGATAGGCGACTGCAGTGTAGGCGTCGGCGTCCACGTCGGCATCGGCGTCAACGTCTAGGAGCTGCAACTTGTTGTGGCCTGCGCTCTTTGCCTTTGTAGTTTGTATTTGTGTCGTGTGTGTGTGTGTGTGTGCCGCCACGCAGTTGTGCACAATTAGCGCAAGCACAACAGCTGCCCATGATCATCGCGCAGCGTCGCGTGGCAGCGCAGCGCGCTCTTCTCTTAAGTTGCCTGCAAGAGCGCAGGCGACAAAAATGTCATTTGCGTTATGCGCATTTAATCGAAAATTTAGCATGCATAGTTTTGTCTCTGTCTATTCGCAGCGAAATGTAAAAATAACAGTAGGGTTGCCATCCGTCGTGGAATTCCGGGACATGTTCCGGTGTCCCGACCTGACACGAAATTGACCCGGTTTTCTACTCTATCGATATACATATGCATATGAAATAAGTATCAATGTATTCAAATTTTTTGATTTCTTTATATGAATGAAAATTTTTGATTGTTATTTTTTTCCCAATATACTTAAGTAAGTATAGTTAAGTACGTAGTTAATATGAAGTTTGGTAAATTTTATTTCATTTGTTATTTTTTTCTATGGGGGAATGCCCTTAGGCCCACGTGGTCACCCTAAATAACAGTGTTGCAAATAATCGGACGATATCGATACAATTAAAGCTTGCATTTTTCACTGTATGACATATAAAAAGTGCTGTCTAATCGAATCGAGTAATCCTAATTCTGACAGTTGTCGTTGCACATAGAATTGTGATCCTAATACCGCTTTCCTCTCATTTCAGCACATTTATGTACATACGTAAAAACTTCAACAATAGTAATCAAAAGTAACGGTGTATATTGCCAGTGCAATAAACAACCAGCAACTAAAGTGCATCCCCAACCAAAAGCAACAGCAATAAGAAGAAGCATAAGAAGAAGCAACAACAACTGTAAAACTACCAAAATTTCAACTGTAAACGTGTCGACCCACATCTAAGTGACTCCCTCTCACTGACTTTTTCAGTGGCTCGTTTGTTCACTCTCTTCGTGTGCGTTGATTGTGTGAGTGTGAGTGTGTGTTTGTGTGTGTGTCTGTGCGTGTGTGTGTGTGTGAGTGTGTGCTTGTGAGAGAGTGGGCGGCTGTTTGAGACGCGGCTATGTCATCGGGCGGCATAAAAAACCTACTGGAAGCTGCTCAATACATTGAGCGGCAGGAAGAGCTCCAGCGTTCCCCGTCGTTGGCGGCCAGAATTGGCGGTCAGAATAAGGCGCCGCATTTCATTAATGGCTACACCAGTAGCACCAAAAGCATTGTCCACAACAACAACAACAACAACAGTGCAAGCCAACTTAACAGAAACAGCACGCCAGCAGCAGCGCTAGCAGCAACAACAACAGCAACACCCGCCATCGAAAACAGCCATAACGGCCTGACTAACGGCATCGCTGCAGAAGCACCATCGGTGGAAACAGCGGCAATAGCGAGGTTCGCCCTCAGTCCATACCGTCAATTGCATTTCGGCCATGATTATGAGTACGATGCTGCTACGGTTGTCGTTGGCGCTGCCAGCAGCAGCGCTGGCCAATTGGTGGAGTCGACGGCAAACGTAACGGGACGCTACAGCGAAAGCCACAACATCATTTCGGGTGAGTTGTGAGCATTTAGAATTAAGTTTAACTCCAGCCACATCATGCATCATCATCGTCATCATTATCATTACTCACTATTCAAATTTATGTGCATTCGCTCTCTCTGTCTGTGTCTATCTCTCTCTCTGCATTTAAACTTGCTTTGACCTTGTTAGCAACGCAGCAGCAGCGCAGCAGAAAAAAGAAAAACAATAACAATCGCAGTGCATTTGTGTGGGCGCGCACTGTACAGCCTAAATGTGAGAGCGATCGCAATTCCTCTCTCTCTCTCTCTCTTTCTTTGCCTCTTTCATACTCTGCCAGATTGCAAGTGCGGCAGCAGCAGCAGCAGGTACTGTTATATTTTTAGCGCTTTTGCTGCTTTCTGTTTGCTCAGCTCAAGCCAGCCAAATATGCATGTGCTAAATTTGCTGTTGTTGTTGCTCTCATTTCCTTAGCTAATGCTGGCAGAGGGAGGGAGACGGGGCGAGGAGTTTACGTAGTGGAAGCCAAGCAGCAATATTGTTTTTATTCTTACGTTTGCGTAGCTTTTGCTGTACTCATTTGGCTGCCACATACAAAACGCATACATACGTACATATATAAATATATATGTATATTTGTGTGTTATTACCATTTTGTCTTTGGCTTTTTGCACGTACGCTCGTACTTGTTGCTGTTGTTGTTTGGGGTCACGTCATGTCGCTACTCGCTCGTTCGCTCACTCGCTTGCTCTCTTTGTCTCTTAATAGTCGCCAGCCAAGCGCAACCATGAAAAACAACCAGTCAAATTAGTCATAGTACATGTCAGCATTCACATACGTACACACACATGGGCAGATAGCGAGAGAGCAGCGCGCGTACACACACACACAAATACATGTATACCAGCATATCGCATTGTTTATACGAACGCAGCCCTACGTGAGAGAGGCAGAGAGCGCGCGTGCCTTAGCTAGGTTCTCTTTACTTTGCATTGCTGTTGCTTTTCTTTTCTTCTGTTTTGTTTCTTGCTTTGCAAACACAATATTCAAGCTGAGCGCTGCTCTCAGCGCTCTCTTCACTTCTCTTGCACTCTCTTTTTCTTTTGCACGCCGCAGCTGTGTAAAGCAAAGTCAATGAACTTTGTACGCATTTTTTTTTTGTTTTGCTGCTTTTTGGACAGAGCGCGAGTTCGTTCATATTTTTATTAGCGTCTGCCTTTCTTTTTATGTTCTGCTATGTTTTATGTTTATTTTCTTTACACTTACAATTTGTATTGCTGTTGTTGCATACCCGTTATTTGGTGCTTGTAATATTTGGACAGCTGTCTTAGCGCTGCTGCTGCTGCTGCTGCGCTGCATATACATACATATGTTTGTGTTTGTGTTTGTGCTGTTTGTCAGACAGCCTGCGCTCAGCTGAGCTCCGCTGAAAGAAAAACAACAACAAATGGAGACAGCAGGCAACTGCAAATATTATGCAACCCAGAGCTTGCATGCATCTGTGTGAGTGTGAGTGAGTGAACAAATGAAAGAGCGTACGGCTGAGAGTTGTTGAGTGGGTGACTTCGCTCCAGCTGATTTAAGTTTTTCTAATAGACTTTCGATGCGATTAACTAAAATTAATGTAATATTTGTAATAGTTGAACAATTTTGATAGATATTTAGTGCAAAAGTGAAAGAATTCGCATGTATACAGTTCCATTTCCACATATATGTGCATGCATATGCATGCAGTCAACGGCATTTGCTGCCTCTGCGCCTTCACTTTGCTGACTGCACTGCTTACTTTGCGCTCTCATACAAATGTATGCCTGCATGTGTGTGTGTGTGTGAAGAGTCACAGCTATCCATTGTCCATACGCGCTAAGCGCTCTGTCACTCTCCCACCCCCTTTTTTACACTCTTCGCCTAAAAGCACGCAATAAAAATGTACAGCTATTCGCTGCTGCCTAGAGTTAAATGCAGTTGCTCTCGTTGTTGTTGTTGCAACTGTAATATGCTAACGTATTCGTGTGTTTGTTGTTCTCGATTTGCATTATTATGTATTTCGCTGTCAGCTTTGCCAACGCGCGAGGTTCTGAAATCCCATTTGCCATTTAGTCGCGTGATAAAGCAGCTGGAGGCTGGGCTCCATTCCAAGAGCAAAAAAATGTCGCAGTCGCGAAACGCAAATCAAAATCAACAACAAACAGACGCAGATATTGGCTGCCTGGATGAGCAGCGTGAATTACTAACAGAACTGCTCAGTCGCCTCAGCGCACTTCAAGCTTTACTGCTGGCGCATCAGTCGCAAGCGCAGTCGCAGTCGCAGTCGCAGTCGCCGTCGCCGTCGCAGTTGAAAATGCAAAGACAAACGCAGTTAGCGACACTAACGGCGCCGCCCAAAAAAAAATGGATATATCGTCACTATCGTCTTGGTATGTGTGCGTGAGTGTGAGTGTGAGTGCGAGTGTGTAATATACCACGTGATAAAAGCGCACGTGGCGATCGTATGCGCCGCAGCATTTGCTCTGCTTCCATGTGAGCAGAGAGAGAAAGAGAGAAGAAGAGAGCTTGTGTTAGTGTGCGTGCCAAAAATGTGCAGCTTCGAAAGTTTTTACATTTCTGTGTTCGCTTTTATTTATTCTGTGTTTCTTTTTTCAGTAAAGAGAGATCATAAAACTGACGAATGTGGGCGGACTTGTTCAGTTATATTTGTGTGTTTCATTTATTTACATAAATAATACGTTTACAGTTACACACACGTATATATGTATACATTTATGTATTTATAAAAATGCTTAGAAGTGACTTAATTTGGTAGAGATAGTAGCAGTGGGAGGCCTTGTCAGATATATGTATGTACATATAAAGCCATATATAGGAATACATAAGTTATACTATATCTGTGCTTCTGTAAACTTTTTAACTTTCATCCTAAAAGTTTGAAGTCTGAAGACATTTCCGTTCAGAGATATATTTAAGGTATATATTCATACATAAATAGTCACTCAGAGTTGTAGATTTAGCTAAATCTTATGATATTTTTACTTTCAAGTTCTATAATAAAGGCAGCAAAAGATTTGTGTGTGGATTATCTATCTGCTTTCTATCTATTTACCTATTACAGGGTATATTATTGGGGTAACCACTTGCACACGCACAGACACACGCATAACGATTGTCCATTATTTGTGGGGAAAGCATTCGATTGCTCAAATAATTGTACAATTTGCATAATTATATCTACTATATATGGTTTTATATGTGCACCATATAATGAGGCTCAATTCAGTTTGATTTGAAGTCCCGGGCAAAAATGCATAGTTATCGATCCCAGGGCAGCTCCTCAGCTCAACTCAGCTAATTTCATTCTGCATAAGTTGATGCATGAATGTACATCATTATATGCATACATACTTACGTACCTGCATACCCACATATATCATACACTCATGCATGCATCATGTATATGTACATTTGCATACATAGCTATATACATTGTACATATTCATACCTCCTTATGTGCATATACATTGGTATGTATATATGTACATCATACTTCTATAAATACACATGTACTTATATGCATATTCATACATCATCAATACATCATAAATATATCATACATACATATGTACATACGTTCTTACATACATTACATATCTACATATGTGCATATACATATTTATACATCCATATGCACATATACATATATGTATATGTACTTCATACACCCACAAATATATGTATATACATTCTAACATATGAACACACATTCATCATATATACATCATAGAGACATTATACACACGTATCACACATTACATATATACATACCTATATATCTATCTGTACATCATACATTTCTGAGACTACATTTGTTGTTGCTGTCGCTCTTGTTGTCGATGTTACTGTCGCTGTTGTTGGTGTTGTTGTCGATTATTATTTGGTGTGAATTATTTTGCAGTTGATTGTCTATCTGAGAGTTATTGCAGACATAGGTATTCCCCCAATGATATAGTACAGGGCATGCGAAATCAGCTATACTCCCTCCTTTTTTTATATTTATTTTCAACATTTCTTCATATTTCCTCAATTTCTTATTATTTCTTCGTTTTTAATATGTCTTAAAGCATATGCATAATGGAAATTAAATATAAAATATAGTATATAATATATAGAATATAGAATATAGAATAGTATGAATTTTGATTCATTCAGGAACTTACTTTGTAATCAAAGAAGTTCATTAAATGATAAATAAATAAAAATAAAAAAAGTCATACATAAATAATAATATAATAAAGTAATATAATATATAAATAAATAACAAATAAATAAATAATTTAAATAATATAAAAAATAAATAAAATAAAATAAAAATAATATAAAAAAAATAAAAATAAAAAAAAATAAATAAATAAAAAATAAATAAAAATAATATAAAATAAGTAAAATAAAATTAAAAAAAAAAATAATAATATAAAATAAATAAAATAAAAAAATAAAAATAATATAAAATAAAAAAAATAAAAATAATATAAAATAAATAAAATAAAATAATATAAAATAAATAAATAAAGTGAATTCAAATCAAAAGTTCAATTGAGTTGTTTGTGAACGATATAGAAAGTCAATAGCTGTTACCTGTTCTTTATTAGATTTTAGATGAATCCAGTTTTCCTAGTTATATAAACTATAAACAGGATATCGAAGCTATAGCGCATCGCTGGGAAATGAGTATAGAGCTAAGAGGGGACTGTGTAGAAAATCTCTCCCAAATTAATTGTTTTCTTTGTTGGGCCAGGTACTTCTGGAACCGCCCTCGTCTCTCTTTCATTTCGATTTCAATTTCGATTTCCTTTTGTTACTAAAAGTAAGACATTTCCTTCATGTATATGTTCTTCTATATATTCGCACCCCATTTATCATGTCATCAACACCCAGCCACCCACACTAACCCACACCCGCGCAATATATGTCACAAAGAAAGTTGATTTCTCACCTGTGCGCTTTCATACATCTGTTTTACGTTGACTTCTTTGGTTGTTGTTGCTTTTCGTGTATTTATTTATGTTTTTTTGTTTCTTTTCATTTATTCGTTTTTAGAGGATGAAAATTCCTCCTCAAACTTCAACTCCAAAATCAACTCCTACCCCCAACAACAACAACAACAACAACAACAACAACAACAACAACAACAACAACAAGTAGCAACAGGCCGAGCAGCATCAGCCTCAGCCTCAGCCTCGGTAGCAGCCGTAGCAACAACAACTGCAGCAAAATTAGCTAACTTGGGGCGGCTCGATAGGTCCACGTTTGTGGTGCTGGCGCCGGGCTCAGCGCCGTTGCAGGTCCAGGTGCCGGCTACGGTGACGGCTGCGGTGAGCACTGCTCGGACCACGCCCCCGCTGAAGCACAAGCTGACTGCGGCTGGCGCTGGCTCCCAGTTACCGTGCAAGTATTTAGTGTTGGGCGACGCCAAGGGCGTCAGTTCAACGCAGACGTCAGTGGCCGGAACTGTAGCCGGAGGAGCAGGAATTGGGTCTGCAGCCAGCTTGAGCTTGGCCAACTTCCAGCCGCTGACATGTCAGACGCCCAAACCGCAAATAACGCTTACCCCGCCCCCGATGGCCACACGCCGATTGATTGAGCCACTGGGCAGAAACCGCTCCTACTCAATGCCCTCCCATAAAATTTCAGCGCAACCCCATGTGCTGGAGGATGCTCACCTGAGCTATGCGCTAGCCGGAAGGGCCTCGAATGCACCAGCCACAGCTACGTCCACATCCACAGCCACGTCGTATCGACCCATCTTCAATGCCCAGCAGCAACAGCATCATCACCATAGCCAGCACCAGGCCGCGGCTGCGGCCGCCTCCGTCGCCAGCTCGGCGCCAGTGACGGGATCTCAGATGACCGGCCACGGCGGTCGCAGACGCACCATTAGTTCCAATAGCAATGGGTGAGTGTTCCTAGTTGATATATATATATATATATATATATATATATATATATATATATATATATATATATATATATATATATATATATATACTATACTGAGTGCTATCGATTAATCGAGTAATCGATAACTTAGTTCAAGTGCTTAGACCCTAATGAACTTTCACTTTAACTAACTTCCTCTTCTGCTCCCAGGGCGGGCACGCGTGAGGTGCACAACAAGCTGGAGAAGAATCGGCGCGCACACCTCAAGTGCTGCTACGAGGTGCTCAAGAACGAGCTGCCGCTCAAGGACGAGGATCGCAAAAAGACATCCAATTTGATAATACTCGACAAGGCGCACAAAACTGTCTTGGTATGGGATATGCCCTCTCTCTCTCTCTCCCTGTCTCACTTTAACTAACTATTTCCTTTTCTCTTGTTCAGCAACTGTCAAAGTACAATCGGGAGCAGGAGGCTGAGATTGAGCATTTGTCCAAGCAGAAGATTGAGCTGCAGAAGCGTCTCAGCAGCCTAAAACGCCCCGCGGATCAGAGCATTCCACTCAGCGACAAAGGTTGGTGCACTGGCAATATGGAAACAGATATATATATATATATCACCTAAAACAACTTTGTTGTTTGGGAAGTCTTTATGATTGTCGCTACTGCCGAGATTTGTTACGGCGTAGCGAGATGAGAGCAGTTAATACTATCGCTGATCAAGTGACTGAAGCCAGTCGTAAAGGGACTAGAGACTACCTCAACGAGTATTGAAAATGCCACAGAAGACTATATTGATAGACCTTATTATTATCTGTATCATATACCTTATAAATCTGCATTTGTATGGCAACTCGGGGCAGCTTGAGACCGTGGACAATTTGTGGATAAATTTGAATTTGCATTTGTGCGCGGCGGAAAGTAGCTCAAGTTTTGCATCTCATTTGCAGCGGCTCTGCAGTTGGTCCGCTCGACCTTCGGCTTATGCAATACGAGTCGATCGATTGATCTTCAACTGTGGAATTGATATATTGATTAATGCAAAAGTCTATGTAAACCTCATTTAATTACGCTTTTCTCTTGCAGATGCCAATGAAGCTGTTTGCCTGGCTACCAGCAGCAGCGCCAACGTCGTATCAGCATCATCAGCATCGTCGTCATCATCAGCGTCGTTATCTCCAACCTCAGTTGCCGGCGCAGCCCCACCCATTCTATTTGATGGCACCGTCGCGCCCGTCTGTGCCGCTGGCGTAAGTTGACAATGAAAAACCGCGTGGAATATGCAATGCAATAAGTTGCTAATGGATGTTAAAATATGCCCAGTTCCAACAGGCTGCACCATATAATGAATTAGTCAGCTGAATCGGTTATGGCGCCAGTTCAGTTGACTGCAAATTTATTAGTTCTTTAACTAAGATTCCAATAGGTGTACATATTTATACTGATTTAGTTTATACCACCCCAATCAGGTATATAAACTGGCTCTGTAAGGATATATACTAGATATATATATGCATATATGAGGGCATAGTGTTTAGACTGTTTGATAACTTTAAACTTTCAATTGAGAAACGTGCTAAACTCTATCCTCTCTCTCTCCCTCTCTCTTTCTTTGTTTATGTTGCTCTCTCGCTCGCACCATCTATGCAGCTTGCAACAACGGCCATGCCATCTGTGATAAACAAGAGCCACGCGAGCAGCGGCAAACACAACAACAACAGCAACGACAATGTGACCTCTCTTCCTGTCAGCTATGCACCGAATGTGAATCCCGCCGCTGGAACTACCGTCGTTGCCATGTGCTTGCTTAAGGGCACCCACAACAACAATAACACTCTAAACAACAACAACAACAACGGGATCAGCGCCAAGCATTGCAACAACACGGTCAGCTTTGCACCGGGCACATTGCTGAATCATAGCGCCTCCGTTGCCATTAACCTGCTCAAGCACAACAACAACAATAACAACAACAACAACACAGCATTGTCGGCGTCGCAGCAGAGCAGCCCAGCGGGCAGCCCCAATGTCGTTGGTGCCACGTTGACGACACGCGGCTCGCCAACGCCATCAACGCCGTCGCCATCGCCGAGCTCCTCGTCGAGCGGCGTCTCGTCGTCGTCCTCGTTCAATGGCTCCTCGTCATCGTCCTCGTCGTCGTCCTCATCATCATCGTCCAGCTCATCAGCATCGTGCGCATCATCGGCCGGTTCCTCGCCGCCGACGCAGACGCAGCTGCAGACAACAACGACACATATGCTGAGCGGCACGCGCGGTGCCAACATCAAGTACCATGGCGGCGCCACTGGTGGTGCCACCATTGTAACGACCGCAGCGCCCACTGCGACTGCAGCGAATGGTAAGCGAGAGACACACATCTCCTGTCCGTAGCAATTTGTAATCCTTTCTCAATGCTCGCAGGACATGCTGCGGGCTTTCATCAGGCAGACAAGGATCGCAACTACAATTTCTTGATACGCAGCGGCACTACGGCGCAGTAGGAGGCAACAGTGAAGACGGCGACAACAACAACAACAACAATAATGAATAACAAACCTAAATCAACTAAAACAACAACAACAACAACTGAATTGTGTGCAACAGCTCCCACCTTAAGAAAACAAAACAAAAAAGTATAAAAAAAAAAAAAAAAAAAACGAAATGGAAAACAAAACAAGTAGACAAGCATCTTGTACTCAACTCTTTGTTTCTTCGATTTCTGCCATGTAACAACAACAACAAGAACAACAATCGCACACAGCAGCAGCAGCAGCAGCAACAAGCATAACAGTTCCGCCCAACATTCAAGCATCGATATTGAAAATCAAAAAAACAAACAAAGAAGAATACATATTTAAACAAAAAGAGAAGATTATTTTTAATAAATAATTTTATACACACACCAACAACAACAACAACAACACGAGGAAAATCGCAGACAACAAATGCAACTAATGGGCTACAACAGCAACACACACACACACACAAAGACACACATCCATATACAAAGACACACACACACACATACAAACCACCAACATACACATACAGAGAGAATCGCACATTTTAAATACAAAAAGAAAAACATATTGTATAAGATATTATATAAATATATATACACACACATATATATATTTCAACATATTTAGCCACCTACACCTACCATGTATCGTTACACATATAACGTTATATTTCTATATATAACGGAGAAAATCTAGAAGAAACAAAAAACCACATAAATGTTGTATGTTTAGCGAACAAACTGAATACCAAACACACATCCACACACACACGAACAGACACAAACACTAACACACAGAAATAAATAGAAACTAAAAAGAAATAAAAAGAAAAAAAAAAACGTATTTATGCGCTGTTGTAACAGAAACCACCAAATGGGTAACGCTTTATAAAAACTACATTGCATATCTAGGTATATGATGTATGCACACATTCAAAATGTATATGTATATGTATGTATGTATGTGTGTGAGTGTGTATATAGCTCTGTATAAGTCTATAGCAGAAGAAACCGTTTTTTTTTTGGTGGCAAAAGAATTTGATACATGACAAAAGTTGGCTTAAGACATGTTTATATATATGTCATGTGCGAAAATCAATTAACAATTGTGTGCGTGTGCAAGTGTGTGTGTGTTAGCATATAGCATATAGCAATTGTGTACTCTATGACCAAACGAAACCATCTAAGCAAAACGAGAAAACACCAAACAAACAACTAATAAGAAAGTAGAGCAATTAAAAAAAAAAAAAAACCAAAACAAAAATGATGAAAAAAAGAACCCTGCCCTCCCGTTAGATCATATTAATATATAAATGTATAATTGAGAGAAACGAAAACTCCTTTTGAGAAAACACAAAATTATATATACATTATATAGTGTATGTCTTTATATATAATATATATATTTGTATATGTCCCTGGCCGCAAACCAAATCAACTCTTACATCATTTCCTCCCTTGCTATGTTCGTACATCACAGAACGCATTTGGCGCTTTAATTTCGTGTACTCATTTTTAAGTTTGTCCGATGTACGATGTATGACGTATGATGTATTTGATGTATGTTGCTTAGACCCATAGCCGTATGTAGTTGTTGTAGTGATCTAGTTGTTGGCATATACATACTCGTACATACATTAGCGAATATAATTAACAAACAAACAAACAAAATATAGTGCAATAAGCAACACCCAACACAACACACACAGAACAATACAACAATATTAACAATAGACTTAGCAGACATTACTAAGTAAGCTTCGCGAATACATAGCATCTGTGTAGGCTTACATAAGATATTCGCAGTTTGAAGAATTCTTCGCGCATTCGCAGACGGCCTTAGTTAGCGACTTCGTTGTTGCCCTCGGTCAGTTTACGTACAGTGAATAGCCCGATAGAAGCAGGCCTTAGTTCGTCTCGCTTAGCAAGTAGCCCCCACATAGACAATATATATATATATATATATACATATATATGTGAATGTATGTACATATATACATTAATCAATTACTTAAACTTTAGTCAACGACTACCACCTACCACACAGGCGCTCTTTAGAGCTTAGTAATATTGTTGTTGTACGTGCACCAGAAACGAATGGAGATTCCCCTACATTTTGTTTTCCCCTTCTCTGCTACTCCCTCTCTTTTAGCTTCTCTTTTATCCCCCGATTTTAGCACTAAATGTTGGAGAATGTGTGTGTTGAACGGCCAAATCGACCCTTTCTTTATTATATTTTTATATATTTTTTGTATGATGAGTAGAAATGTGAACAAACGCCTTAAGAGCTCTACTTTAAACACTGATCCAAAATCTAATGTAATTTTTTAGTCACAGTTATATAAAAGAAAACGAAAACAATGAAAATGAAAAACTTGTATGAAATATTTATATATACACGACTTTGAAATTTAAGGCAGAAGACAAAACAAAACAAAACAAAAACAAAAACAAAAACTAAATATTATATTTTCGAGCATTTTTTCAATGTGTATTTGTATGTGTGTGCGTGTGTGTGCGAGTGTTAAGAAAAAAGTATTAAACAATAATTTAAAAAAAAAAAAAAAAAAAACAACAAAAATTAGCTGTAAATCTAAAGAGAAATAATATTGATGTAGCATCATAATGATCAAACAGTAAAAAAAAAAAAAACAAAACAGTTTTACGCGAGAAGAAAACCTTTTGGAATCTGTCGAAGATGGGCAATAACAAATAAACAAAAACAAATAAAAAATCAAACCAAAAACACAAAAAAAAAAAACAAAATCAATATACTAAACATACGTTATATAATTATATGATTTCATTTTGATATTTTCTTATTTGTAAATACTTTTTTTCAAAACTTTCAAGAGAAGGCGAGTTTTCATCAAAGTTTTTCAGTTAGAAAATGTATTTTAAAAAACAAAACAACTTTTTATGATAAGAAATGAAAATGCAAAAGAAAGAAACAAAAGAAAAACAAATTCAAATTTATTTTGACACCATAAAATTTTTAACAGAGAAAAATGCAACGCAGTTGAAATCTATTTTCAAAACAAAACATAAACTTAACGAAAAATTAAAAAACAAAAACAAAAACAAAAGGGAATATAGAGAAGAACAAGAACTTAGTGTTAGTGCATAACTGTTTGTGTAAATGTTTAAATGTAAATGTAAAAAGTAAGTTCAAGCGTAAAGCTAAAAGAGAGAAAAAAACATAAAAATATATGTAAAAAATAATAATGAAATCGAGAAGAAGAAGATAATTGACATGACTATATAAAGCGTATTTAGTTCGTTCGTTTTGAAGATCTGCATATTTATATGTTTTGCTTATTAAGTAATATTTTAGTGTGTTTCACCTTTTTTTTTTTTACATTTAATGAATCTACCTGCATAAGTAGCCAAGTAATGAACATAATACTTCACTGTAAGCCTCTACATATATATTTTATTCTTTCTTACTTTTACTTAACGATTTCATTTTAGAAATGCTATATTTTTTTATTTACTTAATTTTAAACTAAAACGACAACACGATAAAAACAAATCGGGAGTATTGCAAATTATAAATGTTTGATTAAACAAAGCAGACAAAAAAAATAAATAAAATAAAATAAAATAATAAAAATAAAAAAATACATAAATTAAATACAGAAAAGGAAAATCTTTTAGCTGTAATTGTAACAGGTAAACTTAATTTTAAAAGCATAAAGATAAAAAAAAAAATAAATAAATAATCCAACACAAATGAGTAACAAAAATATATGAAAACAAAATATATATATATAAATAAATATATATATATATATATATTCTATAAATGTGTAAAGAAAACAAAAATGCAAGAAAGAAAATAAAAAAGTGATTTCAAAGCAACGTCAAAACTGTATTTTCAATGCTAGGGTATCTGCAGCTGGGCATTCAGTGTCGAGTTCATTCCACAGTTACAGGTCAAAATGTTAAGTTGGATCGTGCCATTGCCTTGAGCTGATGCAGAAATGAAGAGCGGTAGTCAACGCAAGAGTGATCAAGTTGGGATTATACGACTAGCAGATACTCTGCATACTGCAGAGAGCTGCCTTTGCAGAGTCAATGGCTTTGGATGTACGGTCCTAAGTGAAAGTAAGCCAGATGTGTGTAGTTACCTTAGTCCAATTTGAAATGTCATGGGATAATAATTGAAATTTGATATATGTATGTGCTTCACACACCAAGCTAACTCAATCCATTCAGTTGCTGAGATCACTGGGTTCATACGGAGGGATAGACAGCAATGGTTAGATTCTCTGTAATCAGGCATTCATATACGCCCTCTGGGATCGATCATGTCTCATGCTGCCTGAACATTTTTCCCACTCCGTATATAGTATGTAAGTTTAGTCATCCGTTTTCTTAGCCTAAACAGAAACATAATTATTTCCAAATAAAAGTCATTTTCATTTTATTTTTTGTATTTTTCATAGTTTTGTTTATTTGCAAGCTAAACATATGTTGTTTTTGTTTGTATCCAGTTTTACTCATAATCTTTATAATAGTTTATAAAAAATGCTTTGCTATTGATGTTAAAAAAAATAGTTACTCTTATTTAAGTTCCGATATATATATATATCCATGTACATATATGGGACTGAGTGTGTGTAAAGTGAGAGCAAAAAGAAGTGTGTGTGTGAGTGCGAGAGTAGAACGCTTAAAATGATGTTCGGCTGCTGTGACGGCTGCTGCGGCTTGTCCAGCTCCCTAGGCCCCTTATCGTAATATATGTATATATAGACGTATATATACACACAATCTCTATTTATGTATATATAGCAACATTGTCGGTTTACTGATTTCTGTTCATAATTTATCATACACGAAAACAAAGCTCACGAAGTGATCGAAGACGAATGTTCAGCAAATTGAATAGCAAAATGCAGAGTGAGAAAAGATCGAGTAAATTGCATAACTTATATATTTAATAATAATTAGGTGTAGGCGTTACCATTCTAATAATAATAATAATTAGAATAATAATAATAATAATAGCTTAAACACTAAAATACAGAATGCAGTTGCAATGAAACCAAAAAAAATATTACAAAAATTGTATTTAGCAATTATTCCGAAGCGAATCGATTTAGATTAGAAAACAACAATAAAACATATGAAGCAGCTAATTTATTATATTTATATTATTCTCGTAGTTTCGCTTTTAGATTAAGTTTTCTTTGCATTTGTGGCTAGTTAGAAAATTACAAAAATTTGCATAAGAGTTTTGCTTTTTCATAAATTTTTATGTTTTTCGATTTCGTTTTGTTTTTGTTTTTAAAGTACATTTAATATCATTAGATTAGAGATGGAGTTCGATTTCAACCTGCAGCTGCATTTTACAGTTATATATCCTTTAAACTAATATTATGTTTATTTGAATCGTGTATGTATATATATATATTTATAAAAAGCTTTTCTGTATGTATGTGTGTGTGTCCTTTTCTTTGTTTGACATTTGCTATTACTTTATACAAAAAAAAAAAAAAAACATAATAAAAAATAATTAAATAAAAATAGAATATATTTTTAATAAATTTGTTGTTGCTTCAGCTCGCTAAATTGATAATATTTTATTTTTAGCAAAATGAATTTTAAAAGCTGGCGCTGTGCTGTAAAACATTTATTTCTTTCCCTTTCTCTTTCTCATTTATTATTATTATTATTATTGTTGCCTAAATAAGAGTCCTCAATGAAGTATTTAGAGTTCGATTTAGTCATGTATTTTACATATCATTCATAATTTATTTTGAATTTTTAATCATCGTTGAAATGTTGCACAAAATTTTGATAAGATTTTCTTGCTGTTGTTGTTTTTGTTCTGGATGTTGCTTGTTACTACATATTATGAACATAACACAATATATTATTATTATGATTTATTATTATTATTTTGTTGCTTTACTGATTTGTTGTTGTTGCTGTTGTAGTTGGTTTTGCTGCATGTCCGTGTGGCCATTCTTGTTTTCCATGTGTCGTGTTGCCTGTTGTTCGTGTCGCAGTCATGTTGATTCCTATCTTTTGTCGGGTGTTTCTTTTCTGTTTTCTGTTTCCTTTTTTTTTTCTCTTTTACAACAATTGGCAGCAAGGAGAAGGCTTCGCCGGCTCTTTCACGTCCATCTGACGTTGTTTTTTGCGTGATGAAATATCCCTGATTAGATCGAAAAATACCTGCAGAAGAGCACAATGAACTAGATTAATAATATGTTGCTAATATGATTATCATCATTCGTTATTATAAGTCTTTTGTTTTTGTTTGGGTTAATTTGTTCTAGAATTACAAAATTTTGAAAGTGTCTAAAACCGAAAGCAAAAAGTTTCATACACCATAAACCGAAATGGAAAGAACAAAAAATAAAAAAGAAGAAAATAAACAAAAATACAACGAAAAAGAAAATAAAGAGCCAAATAACAGTACTTGATCAATATGCGGGTTTGTCTTCCAAAATTATACAGAAATATGCCCTTGCAAAAATGGCATAAATCGAACAACTTTACCAAGGCTGCAATCCGAAAAGCAACCGCGAGCTGAGTGACTCGACTCTGCCTGAGCATAGCCAATCCATTAGGCTTGCTTATTTTTGTAATATTCGTATATATTTCAATATATATATATTTTTTGTCGGTTTCTTTGGGTTTCGCTCTTCAATCGGTTTGAAGTCCCTTTCGGTATGCAGCCTTCATACTACGTTGACTATTCAATTCTACATAATTGCATGTAATATACACTCATTTGTATGAGTGTGTATGTGTATGTGTACATATGAATAGCCTCAAATCAATTCAATTTGTTTCATCAGCCTAAAATTTCTTAACTTTTCAACTCTTTGATATTTTATTTGCTTAAAAAATAAACCTGAGCTCGCTTTGCTAGCAGTCTAAAGTGTTTTACTAACGCAATATATGTTCCTATCTGTTCTTAGCAAGTTAAGTAGTTATCGATACACATTTATCGATAAATATCCTTCGTATTGAAAACACTATAAATAATTATATCTAAATTTAAAAAGTAATTATTTATCCTGATATATGCAATCTATCGATACATTTGATATCGATTTACGTTTCTTTAGAATTCATCTCTGTAACTCAAATGAAAACTTTATATAATTCAATTAAAACGTAACTTATTGGCCTGCTAAAGTTCGGTTGTTGGTTTGGAAGGTCATAAAAGTCTGACTTAGCATACATATATAGTACGAATTACATGCTGGACTCATTGGGCAGCTCACCGAGTCGATTGGTTGGTTAGTAACTATCGCAGTGAACCGAGAAGCAAAGTCTTTCTAGTTGTTATCATTAGTGTTGCGATTGTTGTTAATATAGAACTTAAATTGAAGAGATCAAAAGTTAATCGAAATCAAAAATCATAAAAATAAGAACAAATTGTTTGTAGTTAGAACCAAAGCGGAGTTTTAGTGTTGCAAAAAGCCAAAAGCGAAAGAGGGCAAGCTACTAAAGTACTTAAGGGATATTTAATAATATTAGGGTATTACGCTAAGTGTGTGTGTGTGTTTTGTTTTATTGAAATATATATTATTTAATTGTTGTTTCGTATGCACCTAATGCCTAAAGTAGGGTACACTTAAGCCTCCGCTTCTTGCATCTATCTTTAGCACGCCCGCTCGTGGCTTTCGAATCTTCGGTTTTTCGTGATCTTATTTCGCGCATCAAATCAAAAAATACCTGCAATTGTGATGGGAATAAAACATACATGTACGTATATATATATCTGTTGAATATGTATATATTTTAAAAGAGATTTTTGTTGTCATTAACGTTTCTTAAGGATAGCGTGAGTGTGGTTAGTGTTGGAGAACGTTCGAGTGTTTCTGTGTTGTTTTTGGTGCCACAATTAGACATTGAATTGCATTGCTTGTGAGAGAAACATTGACGCGCTGGCGATACGAAAGAAAAGTGAAATCATAATTTAAAAACATTCAGGTATTTAGTCCAGGTCGTTAGGCAACATCCATAAGCGACAGCGATAGCCATAACAGTGTTGCAAAGTGTGCTACGATTTCATTCCATCTCATTTCGAATCTTACAATTTCAAATGTTTTCTTAATATAATAATAATATAGAATATACAATTTCAATTAGGCATTAACTGTGACTAAAACTATATTCCTAAAATAAATAAATAAAATTTCTAGATCTTTTAGATTCAAGAAAAGTGGATAAAAAACCTCCTTTGATCATCAGCTAATTGTGAAAAGGAGAAAGCCTAATAAACAATATTTTGTATTACATTTTGATCTATTTAAAGACATTTTCACGTTTTTAATCATGAATGGAAACATAAAATAATAAAATAAAATAAAAAATGCATAAATATATGAAACATTATTTCTTATTTTTAAGTCATTTGTAAACTCTCTATTTTCATTCGAATTTCTAAAATAATTTGATTGTTTTAATACTTAAAATAATATATAAAAGAAATATATATAATAAACATAATTATATATTTTTTTATCTGTTTAAATAAATATATTTAAATAAAATAATTTAAAAAACTTTAATTTTCCGAAATACCCAAAAACGATTTTTTTTTTTTTAAATTGCATAAAAACAGTAAATTGAAAATTTTACTTCACATTAATCTATTTGAAGAATTTAAAAAAATGTTTCATTCTACATATAATTTCGAAACATGAATTTAAAAAAAATTTAAATATGCATAAATATACAGAATTATTTCTTATTTCGCTTCAATCTACTTAAAGGAAGTTTACCATTTTCTATTATGAACAATATTTAAGGAAAAGTCGATTATTTTTAAATATCAAAAATAATATAATAAGAATAATTATTAGTAATTAATATCCATGATAAAAAAATGTAAACATTATTTAATAATTTCACTTGGAACTATTTAAAACAAGAAATCGAGTTTGATATTTTCAATGTATTTAGAAATAATTTGATTGTTTAGAAAGCCCAAAACTAATATTTAAAAAATTCGAAATTTTAGTCATTATCATTACTTAATATTTTTTGGGAATAATTTGAATTTCCATCTAGATCTAACTTTCTTTTTATATTTAAAAAGTGATTTAAAATAAAACTAAAAATGTATTGCTAAGGAGAAAACTTTTTCAACCAGTTTGATATAGAGTAAGGACTTAAAAAATATGAATTAAAGAGACTTTATGCCAATATCTATATAGACTAACACTGATTGTTAGAAATGAAATTTCTTTGCTTTTTGGAATACACAAACTGTTCATGGCATAAACGTAACTCTGCACTAATAGTGAGTGGTACGATGATAGCTTGCTCGATAACTGTCTGTGGTGTGTGTCGCACGGTAAAAGCCAAGAGCAACGTGTTTGGCAAGAGATTTGCAGTGTGCCAAAACACTTAAGATAAGCATACAGAAATGTGATTCGTAACGGGAGAGGAGTAGAAAACTATTGTGGGTGAGTAGTTGTAGTTGTTGTTGTTGTAGTTGCTGCAGCTGATTACAGTGTGCGGTAATCACAAAATACAAAAACACACATAAACTAAGAAATCATAACAATCTCTATATATATACATCGTCTTTGTATATATATGTATATGAAAGTAAAATCAAACAAAATGAAAAAACGAATAAAATGTGTGCAATAAATTTTTGCATTTCGTTTTTCTGATGTTTTTTTTTTTGTCTTTTCTCATAATTGTTAAAATTATGATATATCACGATCATGATCATGATTCATTATCATTACCCACATTTCGTTGGGTTTTCTTGCTTTAGCCAATTGTCGAAGAGCCCTCAAAAATGCCGCTGCAAATGTTGTTACATTAAATATTCAGATATATATATGTTCTATATATATATATATTGAACTATGTTCGATGCAGATCGCGCATTATATAGGGATGGAGAGCCGCAGTTGAAGTCGTTTGCTAGGGGCTCTAGACGCACTTACCTTGTCCACGTTCTCACGCGTCTTGGCCGAGGTCTCCACGTAGGGCACGGACCACTGCTGCGCCCTCACCTGGCACTCGTTGAGCGGCACCTTCCGTTTGTCATTCAGATCGCATTTGTTGCCCACCAGCAGGAACGGTATGCTCTCATCATTTTTCACCCGCAATATTTGTTCTCTGCGTGGATCAGAATAGACACAGTCAGTCAGCCGACGATCAAATTGTTTGCCAAAGTAACGGATGAAATGCTTATCAAGTGACTCGTCAAGCCATGCCATGCCATGACTCACAGCACACGCACTCAAGTGGTGGCCTGTCTATCGCGCCTGTCGAGCCACACCCAGCCACACTTCATAATTGCCATATGTCAGTCGACAGGCGACAGGCCCACTGTCCCTAAGACTCTGGTTCCCCCACTCTGCCTCCGAATGAGGTCAATGGGAACATAAAAACAGTGGCCTAACCCCACAACTGAGCACTAAGTTGATTAACAGCAAACTATCGCAAAAGTATCGATAGTTCTTGTTTATGCGTACATAAAGTAGGTCAATGGGTAGCACAAGAACATGGAGCGTATCTGGCATAGAGCTGACATATAGAAGGTATTGGAAACAGTTGAAAAAATAGAAACATTTCTTGAATATAGATATATAGATAGATATATCGATAGTTACACTTTGAAATAGCTTAAGAAACTTTTGAGAACTCGCCCTAGGAAAGTAAGAAATTGAGTTGCTCACTTAAGAAACTATCTGTATAACATATATGTATAGATCTTCAGGTATAGGAGGACTAAAAAAATAATGCACATAAGATTGACTAATCTAGTGAGTCAGCTAACTTCAACAAGAGATTGTTCTCACTTCTATCTATCTTCTACAAGAGATATAATGATGATGATTTCATTTAGTTAACTATGCAAATTGTCAGCAAGATAAACAAGAGTCAGATAAACAGAGTTTATCTGGCAAAGGCAATAAAAGATATGGAAAGTGTCCAAACTATCTGCTTCTTAAGTTGACGAAATAGATGTAGAACGGTCTAACCTCACATGTATTTGGATACCATTAAGTAAGATTGAGCTAGTTAAGTTCGTCCGTCCGTCCACAAGGGATAGAGTCGATCGGGGACTCCCGACTGCCGAGCTTCCTTAATTCTTTCTTTATTAAGGTCAAAAGTCTTCTTCTACTGCATTTTATGGCCGTTGTCTGCCTAGGAAATACTTTTGACTTTGTTTAACATTTCTCGTTTCAGACGTGGGGCCTCTAATTAGACACTTGGCTGTGACGGCTGCCAGAGGAGACTTGTTTAGACGCTCTTGTGGCTGACATGGCACACCCACACGCCCACACAGCCACCCACTTGACACAGACGCTGAGCACTCACCTGAATTCCTGGGTGGCCTGGAAGCTTTCGTCGTCTGTGATTGAGAAGACGCAGAGGAAGCCTTCGCCGCTGCGAAAGTAATTATCTCTGATCGCAGCATAGTCCTCCTGGCCGGCTGTATCTAGTATATCTATTTGTACTTCCTCGCCATCGAGCACAACCTGCGGGCAAGGAACAGAGGGTCGTGACAACTGTTGGCCAACCTTTTTCGACTGCCCTCGCTTACCTTTTTCCTATAGCTATCGGCCTTGGTGGGCTCGTAGTCCTCGACGAACTCGTCGTACATGAACTGCAAGGTGAGGGCCGATTTGCCAACACCGCCGCTGCCCACCATGATGACCTTGTGGAGCGCCGGGCCGGCCGTCGGTTTCTTGCTCATTGCGATGGAACGTGTTAAGGGGGAGGGGGGACTGCTGTCTGGGCGGGATTAGATGCGCTGTACACAGACTCGTCTCTTTGCCAAACGCTCGTTCGCTCGCTCGCTCAGTCGCTCACGCTCTTCTGGCTGCTGTTTGTTTAGCTGTAAAAGCAGAGCGGGAGAGAAAGGGTTGAACAGTTTGTTAGCTATTTTCGATTGGGCTTCCTGTTTTGGGACATGGCTAAAATAGCCGGCTGTCGCTGTCGCTGTCGTTGACTCTCAAGTCATTCAACCGTTCAACAATTGAACCATATAAGGCCTGTGCGCCCGGGGTATTGACTGGCGTTGCGTTTCGTAACTCGAAAAGCATTTGTGCCTTATATAAGCCAGGTAACACAGTGACACCTGCCTTTAACGGCTGCCACTTACACAGACTTCCTCCATGGCTTAATCACCACTTCTTAGTTATGTTTTGTGATCACCTTTTTCAGCCCAATTATAATAAAAAAAAAAACTAGATTAAACTGCTCTACGCAGGCTTATTTAACGACCGTTTGAAATGGCGCTTTTTGTTGACGGTTTGAATCGGCCATGGAACCAGTTGGTGCGATTCATAATATGATATGGATAAATGAATGAAATGGCATAAGTATTTACTAATCTATATGTATATTTTATATTTATATTTTTTATATATCTATTTCTAAATTTAATTTTTATAAATATTTTTTTTTATATATTTCTTTTATTCATATATTAATTTCATATATATTTTTTAATATTTTAATTTATTTTTTATAAATTTATTTTATATATATTTTAGTTTTTGGTGTAATATTTTATTAAATATATTTATTTGTAATTTTTTTTAATATTTTTTTTATTTTTTTTTTATTTTTAAAAAATATTTTTTTTATGTATATATTAGTTTCATATATATTTAATTTATTTTTTATATATTTATTTTACATAAATTTACTCTTATTTTTACCCATGATCCAGGCAATGTCAAACCGATTTCAGTTTATTATTATTGTTGTTCGTTAATGCATAAAAGCTGTTTCCTTTGGCCATTTTACGCAAATTGGCAAATGAAGCATTACAGCACGGCGTTGTCGGCTATGACCAACTGCCAGATACCCTGTGCTTAAGCTTAACTACCTTTGTGTGTGAATTGTATTTATCGGTTAAAGATTAAAGTAAACTAGATCGAATCATAAACTGGGTCGATTAGCGTTCACACATCATACCCGTTTGCAATGGGGCACAGGGTACAAAAAAAAGGTTGAATGAACTTTTTATACACAAACAAAGAGCAAAGCACAGCGCGCAGCGGGCATGCGAATAGCATAATGCAGAGCTGGCCAAAACCGAACTCAAAGGCACAATAAACAACAACAATGTGTTGCTGTTGCTGTTGCTGCTTGTGGCCGCCATTCGCAATTAGCCTCATGTGACCGACGCGTCGCCGTCATCGATTGCAATAAATTAAGGCGGAAAATTGCGTACGGCTTGGCTGCAGCGGCATGGCAGAAGCACAGTCAAAGAAAATTGACACACTCAAAAGAAAACACACTCACACTCACACACACACTCAAGCACAGTTAGACGAACGGTCTGGCTGGCTGATTGACCAGCCACGTGGCCATTTGGCTAGTTGCCAATTCAGCAGTGGGCCGAGACAGGAGATCAAGTTTGTTATAAAAAGAACATAGCCAAAGCGAGAGAGAGAGAGAGAGAGAGAGAGAGAGAGAGAGAGAGAGAGAGAGAGTGTGAGTGTGAGTCAAGCGATATAATTACATCGCTCGCCATCAGCTGTTGTCATAGACAGATGAGATTTACCGCTGCCACAGGGGATGCTTGCCATAACGGTCCAGCCCCACAGTTAAAATAAACAACAGAAGATGGTAGCATGATTCGATATAGAAATAATTAATTACTGCTGACTTTAGATTGGCCCAAAACATAGTTATCAAATCAGCCAACAAATTATATTGGCTCAACTGAGAAAGTAACTTGGCCCAACACGATTCACAGTTAACAAACAGAACACGTTAAAAATTATAATATATATAATTATAATTGTCTATTACGAATTAAGAATATCTCCCTGTAATTAATTTAGCGATAATTATCGATTATATTCGCGTCCGATATAAAGTGTTCATGTTCAAACAATGATTATGCAATTATCGATTATATTACAATTTATATAACGCTAATTATCTATTTATTGAGCATCGAATCCTATTTGTTTGATGATAAAGTAATAAAATAGTTATCGATAAAAAATACAGTTCGTTTATCGGTAATTACATATTCGATTTATAAAAAATTGCTATGTCTGTATATTGCTATATATTGATTAGAATACATACTAATATAATTTGTTTGACGGTTACACAGTAAATTTTGTAAATCGATAATTATCGATTGTATAATAACATTCCGATATACAAATTTCAGAATAAATTTAGATATATTGATTGATATATACTATTTGCCCATTATTAGCTGTCTACAGATAATTATCGCCTAGTTTTATTATTTAAAACAAATAATCTAACGACAATTATCGATTAAAATTCAATTTAATTTAATTTCGTTAACGATAACGTTGTACAATTTGCCGATTATTATCGATTTATAATGTTAATAGTTTGACAATCCTATAATCATAATTTGACAATATACTCGTACAATTGAACCATCTTTAGTTATCGATAAATTATGACCTAAAGCTAATTGTCTATGTATTACCTAATACAACTTGTCAATCGTTTGGTTCATAACTA
Organism: Drosophila peninsularis; assembly: GCA_035047485.1. Lineage (NCBI taxonomy): Eukaryota > Metazoa > Arthropoda > Insecta > Diptera > Drosophilidae > Drosophila > Drosophila peninsularis. The sequence goes on from JAWNPN010000028.1 coordinate 11,522,694, forward strand.
TGTTATGATAAGTACTGATAAGGAATTGAAATTGATCGGAAGCTTTAATTTATATTTTATAAGCAATTTGTTTATCTCTCTATGGAGTCAGAAATTGGACTTCATAAGTTCTATAGAATTGATGGAAACGATAGAGATTTTACCGATTTTGTGCTGGCAAACTATATATTATATACTTCAACTGATCTCTTCCTCTAGTTAAAGCTGGGCCAAGATAAGCCATTGGGCGTTGCCCAAAGCTTACAAAAAGCTTTCGTGATTAAATACGTAAAATGATGAATCAAATCCGAATTTGGGGTAAAAACCCATTTCCAAAATTGAATAGAAAAGAAAAACAAAGAATTTATAATTTCACTCCAACTAAACATGTTTTTTCTTTGTTTAAATAAATTCTATTCAATTGGTAAAATTATTTGATTATGTCAGAGTCGAACGTAGAGTATATGCATTATGATCGTGTGTAGGGAGGATCAAAGCGGAAGAGCAGCTAGAAATGTTTATGACGAAAATGATTTATGTGGCCATAAGGTGTGTGTGTATGTGTGCGTGTACATGCTTGTGCATGTGTGTATGTGTACGTAATTTGTATGAACGAAGGCTTTCAGCCAGCATGAATCAGCTCAGATAACAGCTAACAGCTAACAACAAGTGACATTTGTTTTGACAAACACTCGAAAAAAAACTATTGAATATGAGAAGCCAGAGCAGGGGCGTAGAATTAGTATTAGTAACCGCAGTTGACCCACAAAATAAACAAATGCAATGTGCGCTGCTTAACTGAACTTGAATCGTCTGCGGTTGTCGCTGCTCTTGCCAAATAGGATGAGTTTCGCTTTGGCTTTTCCAATGGCGACGCCTGGGAATTGAAAACAAAAACGGCAGCGGCGGCGGCACCAGCAGCTGCTGTCAAATAAACTAATGTGCGCAACAAGTACAACAAACAAACAAACAACAAACGACAAGCAACAACAACGATCGGCTCGACGAGTGCCACGCGGCGTATGAGTAATCGCCAGCAGCCAAACGAGCGCGTCAATCAATAGACTTGAAACGATACAAAAACAAAGCACACACACACACACACACACACACACACACACTAGGCACAACAGTGTAGCTCCGAAAGAAACAAAAGAAAATAAGCAACACAAAAACTCCCACGCCCAGCTAAGCTGGCGGCTCCCTCAGCCGCGTTTCCAGTTACACCAGCATGGGCTGAAGAGAAAAACGAGTCAAATTGCTCTGAGCGGGTGTGCCCAAGCAGGAGATATCCTGACGACCGCGCCGTGCCGTTTCGCATTAAGAAGTGGGCATATGCCAAATGCTAGCGTCGCGGACGTGACTCGCTTTTAATCGATTTCAAGTAATCGGAAAGAGTTATCGATTATTTAAAATAAATTTCCAGTTTTCAGAAAGACGGACGGATGTTGGGACATATGTTGACTGTGAGCAAGTTGAGACATATATATATATATATTTTTTTTTTATGGGTTCAGCCACGCCCTCTTCTGTGGGTTGCACACATTTTAGCAGAATGTGCATACCCCAAATCCTCATTCTCAATGGGCTCAGGCTCGCGCATATGTTTATTTGTAAACAAAAACAAAATTTCAATCCGACCTAAAGTTCTCAAGGAATCAAGATAGCTTGTTGCTGGCAATAAAGAAAGTTGGTAACAGTTTAATATTTACACAATAAACGTAGTTTAATGGAGGATATCGAGCAAGATTCTATCTATAACAGGCAAAGCAAAGGCCGCTGATTGAAAACACACTTTGCTGGATATATCCTGTACAGGAATACTAGAGTCAAGCAATTGGCACATGTGCCCTGTGACTGCAAATACAACCGAGTTCAGTCGCACAGCTGCCTGCAGTCAAGTCACTTTTATCGTGTATTCACTGTATTAGCTTCTCGACAGCAGCAGTAAGCTTTGTCTATAATAATATAGTCTTCAGTTAAGATAAGACTATGATTGGCTTTGCCTGGCGGTCTGAACTGCAGAGCTCTGAAAAACCCAGTATAGGAATTCTTGAGGCTTATAGAATAAGCTTAGGGCTTAGTTCTACCAAAGTCAACGAAATGGATCTGAAACTCTTTAACATTGAATATGCAGAAGCTCCAAACTCAATGTCAAGGAAGAAGGCATTAGGAAGCAGAGAATGAAGAAGGGAATCTGAGGGAACCTTCTAAGCAAATAGAAGCCTTTAATGTATAACTCTTAATTAAAGCATATATAATTATGAAGGAATAATTTATATATATATATTTCCATTTATATATATATATATACATAGCTCATCACACACGCAAGACTTAATAGTCTTCCACTTACTCAACTAGTTAGAGAAACTCTGTCAGCAAACCAATTTTCATTCATTTCGACTCGAAGATAAACAAAATGAAATCAGGCAATTCAAGATATAGTATATACACATACTATATCAATATATAATATATGTACAATAGTGAGCAAATGGTATGTCTGCGTGTGTCTAGCAAGCGTTTGCGATAGTGTTTATATAGAGACGATAAGACTAATTTGTAATTGCTCAATAGGTGTGCATCTAATATATAAATGTCTATATATATATATATATATATATATATATATATATATATATATATATAGACATATTTCAGATCTATATTGCAGCTATATATGCTGCCATGATGCATTTGATGCTGTTGACAAGTGCGACAGATGTGCATGGAACCGCAATAACAAATTAACAGCTTGTTCGCAATATTACTCATACGCAACGTAAACGCCAGCGAAAATCAACTGAAAAACAACACGAGACGTGGCGCACTCATTGGTTCATCACACACACATGTGTGTATACAATGTATATATATAATTAATGAAATTACGAGCTAATGCAATCAATTTCTGATTATCTTTCCTTCTCACGTCTGTTTTTCGGGTTTTCTTTCGCTTGATTACTTTATAGACATCGGCATTGTTTGTGTTGTAAATTTGACATTTACTCAGAATATTATATATATGTACATATACGAGGGCGGTTCCAGGAATGGAGCCTGAGGTAGAGATAAATAGTTCATACAGTAACCAGCCTGTCGAAGCTCTAGAATATCGCTCGGAAAAGTCTATAGAACTAAAAGCAGATTATGTTGGGAAATAAAGCAAAATTTGCAAAGTCGGGCACTTCTCGAACCGCCCTCGCATATATATATTCCTTAAAGTTTTTATTGATTACTCTGCACCCAAAAGGATTCAAGTGGTAAATTAAGTTTATAAAAATAACTAAGATATAAATATATATATTTTTATATATGTACATATGCGGAACAGCCCTCGCAGTTGCCCCACTTTCCGTTAAAATAAAAATAAAGTCAGGTCTAGCAAACAAGTTAGACAAACTTGACGAACATTAAAGAAACTTTATTTTTTTTTTCATTTGATTTAAATCACAAATTAAAACTACTTCAGAGTATTCGCTAGGCTCTCACGTGTGTTTTGTGACTCATCAAATTAAATAGTCGAAAAAAGAACATAAAAATGATTTAGCTGCCTCACTGTAAACTGCGCGAGTTCGCTAGAACTTTGTTTTAGTTTTAATTTTAATTTTAATGAAGGCGTAACTTTTAATGAACCTTTGTTAATTTTAGATTTTGTTTGCAATATGTTGCAAGTTCTAAAGCGAATTTCAGACTGTTAAGGAATAGAAGCTGCCAAAAACTAAAAAATTACATTTAGCATGGAGAACTACACTTTTTTGGGAATTATAAATCAAGCTTGATCTACATATATATATATGTATATATATAAATGTATATATATATACATAAATATATAAAATAAATATAAAAAGAAACCAAAAATACTAAAAGAAATTCTAGAAAATTTTAATGATTTACAAATTAAAGCCAAAAGAGAACAAAAGTTTTAGTAATTTTATTGATTCTTGATCAAACTGATTTAATTGAGTTCTATTTGAGTCTGTCTCCCACTTTCTACTTTCCCGAAACCCAAAAGACCGAGCTCAGGACGTCAAGGAAAGAGAAGCAGTAGCTGGAGAAGACTACAAAAAATAATAAAAGGATTGCTTTGAAGGAAACATTGAAATATTGTAAGAAATTGTGAATAAATAAATAATTTGTGATAAAATATAAAACTAGCAATACTTCGTGATCAGACTATATATAATTATATATATATATATAGAATTTATATAGCTATATATTATTTATCATTTGCATATTATTTTTAACAATTTCATTTCTTTTGCTTTTATAAAAAACTAAAATAATATGCTTAATAAAGCCACAAATGAACAATAATAAAATCAAAGGCGAACGTTGAAATCAACAACAAAAAATAATAATAAAAAAAAAGTTTAATAAAAACAAATTGAAACCGCGCCACAAATTCTTTCTGGGGCAAATTTTTCAGAAAATAAAAAATACCAAATTAACAAAAACAAAGAGAAAAAATCGAAATTGAAAAAAGCAAAAGCATAACATAACAAAAGATATATACAAACGTTGAGCAGTATTTTTTAAACAAAAGGAAAACATTTTCCCAACGTTCTCAGTTCTGCACGGCCCAAGCGAACCGAGCCGAACCGAACCGAGCAGAACTCTATTTTTGCCATTTGTTTTGTTTGCGGAAATTAATTTTTACCGTACGCAGGAAAAACAGTTTCACATGCGATGACGTCACTGCGACGCGCTGACAGACAGACAGCCAAACAAGCCAACCACAAAACAAACAATCTGAAGCACGAATCCCCAATTGAATCTCTATAGCTACGACTAGACAAATACTTTTCGGTTGCCGGAACAGAAGTTAATTGATAAACGATTCATATATATCCATATGTACATTAGTGTTCAAAGAAAATTCCTTTAAATTATTAAATATAAATGCAGTCATAGCAGGTTGAAAGCAATTAAAGCAGCTTAACACAAATATAGTGCTCGAAGATCAAGTTTAGATCTTTTAATATGTATTATTATAGTCAGAGCAAATAATTATATAGCATTTATATTATATTATAGCTATTATGTAGACTACATTTTCATACAGATGTACTGTACTAAATCTTACATTTTGTTAGCTATTACTATACAATAAATGATATTATATATAATACAAGCCTTAAGCTTCTGGGGTTTTTAAAATCGTTTTTATATAAAGCATATAACGTGTATATTGAAGAATATGGAGACTCTACAATGATGGATTAATTGATAAATACGAATGAAACACAAAGTGTAGTGAAAGAAAGCAATTATTATTTTTAATTTATTTATTAGTTTATTATTTTTTATTTATTTTATTTTATTATATCTTAATATTTATTATTCTTTTTTATTTAATTATTTCTTAATATTTATTTTATTATTATTATTTATTTTAATAGTTACAATTATTTTTCATTTGTTCAATATATATTTTTTTATTTTATTTTTTAAAATTTATTTTTGTTTTATGATATTTATTTATTTGTAAATAATTATTTGTTATTTTTTAGCATTTATTTTTTATTTTTTAATATGTATATTTATTTTAATTTTTTAAATATATTTTTTTATATTTATTTTTATTTTTAATAATTTTAAATATTTAATTTTTATCTAAGACGTAAGAATTCCTTAGGCATTTGTGTTTTGAATTTTAGAAAAAATAGTCTTAGAGAGTTAGCAATTAATATTTTTTTATTTCTTATTTATTATTTTTAAAGTTTGCAGTTTTATATTTTTAACAATGATAATTATTTGTTTATTATTTTATTATAGTGATTTATATTTTTAAATTTTGTGAATTTATTACTATTGTAATTTCTTTATATATTAAGTTTATGTTTTTACAAATTTTTAAATAATGGCATTTTTATTTTATTTTTCGTGAATTTTCTTTTAAATTTGGATACCTTCATTTAATGCAAATATATTCAGTTCCGATTCATATTTCTCTTCAACTAAAGAGCTGACGAAAAGTGTATTAAAATTTCGATATGTTTCGCTCTTGGGCAGTCATATACAATCGTGTGCGTGTGTGTGCTCTTTCGACTTGTGTTTGCCATAATATTGGAAACGAGTAGCCAAATATCGACCAGGCCGATTATTTATTTGCTTGGAATTGATTTTAAACAGACTCTGCCTAAGCGAGCGGCCAATCTGAGTTCTAGTTTTCAATCAGGCCGTTTTCTTTTTTGGCACTTTATGAAGTCGTTTTATTTTGATTTTTGATTTTAGATCTTAGATTTTGCCACGCATTGCTCGCAGTGTGTAGCGGCAATTAAATAATATGTGTATATGCTACACACGCTGACTTTATCGACTATTTATATAGTAGACTTTGTTTTGGTTTATGTATATTGGGTTGCCCGATTAGTTATTACTCATAATTTTGGATCTAAACTTGCTTAGTGCGCTGCTGCGGTTGCTTCTTCTGGTTCTTAAACATTTTCTTTCGGTGGTTGCGCAAATGACGTCATCAACAGCTGCGACTCGCTGAAGCGTTGAGTGACGAGCGAGGGTGTAGTCAGCGCATAAAAGGTGTTCAGAGCATGCAACCCTCTCAAGGCACAACTGAAGACTGAGTTGACTGGCACGCACTCATACACAGATATATATATCTACATATATCCATGTATATATATGTGTGTCTGTGCGTATGTCGCGGATGCCGCAAAGTGCAGTCAACTCTTAGACGCGAAACACGTATTTCTTAGCCAAGCTAAGAGGGTCTCTCTGCTTTGGCGGGTGTTTTACGTGCGCTCTCTTTGGCCTGGTTCTGATAATCAGCTAACAGTTACATACAGTTTCTCGAGACCAGCCCTCGGCTCAACTCGCCTCTGGCCACACTTTTTGCGTTGCGTGCGTGTTTTACATGAGTTTGGCTTTGCCTCTTGCCATATTTCTATTTGCCGGCTCTTTTGGGCCGCCATTCGGTTGGCATTTGCTTTTTGCTCGTTTTGAGTCAACGGTTAAGTTAATGTTCTCATAGTAGTTATGATAGATACCCTGCACCTGAATGACAACGGTCATATACCACTTTGTGGAAGTGTATGTGGGACGATGCGAGTGGGTCGTAATAGAGTTTATCTATATAATAGATTTTACATCTACAATATTTCATCAGCCGATTTGATCAGCGATCTACAAAATTCAAGCAACTATATACGATATACACTATCAGATAAGATAAAGACTGCACGATGCACTCTTAGATATCGTGTACGATATGCGATATACGAAGTAACATTTAAAATTATGTACGATATGCGATGCACAATGTACGATATTCGATATGCGATATACGATCTAAGATCTACAATCCATGATTAATGATGTACGCTATGCGGTATACAATCTAAGATTTCATATTATGGACGATATCCGATCTACGATATACTGTGACTTACGATATGCGATAAGATTTAAATTGATGTACGATATGCGATGTACGATCTAAGATTTAATGATGTACGATCTCAGATCTACGATTTATTATATACGATCTTAGATTTACAATCTACAATCTATGAGCGATCTACGATATACGACGTTTAATATGCGATCAAAGATCTACAATATCTGATCTACTATGCATCATCTCACATTATATTATTTATGATCTATGATCTACAATATACGTATATATAATCACGATCTACAATCTAACTAAAAAAATATCACATAATACAAAGGACTTCCATAATCTAACACTAAAATACAAGGAATTCTCATTAAAAATCGGTGCCTTCAGCAAACAGGGTATTTGCCAGTCGAGCACTTCCCAGTAATAGCACTCTTAATTGTTTGTTAGTTGCGTTTTTCGCTAACTGTTAAATTAATGGGTTTTTATATATTTAGTTGGTTTTGTTTAGAGTACTTGATTGCTACCTGTTATTATTGTTGTTATTGTTATTGTTGTTGCTGTTCTTGTTATTTGAGTTCTTTATGTTGTGTTGTTGTTCATGTTGATGTTGTTATTGCAACTGTGGTTTGTTTTCCTGTTGAGTACAACCTTGACGCAATTCTGTGGTTACTTAGCTACAGTTCGCGTCGTAATTCTCTGTGGCTTAGGTGAAACCCAAATCGGAGCACGTGTCGCTTTGATTTCGTTTGATTGAAATATTGATTCATCTAGGCATGGTGCTTAGTACACATCATACTGAAATTTCGTATTGTCAGCATTGAGTTGGGGCATGCCACGCCCATGGAGGACTACTATCTACCTGATTTGATATGACAATCTCCATTCGTCCGTTCTGTTTGAAATGCCAGAAACTTGAGACTTGAAATCAAGTAGTCAGGCACTCCCGACTGAGTCAGGATATACTTAATACCTACGCATCTACTAGACTGTCACTCACACCTACAAATGCTTTAGTTTCGTTATTATTTATTTTTCACTGACAATTGACTTTTAGATCCACGTCTGGAGTTGCTTCAGCTTCAGCTTCAGCCCCGTCGCTGGCTCTTTGGAGCTTCGCTTTATTTTGCTGCGCCATTTGCAACGTTTAAGAACAACAATAATAATCGCCACAAAGAGTGAGAGAACAGAGACTTTATTTGACTTCCGCCAAGATTAAGTTCAATAAACCAACAAGAAGTGCAGATGCTGTCACTGCGAGTAGGTGGCAGAGTGGCTGAGGAAGCAGCGTCAATAAAGTAGCCATATGCAGATATATACATATAGATATATAGTGTCTATATGCACTGCAAAGCACAGAACAAGATTTTGCGATGTTTGTGTTTAATGCATCTTTCGAATTCCTCAAAACTAATCTCAACAGTTAATTAACATACTTCGGCTAGCATAATCTATAGAAACCGGTCGAAACAGGGGCAGCAAATTCAGAGTCTTATAGGGTGAGAAGATACCCTGTACTCAGTTTGAGAATTATTTGTGGAATCTAGCGGATGTTTAAGCAGATTCGACTTTATTTTAAACTGATCGTTAGTTGTTCATATATATTTTTAGATTATTTTAAAATTAATTGTTTAATTTTTTTTTTTTAATAATTAAAAATTATAAATATTTCATTTGTTAATTTAAAAAATTTTTAATTTTCGAAAAACAAAAAGTTGTTCATTTAGAAACTAAACTTTCAATCACTTAGTCATGACAGAATTCTACAGCCGATCAGCCAAGTAGATATATGTATTACTATGCCCAGTTCTATATGCTTCGCAAAAAAAAAGATATTGAAATACCCTCGAAGAGGTCCAACTATGTAAAATCTTGTGTCGCATTTTTTCACACACTTTGCTACTTCGTTTCAGGTTGTCGTCAAGTCGTTCTACCTCCCCTCCCTCTCTTTCCCATGTTGCCGTCTCTTTCTCGCTGCACTGTGTGAGCTTGCTACAATTTGTAGATGCGGCGAATTGCATCTATTAGTCAAATGCAGCGGCAACAGCTGCATGCAGAAGAGAATGGGAGTGCGGTGCGTGTGTCAACCAACAGGAGACACGCCCACCTGCTTGCGCCGCGAATCTGAATATTCACTTTACATAATTAATGTAATTATGTGCATGTATGCAATTATGAGTCTGGGCAAGGTACACGATATTATGGAGTATATATACTTGTGTATAACTAATTGAAACGTAGTATAATGTTCTACAAGGCAATTCATAACATAAGTGCACAAATATTATATTATATATACATACGTATTATATTATATATTATTATTATTAATATATTTTATCTTGCTTCACATTTGACACTAAAAATTGACACAAAAAGTTTAAGAACGCGTTTTTTTTTTTTGCGTCTTCTGTTGTTTGCCGTCTTTCGTGTAGGCTTTCGTTTTGTTAACTGTTAACTGTTAAGTTTTTGCTGCTGTTCACTCGGTTGTGAAAAAAAAAAAAACAACAAAATAAATTAGAGAAAAAGCGAAGCAGCAGCAGCAGCAACAAGCTGAACGCAACGGTTGATTTTAAGCGTGTGGTGTGTTTGGCCGCGTGACTCACGACAACGAATTCGCCGCCAGCTGCGCAGTCGCGTGCTGTGATGCGCAGCGACAACAGCGACGCTGGCGTCGCCGTCAGCGTTGGCGTCAGCTCCAGCGTTTTCAATGTCAAGTGGGAGCGATTACAACAACAGCGACAACATCGCCATTATGAACAACAAAACAATGCGAATTATGTTAAACAGCCTCTGAGAGCTTTGAGCTTCAATTCCCAATTAGTTAGTTGCTGTTGCTGGTGTTGTAGCAGTCATTTTTTCGCCTTTGCATCATTGTAGCTATTTATAACTGCGCACTGTCAGCTAAAGCTTCAGACGGCGAATTTGGCTCTCGGATGTAGCCCAACTTTCTACGCACATGTTTGGCCAAGTTCAAGGCAAGCAGCGACTGGCGACTGGCGACTAGCGACGGGCGAAGCTGCGTTTTGTTGGTGTGGACAAAACAAGTTGAATTCGCTCCAAAAGATAACGCGAATTTCACACTACACACGCACACAGTCAAGGCGTGGGAAGTGTTGCCAGAGTAACCAGCTAACTAAAAGGGGGAAACTGTAATTAAAAGCAAGGCAACAGCAGCAGAAGCAACAGCAGCAGCTGAGAGCGTAGCACAATAACAACTAATGTGCAACGAATAGTTAAGATCTCCAAAGAGATATGCAAGTTCATGTATATGGAAATATTTGTGTGTCTGTGTGTGTGTGTGTGTGTGTGTGTGAACATACAAACTTTCTTACAACCATGTTCGGCGCGTTTGAAATAGATTTGAAGCCCAAGAAACTGAAGCGCTATTTTGACGAACTGTTATGGATCTTTTAAGAAACATAGATGGAGAGAGTAGAGAGAGAAATAGAGGCAGAGATGGAGATAGAAAGAAGTGAGAGAGACATAAGAAATAGAGAAGTGAGAGAGAGCTAGAGATATAGAGAAGTTCGAGAGATAACTAGCGATAGAGCTGGAGATCAAGTGGGATATATATACATTCAGATCGGGAGAGATATATAGAGATCGAGAAAGGAAGAAACTTAGTGTGTGAGAGCGAGAAACAAGTGAGTGAACTGTGAGAGCTAGAGTTACAGAGATGCAACTAGAGATCCAGACGTATAACCCATTGAGAGATCAAGAGATATACATATAGATCGAGAGAGATAGATGTAGAAATAGAGAGAAAGAGCAAGAGAAATCTCAAAGATACACTGTCTCATGCACGTTGTATCCATCTAGTGCCGTACAATAGATCAAAGCTACGCGATGATATGTAGTTATCTCTAAGTGGATTCAAATATCGTCTATATATAAAGCACATTTAGAGATAGAGCTGCTTGTCAAACGATTATATAATAAATGATCCGGAATACTAAGCTCATTAAGATCGCTTCTTTTTTGCTCATTATTACTAAGATTCGCGCAAACTTTTCTCATTTGTTTTTAAGAGCTATTTCCCAAAGTAATTTTTTAGATACGATTCTTGGTTTCTTCTGCTTCCAACTATTCATAAGTTAGTCCACAAGTATGGCGATAGTCTAGATATATATCTGCAGGGGCTTTATCTCTTTAGGTAGCCGACAAAGTTAACGGTAAAGTTGAGTTTTTACGTTGTATTTGAAGTATCTTAATGGACTTGGCTGTCAGCCCGATGCGTTGGGCCAGCCAGCCACGTTAGGAATTGGCACAAATCGCCGCTTGATGGCTATAAATTAGGCTGAAGCTGGTAAATGAGAGGGGCTACAAAAGAAGACGGAGACGAGGCAACTTTGGCGTCATTTGACAAACAAAGAAGCAGAGATAAAGATAAAGTGAAGCTTACTTAGAATGAAAACAAACAAAAAGAAGAAAACCAGAGTTGGGAGAATTGTGTCATGCGCATCGTTATTATAATTATCATTATTGTTGATTTCAGCATTTACATTCATTCACACGATTGTGCGCCACTCACAATAGATGCGAAAAACAAAAACAAGTTCGCAATTGTCGTAGCTCGAGTCAAGCTTAGAAACTCGACAAGGAAAAAGTCGAGTGCGAAAAATTAGCACTTATCACGTGAGGCGACATCTCAGGAGTTGGCAGGTGAGCAAGGTGAGCCAGCACTAATCAAGGCGTGGAATTTTATCGAGTTACGAAATCAATAAAAGCAAGTACGCACTTCGGAGGTGCCCGACTGCAGAATACTCATTCACGCCACGCCTCCAATTGCTACGTATATCAGTTTTAGCAAGCCAAAAAAAGAAGTCAAAAGAAAAGCTATAGAAGAAACGCCCCCAATGGGCTTGTATATCTTAGGCTCTCTAGCTGTTCAACTCGTAGTGTTTCTGAGATATCGGGAAAATCTTGACACTTTATCAGACGAGACTATTTCAAGTCTCTCTATACGAACAGCGGGACGGACGTTGCACAAAACCAATATACTCATTTCACTTTCGTGAATGAGTATAAGAAGAAACTCTCTTTTACAGTGAGCCATTAAAAATGCCATTAAAATGACTTAAGATTTAGAGAACTTCTTGTTCTACGTCTTATGTACATACATATATCCAAAACACCGCCACAATCATAGGATTGTTTCTTCATTTCCAGATATATATATAAAATATATATATATATATATATCTACTATATATAAAAGTCTGACCAGGTGATTTGTCCCTACTTTAGCATTCTCTCCTTGACTTTAATAAGCTTAAAGTTTGCATGGAAACGCGGGCAGTTCGAGAAGTATTACGAATGCTAAATTGCCATGAGTTTCGTATATTCGATTTCGATGCGACTCATGTCCCCACTTAGACCAATTTGCATGCTTAGTTAATTTTTGACAGCTGTTTTGTTTAGCTCTGCTTTGGTTCGTCTGTGACTCGTGCCCATTCCAAAAAGTGGAGCAAAGAATTTGTAGCAGATTCTGGCCCTCATGTCGCAGTTAGCGTATAGCTCAGATCTGGCGCCATGACTGTTCTCTCTCGGACTGATTGAGGAGCGATTACGGAGGTAAATTATATAAATTGATTTATTTATTTTATTTCATTATAAATATATAAATAAATATATAAAATATTTTTTAATTTATTAAAAAGTTTTTTTTAGTTATTCGAATTATTTTTTAAACTTTTATTTATGTATTTTTTTAAACCTCATTTCACTTCAAAGTTTAATTTGCAAACAGTTCCAAATTGACGTATTATCCTTGCAGGTTATACTATACTACTATAAACATTGTGAAGTTTACAATTATTGAAAAAGGTTTAAGAACTATTAAATGTTCTCAAACAAAACACTTTACTAGTTGTCTGATTCCGTCATAGAATAAATATAGAAAAGCCAGTTTATAAGAAATATGATATAGGAACAATCAATATATAGTATTGGGTTTAAGATTATGATTATGATCGATTAGGAGTTATGTGTGTGTTCCCAATAAAGCTAATTGTTTCCCTTGCCCTCAAATAGATTCATGATTTGTAATGCGACATTCTTCAGATAAGGCTGGGAAAGTAATATCTTAATAACAAATGCAATGAGTGTTCTTGAACTTGTTTTTTCTGCCATTTCTTTTCCTCTTTCTTGGGCTTGTTTTGGCAACGGAAGTGAATAGTTTTCTTTTCTATTGATAAGAAACTTTATGGATTAAAGACAACATTCCGACTGATAAATGTTTGTTAGCATTGGAATTTGAAATTAACGAGCAAGATATCATATTTCTAAATTTATACATTTTGTGACTGAGTGTCAATAGAAACACTGGTCATTTCCCAGAAGTTTCGTTATCAAAGGTTTAAGAGTTAAGTACAGAAAAAAAATATACAAATATTTTGGACTTTCTCATATCTTACTGAATTTTGTAAGTAGTGAATTGAGGTTCAAATATTTGTTTTCCCTTCAATTTCGGGCGGAAGTTGCTGAACACATTGTTCAAAATACTTTGAATCGTGCAAAAACAAGTGAATCAGTGAATTAGTGGTTCCGGGCTGAGCTGCGATTACAAATGTCCAAAAATTACACATAGAATTGAAGTCACGTTTTTGCAAGAGTGCGAAATAATGTGAGAGGAGGAGGCGACGGTGACCAGCACACTCACACCCACATACACACGCATATACTCACATACGATCCACAATTTGCTGCTGATTGATAGAGCAGAACAGAACAGAACAGAAGAAAAAGCAGCGGGCGAGAGAGGAAGAGAGAGCTGCAAGAGTTGCAATAAGCTGTGCTCAACATACAACTTAGTGGGTGAATAGAGCGCGAGCACGAGAGACAGCAAGTGGCGTGCGTGCGCGAGAGAATGAGTCAACTTCACTTAGGCACATTAATGCGGGTGACGGGTGATAGACAAGGAGGACGTCAGCAGGCCAATGGGCGGCCAGTGCTGCTGCATTCAAAGAGAGCGCTGTGTGCGTGTGTGTGTGAGAGAGACTGTGAGCATATGTGTGTGTGGCTGGAATAAGGTCAAGCGGGGTGCGGCAAAATAATTCCGCTGATAGCATTGATAAAAAGCCCGCAACAATGTTTGAATGGCAAAAGCACTAGATTGCAGAGAGTAGAGGCGTTGCCAGTGACAGCAACAACAGCACAACAACAATGCACAAAGAATGGCAAACAACTAGCACAACAAAAATTTCAATAATAAAGAAATCACAGTTGAAATTTCACTTTTGCTATGCGACGAACGGCGCCGTTATACAGCAGAAGCAACACACACACACATGCATACAGACTGGCAGCTAGGCCGCACTTTCTTTGACGTTGACTGCGTAGATCGTTCGCCTTTTGGCGGCTTTTACAAAGATTTGTTTATTTCAGCCAAGACAGCAACAATGTGCAGGACGCAGCGTACAATTAATCAATTACTACATCAATCACACTCACACATGCTTACACACACACACACGCACACATACGAGCACGCACACAAAGCGCACCAAATCGAGCGCAAAATTTGTGCCGTTTTATTTTTTTTTGGGCATTTTTTCATGATGACGCGTTCGCCAAAACACAATTTAAAAAAAATAACACACATTTAAGACAAAGGGCAATTGCACACATTTTGCACTTTGATGTGCAAATTATCACAACAACAATCAAAATTAAATCAAAAAAATATTACAAAAAATTACAAAAACTTATATGTATATAAACAATGCAATAAAAACATACAAATTCGTAATCACTTGGTAGCGGTTTCTTGTTGTTTGTGCAGCTAACATACATATATATATATATATATGGGTTGACTGCAGCGCGTCTTTTACTATAAATTAGTTTTTAATTTATGTCCGAACACCACGAAATTGTTGTATAGGTAACTCCGCTGCGCACAAAAACCGAAAATGAACTGAATCGGATTTAGGGATGAGCGATATCTACTTGTCTAGCGCTGGCTGATGTTTCTTAAAAGCTATCGATGTTTCCAACTCAGTATCGATACGCGATATATCGTATACCGCCCTAAAGATCGCTGTGGTATTTTCAGTATTTCAAATTTAATTAAATGTATTTTTTTATTATATACTGTGGCGTCGTGCACTTTGGCAACTCAAAAAAATGGTTTGTACACATCAATAATATCGATATAATGACGGTTGTCGATAGATATGAGAAGGTGGGCTAAAAGTATTAATGGTGCTTAATGCGCAAGTCACGCCAAGTGACAAATTTCCAACAGAGTGACGTCATAAGCTCTCGCAATGCTGCCCAAAAAGTATTACCAATTTATTCAATTTTGTTATGATAAATTATGAAACATTACATCAGATCTGTATTAATGTCGATAGTAAAAAACTAATGGTAGAAATTATTTTTCAAACTCAATATAGACATGTCTTGTTTTTTAATTAGTCAAAATAACAAAAAATTAAGTTTATTAATTTTAAAAATAAATTTTTTTTTTTAATTGTATAGAAACCTATAAAAAAAAAAGTTAAAAAATAAAATAAAATTTAAATAATAAAGAACAAATATTAATCTAAATTAAAAAAAATAGTTTTATTATATTGAAAGTAATTCTAGTTGCATGTCCGACTAGTAAAGCCTTAAAGAATGTATTTTTAAAAGAAAAGCTGGGTTTGCTCATAACTAGACTAGAAAATACTCTGAATTCCACGTCGATCTGCCGTTTCTAACGCATTAAACATGCATACACACACACTCGTACGCAAAATACTCAAGCGGCCACTGGCAAATGAGGCTCAGTAGGGTAGAGGTCAGAGAAGTCCATAATGTTAACTGACAGTCCTGTTGTTAACGTTGGCATGTGCCACTGTTAAACTATCAAGATGGAGTAGATTATATTCCAAGGTTTTAATTTGTAAAGCTAAGTAGTAATATTATTCGTTTCCCATCAATCCATATCATTATATCTACCGCTTATATTGACAATCTGATGCTTAAACATCATGTTGATACGCATGAGCGTATCTTTCACCACGATTTCTGGAGCTGCTTCAGGCAGATTATCTCTTTTTTTAGGCCTTGCTGCAAACGTTTTATTTATTTTCTTCGGATATACATATCTAACATTACAGCAGGTATCAGTCACAGCTTCTAGCTTCAATGTGCATTATATGTGAATATTTACATAGATATATTGGCGTACTGGAGGGATTGAGCATTCTTATGGTGCTTGCTATTGGAATTTGATATAATACACTTTATTTTTGTTGCTTTGAAGCCCTTGTCGGATGCGAATTGAAGTGCCTACCGAAATTCAGATAACAGAGCACAGGCCGAAAATGGACGTCACCAGCGGCCTCTTAATTAAAATTAAAAGTAACGGAGCTCGTCTTTGCATAACTATGGTGTCTTTTAACAGTGGCATAGTCTATGATGTCTTTTAACAGTGGTTTTACAGCAGCTTAAAGCTTTTACATGAGCAACAACTGCAAATTAACAGCCGTCTGTTACTTTGCATGCCTTTCCTTAGGCATATGGAATGAAATTTTTCGCTGCTGGCCCTCTGTTAACTGCTGATCGCCTGGTATTTCAGCTAAATTTGTATACAATGCATAAATTTGGAGTGTAGCGTGAATGCCAAAGTGGTTGCCGATGACGCAGCTGAATTTTGTGACTGACCAGCCAGCCGTTGATATTTGAAATGCAATTTGAAATATTATAGTGTTGCAGTCCGACTTGAAATGCACCAATCGTCGCTGATTTGTAAATTCCGGAAAATATTTATCATGTACTCCTTACGAGTATGTAGGTGCTTTTCTATTATTGCTTTTCTGTGTAAGCGAAAATAAAAGTGCAAAAATAGTTTATGTTGACCGCAGGACTCAAGCATCTGAGAACTCCCCTCGCCCCAATCTCACCTCTCTGTCGGACTAAGGCACGTGGTTAGCAAAGCACACAAGTGCATTTACGCATGTATTTGCACACACACATGCACACAACCAATACGAACTCGCAAATTGTTCCTTTTCTACAAATATAAACGCAACGCGCCTTATGGGAACACGTTTGCGAGTACTCCCCATATTTATTACAAGTTTCAATAACAGCGAAACCCATTTTCCAGAATTTCTTATTAATTTGTAATTACATGTTTTTTTTTTTCAATTTTTAAGAGCGACCGAGCTGATTTGTTTTATTTACGTTTATGTTTGTTTAGCTGTAGCTATTGCTTGGAATCTATAATTAGTATCAATTTTCGTTTGTATATTAGTTTAATCTAGATTATAATCTAGATACCCACATATTTGTATTACATTCACTGTCCTTAAGAACAACTGTCCGCTCCTAACATATCGCCTAAGGGGATCTCGTATCGATTTAATCTCCGGCGAGCTCTCCTCTAGCTGTATGAATAACAAACCATTTCGTATGGATATTTCGAGTGTATTTAACTGTTTAGTTGAAGTTTTTGAGCCCCGCTTTAGTGGGACGCGGTCTCTCGAATGGGATGGGAGCTAGGATGCATTTTGAGATGCATATGCAGTTGCCTTGCTGCTCATAGGGGAGAAGGAGGCGTGTGGTCTGTTTTTTTTTTGTTTTGTTTTTTTGTTAACTTTAAGAAACGCATTAAAATAAGTGGGAGTCTCTAGTATAAGCTCTCGGTGTTAGAAGAGCGCGGCTTCTTCAACTTCTCCAGATTCTTAATAACTATATCATGCAGCGAAGAGTAACGATTGCGCACTTCGCAAACTACTAGCCACAAGCTGAGATACTCCTTCTCGTCCAGTTCGACGACCGCACGCCTGTAGTCATCGATGTGTGGATACTTGGCCACCTTGGAGACAACCTTAGCTCGAGACAGAAAGTACCTGGATATCTGGTCGAAGAAGGCAGCTGCCTCCGACTCGACTGTTTGGATTTCGGCCAGCGTGTCCTCCTGGATAGAAACGCCGAAGTTGTTGCCGTCCTCAATTTTAGGTATCATGAACGAAATCCACATTTTCAGTAAGTTCGCTAAGCAACGCGAAGAGATAGATAGAAAGAGAGAGAGAGGGGTAATGCCATTAAGGACCGATTGTGAAATGATATGATAGCTAGGTACTTACAGTCCTCGACTAGCTTGCGTATGATGGGCTTGACCACCTTGATCATTTCACAGAGCGGCTTGTTGCAGGGCACCGGGCCAGAGGGTAAACCCATAACAGTGGTACCAGAGACATCCTCCTTCCGTGCACGCTTGGGCATGGGATGATCGTCGTTGGCATTGCCGTCGTTGTCATGGTTGTTAAGCAAGATGGGTGCAATAACAGGAATGTTTAGATCCTGATGCACCTCGTTGAAGTTGCGCTCATTGAACATGGGAGTTGATAGCAATTCATTCAGTTCGACGATTTTCTCGGGAAATCCTTTTGTGATCAGAGTCTCAGCTTTGGTGATCAGTGAGTCCTTGTACTCCTGCACCTTAGTTATCGTGTCCTTAGGCATTTTTACCGCTCGTTCAAACTTAACTTTCAATAGAAATCACAGATTTCTTCACCGGTCTTTAGTGGCCAATCGCAACGTTTGTAACAGTAAATAGCGCGTGTTTCGCGTTCAGCAACTTGCGTTGAATAAAAGCGTGATATTGTATTCGACAACGTGCGCTGCACGGAAAGATCGAGAATTTACAACCTGGCCGTTGTCAAATGCAGCAATTCGAATGCACTTTACGTATCACAACTTACCAAAATTAAATTACTCGAATGCTTTCGTTGCGGCAGTTCCCGACTCCACGCTTGTATTTTATGACAGCTTCACCAGTGGTGAAATTCAAAGTATTGTAAAACGTGAATGGCTGTGCTTGCCAGCAAGAGCTATCGATTAACTATCGCTACAAGATGGTCTTGTAAATATCACCTAGTAAAATTTATATCATATTCAAATTCAACTTAGTAAAATTTTATTTTATTTGCAAAATACGTTTCAGCCAAAAAGAGTTCCGAAAATGCTAAATGAAATGATTACAGAAATTTCAGAAATATAACTTAAAATTTAGATAAAAAATAATTTAGATAGTTTGTTCAATGATTAGATTGAAAAAGTCAACTGTGATCTCTTATACAAGGCCCCCAGTTATACATTTCAATATCCACGATGTGCCCCTAAACAGCTCATCGATCACATTTTTGTCAAAATTTTGGCCTCTTTTTTCAAAATTGTCTAAATTTGTTGAAAGTTTAAAACGTCTTGTGGAATAGTCCACAGACATCGTGCGTGTACATTGCATCGATAAAACATCGCATATTATTGCAAACTGGTGGCTATCGATAAATACATCGATATGAGATCAATATCCACCATCAATAGCTCAGAGCTGAGCAGGAGTTCGGACATGGGTAATAAACAAATAAAACAGCATCTGGAGACAGCCCAGAAGACGGGTGTGCTGAAAATATCGTTGCAACGGCTGCAGGAGTTCCCGCCGCAACTAAAGTCATATCCCAATGTATTGAAAACACTAGATTTATCGGAAAATCGCTTCGAAAGCGTACCCGACGAACTGGGTAGGCTAACAATGCTAAAGCATCTCAATTTAAGTGGCAATCGACTGTCGCAGTTGAACGAAGTTGTCGGGGAGCTGCTGAAACTGGAGGTTCTCCTCCTGATGAACAATTTTCTAACGAAGCTACCTAAGTCACTAAACAACTGCACGCACCTCAAGACTGTCAATCTGTCCAATAATCAGCTCAAGGAGTTCCCCTCGATGCTCTGTGGATTGAAGCAGTTGGATGTCTTGGACTTGTCGCGAAATCAAATCACCGAAGTGCCCGCCGAGGTGGGCTGCCTTTATGTAACCGAGCTGAACCTCAATCAAAACCAAATCTCGGCTCTAGCGGAGGAAATCGCTGATTGCCCCAAGCTGAAGACGCTGCGGCTTGAGGAGAACTGCTTACAGGCGATTGCGTTGACGCCGCGCATACTCAAGGACTCAAAGATTTGCAATCTAGCTGTCGATGGAAATCTGTTCAATTCCAAACAGTTCACCGACCTCGATGGTTACGATATCTACATGGAGCGCTACACGGCGGTGAAGAAGAAGATGTTTTAAATGTTATATTTTTATAGATATATAAATTTATATTATATCATATTCCATAATTAATTTATTAGCTTAATCCCTAATGCTTTCTGTGTTGTTTCCCGCTCATCCACAATAAAGAGACCAGTCACAAAGCCTCACAGCTTGCTCGGCCGCAGAAAGGCTTTCAGGTGCGTATGGTAGCTGTGGTTGACAGCCTCCTGGTTAAGCGGATTCCGACGTGCTTCCTCGAACAGGCGCTCGTACACGCGTCCGTCCCAACAGCCCAGCGTTGAGCCGAGCACCCGATCATGGAAGTCAAAGCCATCGACCAGAGCCACTGCGTTAGGACGCAGAGTGCCCAGGAGCTGCTCGTAGCGTTGCTCTACCTGCTGCAGCTGTTGTCCGCTGACTCTGTTCCATTTCAGTATGGCGCCAAGCTGGCGCTGGAATGTGTCCAGTATAAACAGTTCCACCAGCTGCTGCAGCAGCTCAAACAGCCCTCGATTCGTGCTACTCTTCAGCTGTGTCAGCTGCTGGAGGGCATTTCGCACCAAGTAGGCGTGGCCGTGCAGCGTAGCCGCAGCTGTGAGTCGTCGTCCTGTCAAATTGTTGGCCTGCTGTTCAGTGAGGCCACGAGATTGGCGCTGCTGTTGCTGCCATTGCCAGGCGTCGCGCAGCTGGCCAGTGGCACTGATCTCCAGCGCACGGGCTGCATTCTCGAGCAGATTGCCGCCCCAGGTGAGAGGCGCTGCATTGCGCAGATACGTAACGCTGGCGGGAAGCACCTTGCGCTTGAGGGAATCCGTAAACTGGCGCATCAGAAAGCGCGCTGTCTGCAGCAGGACCACCGTGTGCTCGCCCTCGTAGGTGAAGGCGGCGGCAGCTAGGCCATGAATGCTGTCAAAGTTGGCAGATGCCATGTAGCCGTGCCCACCGCAGGATTTGCGCAACACATCGATGCCCTCGACAGCATCCTGAGTGCAGACCGCCTTCAGGCAGCAGCTGAGCGCGTGTAGCTCCGCCAAGGCGCCTGCGTCCTCCTTGGTCTCCATTTGCTTCATGACGCGTTGATAGAACGCCCAGAGAACGTCGGCTGCCAGGCGGAAGCAGATGCCGCGTGCTATCTGAGGCAGGATCTTCACCTGCTGTGTCAAGTGATCCAAGATTTGTGGCTCCTTGACGTGCGGGTCAATGGGACTCTGGCGACGCACGGCGGAATAGCTGCAAGACAAACAAAATAATGAGAAGAATCAGTGCAAGGATAGCTGGGAGTACTTACCGCGTGGCTATGGTCGCTGCTTGGAGCAGCTGAAACATCACGTCTCGCACGATGACGACGCGCACGAACACCATGGTGCCATAGATGAGGAGCGGCTGCGCCGCCTGCTTGAATTGGCCGTCGGCCAGCACCTGGGCGTGCTTCATGAGCATTTGGTCGCGTGGTATGCGCACGTTGCGGAAGCCGAGGAAGCCATTGTTCACACCATTGGCGCCCATCTTGGGCCCGATGTCGCCCACATCGATGCCCGGCAGCGGCTCGTGCGTCTGCTCATCCCGTATGCGCACCAGAAACGTTTGCAGGCCATGATGATTGCCCCGGATGTAGAGCTGGGCCAGCACCACGACCATGTTGGCCGTGTGACCCAGTCCGCCGGGCCACCACTTGTAGGCGCTTATGGTGGGCGTGTTGAGAACGAACTCCTCAGCTTCCACATCGTAGTCGGCGCGCGTCTCCAGGCCGCGTATATAGCTGCCGTGACCGAGCTCCGTCTGGGCATAGGTGCCCACAATGCCGTCCATATGCCAGGCGCGTGCCAGCCAGCGACGTTGCTGCTCCTCGTTGGCCTGGTTCAGCAGCGTGGGCAGAAACATCGCGAAGTGCAGGCGCAGGGGAAAGCTCTGCTGGAAGAGGGCCGTGGCCAGTGGACCAGACAGCAGCACGCGGAACTCGTATATCAGCTGGATGTCCACGCTGTCCTTGTCCTGCTGCTGTGCCTGCGTATCCTTTGCCTGCCATTCCCGCAGCTTGCCTATAAACTTTGTGCCCTTGGCCAGGGCTTGCTCGTAGCGCTGCTTGTACGACAGGCAGCTGGAGGGCACGGACTCATCAAATTCAGGATTGGTGAAAAAATAACGCTCCAGCGCCCGTCGCTCCTCCAGCTGGACACGCCCACCCGCAAACCACACAGCAAGGTCTTCGCTGACAATTGTTGCGGCCTCGCGCTCTCGCCTAAGGTCAACGCACTCGCCTCTACCGACCTCCATTCTAGTTTTTTGCGTCGCACTAGCTGCAGCCGCACAAGCTCCATGGACTCTAGCCAACAACTGATTGGAGGAGAGCAGGTTCCAGAGCTTATCAGCTGCTGGCTGATCTGCATCTGGCTTTTATGGTCATATAGTTCAGCAAACAACTGCTGGAGGAACTTTTCACTACAGAAAAATAAACTTGTTGCGATAACATTCGGTTAGTACTTTACACCAGATTACAAAATCATATATATGTACATATATGTATATAATCATATACATATATGTATATATTAAATGTTGATGGAGTCAATGGCATTTGCATTTGCTGTTTAAATTGCTGTCATGGCAGTTACAACAAAGAGTGCAACAGAGAGCATTGGATTTTATGCATTTCTAAGTTTTGAGCGCATGGTCACACTCTAATATAAATGGCGACCTGTTTGAATATGAATTTGAACTGAATTAAAAGAGGCTGCCCTTAATTTCCACTTTGTTTTCTTTTATTATTATATATATAGAAAAAGCGACACAGACATTTTTGTTATTATTATTTGTATATGCATATATAAGTATGTTAATACTAAAACGACAAAATATTTCATGAATTGTGCCCGATTCAAAACCAGGCGCAACTTGAACAACGGCTCGTTTGCGTAAGCCGGCCTATACGAATCGAATTGGGTAACAGCATGAGTAAAAGTAACAAAGTAACTCTCGGTTTATAAACTATGTAAACACATGCACAAATTGTACTATATATCAAATTTTATGTTCGTTTCATTGCTGGTGTTCCCCAAATAAAAAACATTGCGAATATTTTCGACTGACACGTCGCGACGTGTGTGCTTGATTCCTATCATTTTTTACGATTACTAGTATAACAACTGGACAAAAGCCCTATTTGGAGTCGAACGTTAACGGCTGACTCGGTCTATAGCTCTTACTGGGAATGAGGAGATCTTCCTGTAATTTGTGTTTTTAATTTCATTTGTATATTGTGTTGCTGTATTCAATTATTGTTTTAGCGCTTGTTAACATTTTGTTGCTTCATATCATAACTTCTTCGGCTCTAATCTTCTCGTTGTGCTCGATTAACATATTTGTATTTATTTTAAAAACAAACGCACTCACGCTGCATACATACATACAAAATAGTATTTGAGTTTAACAACGACTTTCGAGATCTTGGCTATATGCTTATCTGCTTAAATCTTTTATTCGTTTTAGTTCTTATTGCTGGGTGCCCGCCCAGAGTATCAACAAATTTCATTATAGTTCTCTTTCTGTTTCTGTCTGAGTTGCGATCAAAATAGAAATTTTTATCTGAGCCACATGCACATACATATACGTATATAAGATAGTCTGAATATCAAAGATAACAACAAGAATTTAAATAATAATAATATATTTAGTTAGGAAACTTTTCAGACTACCCTCTCATATACCTATAAGTATGTCTGTCTGTGGCTATTCGATTAGTGTTATTTTTACAGTTATTAGCATCAACTATTACAACAACAAAGATTTCGCTGTGCATATATCATGTGTCAAATATCCACGCACTCACACACACACATATATACATATATATATATTACTATTATATATATATATATATATAGTCATAGATTGTATCGTTTCGTATTGTACTTCAGCTCTGCACTAACACTAACATACACACACCAATACACACACACACACATACATTTAGATATTGTACTGCATTATATATATATAAAATTTAAAAAATTATATTTTGTGCCTCTGCACACACCCAAAAAGTAAAACAAATTGTTATAATCATAAAAAACATCATAATCATAATAGTTAATAAATAAAGATTCTAGACAATCGTTTGACAATCATATTTCACATTTGTTATTTTAACACACACACTCATATATATATATATATATATATATATATATATATATATATATATATATATATATATATATATATATATATATATATATATATATATATATATATATATATAGATATATGCATTTCGTATATCTAGTATATCATATTACAGCTATACTTTCATTTCATATACTTAGATTAGGTTTCATAACTTTATAAATCGAGCTACAATTTCCACACATACTCTCAACATTCACATACATAAAATATATATATATATATATATATATATATATATATATATATATATATATATATATATATATATAAATATATTTAAAAAAAAAAGTAATAATAATAATAATAATAGTTGTAATTACAATCAATTCTATAATAATAATAATAATAGAGCTACACACAACAGACATAAATCGAGAAATAAAAATAGTTTTTTTTGCACGTTCAACATTTAAATATATATATATATATAAATATATATATATATATATATATATATATATATATATATATATATATATATATATATATACATCTCTTTACATATATTCGTTTTAACAAATGCAGGCTTTATATAGTAGTTTACATAGTATAGTATGCAGATATATACATACATATATACATATATATATATATATATATATATATATATATATATATATATATATATATATATATATATATATTGCCTTATTTGTTTATAGACTTTGAATCAATATTAACATTTAGTATTACAATTATCGATCTTTACATACAGTTATATATTATTTCTATTATGTTTTATCATTTCATTTGAAACGTGCGTTAGTTCACATACAATACAATCTACTAGAACTATATATATATGTACACATATATATATATATAGATATACATTTGACTTATATACTATTACTATACATACACACACACACACACACACACACACACATACATATAAACATATGTATTTAGATATATATATATATAAACTCTATATAACTGTGTTGATTCCTAAAAGTTTTTGCTTTTCGCTTGCTTTTTGTTTGCTTCTACGCTTTACCTAACTGTTTGTTACTGTTTTTAGTTTTGTTTACTTTTCTTGTTTTGTTTTTGTTTTTGTTTTTTAGTGGCACAGCCACGTTTTGAACTTTAGGCCTTGTTTCCAACTCTTTTTGTTTTTTGTTTTTACTCCGGCTCTGCCTGGGATCTTGTTCTGCTCCTTCTTCATCATCTCCTCCTCCTCTTCATCTTCTCCTTCTCATTCGTTGGTTCCATATTTTGTTTGTTTTGTTATTCTTGTTGCTTTGTCTCTGTCTCTCTGAGTTTGTGTGTTTGTTGGGGCTTGTGCGTATAAAATACATGTAGAGTGTCACAGAGAGTAAGATACAGAGAGAGAGAGAGAGAGAGAGCGAGAGTGAGAGAGAGAGAGAGATAGAAAGGGACAGATAGATAGAGATAAAGAGGGTGCGAAAGAGAAGGAGCTAAGCGACAGACGAGGAACTGACAAACGTTCGCGTGATGATGACAATTACAACAACAGCAACAACAACAATGAAGACGACGACGACAACGACGACGAGGGCAACAACAAATGACATCAACAACAATAAACAACAATAATTTTAACTACAACAATAACTAAAAAAGAGTCCGTTGAGCAGGCGACGGGGACGGCGTTGCGGGGCGGCGGCGCGTTCGTCTATTTGGTTTCATCCTGATCCATCGGCTCCTCGGAATCATCACGCGAGAGCGTTCTACACGCGAGAGAGAGAGAGAGAGAGATGGAGGGAGAGTTTAGACCTGATTCTGATCCATGTACGTGTGTATGCTCACCTGTGCAGCGACTGCATGGAGAGGCCGGCCATGGCGTTGACCGTTTCAGATTCATCGTGCTCAACCTTCAGCGCCTCCAGTGCGGACAGACAGACCGTGTGCTCCAGCAGCCGGACACAGGGCCAATGCGTTTGCTAATGCACAAAATTAAATAAGTAACACGATTAGTAAATGAATCGATAAATCTATATATATATATAAGCTCTCCATATGTTCCGATATAGATATATTTATCTATGGATCTTATATAGATCAGAATGTATCCTGCATGGACAGCTCACCTGTATGGCAATGGTCTTCTGCAGCGTATTGATGGCATTCTGGCAGGGCGGTCGCTCCAGTTCGCTGGGCGCAATGGGAGCAGCCGGATCGCCGAGGAGGGCACGTACGCATTCCTGCGCCGAATCACAAATGGCCGCCAGGTCGTAGCCACCCTCGAGGGCCAGCACCACCTTGCCGTTGGCCAGCTGGAGGAGTTCGCGTGTCATGAAACCGAAGCAGGCGGGCGATACGTGGTAGCCGCCCAGTGGCGCCGGATGGCCGGTGGCCGCATCAAAGCCAGAGGAGACAAGCACAATGTCCGGGTTGAAGCACTTGGCAATGGGCATCACAACGGTACGGAATGCAGCGATATACTCGGCGTCGCCCAGCGGTGGATTCAGAGCGCCCGACCACGAGATGTTCACATTGTAGCCGAGACCAGCACCGGAGCCACACTGCAGCACGAGCGAGAGAGCGAGATGGATAGAGAAAGAGAAAGAGAGAACAGATTAATAATGTAGAATTAGTTAAAACCTATTTATAAATTCCTTTTTAATATATTTTCTTCTTTAGATGCATGGCCCTAACTTTAGTGGAGATATTCCAAAGTCTCCCTGGACTTTTGCCAGTGCCTAGCTATATGGGATATAGTTTCCGTAAATAATAACGGAATATACGCTATAAACAGATCATAGCTCGTCAATTCCTAACCATATATTACACATTGTTCATTGCAGGGGAGAGACTATATATCATAAATCATAGATTATGAAATATAGATCGTAGATCATAGAGCATATATCGCATATCATAAAACATGGATCGTAAATGGTAGATAATGTATCAGGAATCGTAATAAGCATATTGTCGATCAAAGCCCTTAAAATTTAGATCTTAGATCATAGATGGTAGACCACAGATTATTCTATGTTAGGTTCTATGATGATTATGGATCGTTGATAAAAGGTCGAAAATCGTAGATTATACATCATATATATCACAGATCAGATATTCAGGATCGTGAACTGCTCTTAAAGTGGGGATTATAAACTGTATAATCATAGATCGTAGATCGTTGATCGTACTTATCAGATATGGTAGATCATAGATCCTAGCTCAAGAACAGATTTCATAGATCCACAATTCTTGATCGCAAATTGTATATCAAATATATAGCCTTAAATTTAGACTGACAGAAAGACTCACAGTTGATCAGAAATACATAAATTTATAGTGTTAAACTCTTGTAAACAGGTTTTATAGCGCCTTCACACCATCAGACACTTTTCTACAAAATCTATAAAGTTATCGATAAAGAAAGGCTGGAATAGCCTACTATTTCCTATTATACTATTTTAATAATAGTTGGCTTTATACAAGATATTGCCATACACAGTTTCCTTGATAGGATGCCAGGATAACAGCTTCAGCTTACCTCTGTGGGGCCACCCGTGCCGGGAAAGAAATTACCGTCATCGTGTCGATGTATGGAAAGATATAGAATGTCGGGACTTTGGTAGAATGCTTGCTGTGTGCCATTGCCATGATGCACATCCTAAAAGGGGAAGGATGCGGAGATTAGTATCTGATTGAGGTTGAGTAGAGTTAGAGAGTTGACTTGCCCAATCGACGATGAGGATGCGCTTCATTTCGGGCACGCGCTGACGCAGCAGCTTTGCGGCGATGGCAATTGAGTTGAAGAAACAGAAGCCCATAGCCAGGTTGGCCTCAGCATGATGGCCGGGCGGACGGACGACGGCGAAGCCGTTGCGCAATTCACCTTTGGCCGTTTTAAAGGCCAGATCGATGACACAGCCAGCGGCCATGCGTGCGGCTGTTGCCGTGTGATGCTCATTCCAGGTGGTATCCAGATCAACGCCCAAGCCACCGCAGGTCAAGCGCACAAAGCTCGCCGAGAGCGTGCTCTCCAGCTTGGGCCGGGTCAGCTGGCCCTGATTCGAGCCAAAGAGCATGGCGTGCGCCTCCGTGTGCACCGTCTGCAGCTCCTCCTGTGTGGCCTTGCGCGCGCGCAGTCGATCGCAGCGCTTCACCAGATCCGTTTCGTTCAGCCGCGCCCACACACTCTGCAGCCGCCCACTATGCTCAGGATGCGGCGAGTTGTCGCCGCAAATGCACGAATGTTTCAGCATCAGCGGATCGTAGGCGAGCCCCGTTGTGATCTTCTTGTGCGTTGGCAATCCACTCTCCACCGGCGACTGCTGCTGCTGCTGGTGCTGGTGCTGGTGCTGATGATGATGCTGTCGCAACTGTGCCGCATAGACGTTCTCGAACAGCTGTCGCTTGTGGGGCAACGTTAGGTTCACGGGCGGAATATGGTCGGCCGACGAGGAGGTGGCTATGGGCGTCGGATGCTGCCCAGTGTCGGGTATCTGGCTCAGCCCGTGTCCCGGCACCAGCGGGCTGCTGAGTGTGCGAGAGAGTGGACGCATCAGATCCTTGGCCAGCTCCTCCTCGTGCAGGTAGAGCAGCTCGCGCTGCTGCTGCAAATACTCTTGATCCCGTAGCTTGCTCGACTTGGCAGCCGCGCGATAGGAGGCGGCGGCCAGCGCTTCCGGCAAATTCTGCGAGGTGCTCGTGGCTATTGTGTTGGTCAAGACCGTCTTGGGCGGCTTCTTCTTGTCCGTCAGATCCATGACCTCGGCCGCCGAGTCGTCCTCCTCCTCGCGCAGCTGCAGCTGCGGCTCACGTATCGCGGCGACCACAGCCGCCGCGGCGGCCGCATCGCTGCGCGTGAGCACCTTCTGGCGCAGCTTCTGCGTGAGCACCTGGTGCTCATACGCCTGTCGTTCCGCCTGCCAGCCAAAGAGAGAGAGGATTAGCTTGGGATATGTATATGGGATATGGATGCATGTGGACTCACCTCGCTGTTCTCGTAGTGCGTCTGCACCATGCTCAGCTGGTTGACGCCTGTCAGCATGGGATGGCCGAGAGGCAAGGGCGCCGACTGGGTGCGACCCAGCGGTCGATGGCCCTGCTTATGCAGATGCACCTGTGCCACCTGGGCGTCCGTTATGGGCGCGTGTGCGTGGGCCACCTGCTGCGCCTGTTGCTGCTGCTGCTGTTGCTGCTGCTGATGGGCATTGTATAGCGCATGGGCGTGGCTGTGGCTATTGGTGGGCGGCAGTGAGCCAGCAGCAGCAGCGGCAGCCGCTGCCGCCACAGCCACGGCAGCCGCGTGGAGATTAACACCGGAGGCGCCACTTAGCTGCATATAGGATGAGGCCGAGGTGAGCGAGGCGGCATGCGCCTGCGGCGGCGCCGTGTCACCCACCAGCGACGCCTGCGAAGAGGACGTGGATGTGGCCGAGGCGGAGCGCACCACCGGCGACGGCTGCGGTGCAATGCCCGTGGCGGGCATCATCGAGAGCGGCGGCGCTGGCTGCCGTCCTCCAAATGACATGGCCAACGGATTGTAGTAGGTGGGCGGTGTGCCAACGCCCACGCCCACGGGCACATTGACGGGTGGTGCGCCAGCCGCGGCGGCGGCCGCATGCTGGCGCAGTGCAGCGAACATGGCATAGTTGGCCTGGCCCGCCTGGGCGTTGGTTAAATGCGGACGACCCAGCGATATGTTTGGCAGGGAGGGCGAGCTGAACAGCGGCAGATCGTTGATGCTGCTGCGCTGGCCGGGCTGGTACTGGCTGCCCTCCTCGTTCTCCTCCTGGATGGGCGCGCTGGTCGGTGAGCCGCGACTCCCCACCACGCCCACCGACAACGTGGTCGACGAGGGCGGCGAATTGGGGCCCGAGTCCGTGGTGCTGTTGCAATCTAGATAATGGACAAATAGATATAAGGATTACTATTCGATTGATGGATGGAGGGAAGGAATGAATGAATGATTGCTGGCTGGATGGATGGATTGATTGATTGACGCATGTTTTCTTTTGTGAACTCTTTCGTTTTCTTTCAGCAGCAGCAGCCGCAGCAGCGAAAGGCAGCTAAACGCAGGATTAATTTCAGATTAGCTTCGATTAATGAATTCACAACAACAACAACAACATGTGTTAAATTAAAAACAACAACAATAATAATAATAATAATAAAATATTAAAATTAGAAATAAACTTTTTGTTCACTTGCAAATTAAACGGAATTAAAAGCCGCGCGAGGAGAGAGCGGAGCAAAAAAAAAATTAAATTATTTATTTTAGTTACGTGTGTGTGTGTGTGGGTGTATAGGTGTGTGTGTGTGTGTAGGTGTATATAGATTGTTCAAGAAAATAAATATATATATGAAAGTGCAAAGATAAACAAATAGACAGCGAGTTCCGTTCTTTTAAAGGTCGGAACCATTGGACTGGTTCGGTTCGCGCTTCTCTTCTTATCTCCAGCCCCACTTCTCAGCAATATTTGCATTATAATGGCAAGATCTTTGAATACGATTGATTGCATGTCAAGAGTTTGAGTTGGAAAAGCTATAAAAAGATTCAGTTCATTCGTTCCGGTTCATTTTGAAATGCCTGACCTTTTTGTCTAAGATGGAATATAATATATAAGCAGATTCGTGTATAGATTTAGAGATTGTTGCATGAATTGATAGATCTATTATAGATTCATGAATATATTCATTTATATATATATAAAGATTCAGTTCATTCGTTCCGGTTCAATTCAATTTGAAATGTCTAACAATCTTGAAGCGAATGTACATAATTAAATGTATTTATAGATAGAGAAATGTTCAAGAGATCATTGAATGAATTGATAAATCTATTATGGATTCATGAATATATATATACATATATATATATATATATATATAAAGAGAGAGAGCGAGAGAGAAAGATAGAACTAGCGAGACTAAATTCCATAATAAAATAGATCTTGAAATAGTTTTCAAATGCTACAATCGATTGTTTATTCATGCAAAAAGAGAGAGAGAGAGTGAGAGAGAGAGAGAGAGAGAGAGCGCTAGTATGGCGCCCAGTATAATCACAATAATTAACATGGATATTGTTGCGCTTTCAGTTGCTGTTGTTGTTGTTGTTGTTGTTGTTGTTGTTGTTGTAGCTGACCCAGCCGACGACCTTTGCGCATTGCTTTCAGCTTTGCCACACATTTGTCTCTGTCCGTATGTGTGTGTGTGTGAGTGTGTGTGTGTGTTTATGTAATTGCCTCAATTTCCATTTTCATATCCAGTTTTAAATAGTGGAACGCGCTCCAAGCGGTTCAATGCGGCTGACACTGCCAGCGGCTTGACCCCGATCGGTTGCTCGATCAGATCCCCTCCAGAATTTTGTATAATGTGTGTGTGTGTGTGTGTGTGCTCAATTGTTATACGTACTTGTCAGAACAGAGTTCTTCTGATGCCGTCGCTGGGCGGCCTGCAGCAGCCGTTCGTGTCGTCGCGCCCCCGCCGGACCGCCAATGCGCGCCTTGCGCTCGATGACGCTCTGCTTGAGCCGGATCTTCAGCAAATTTGGCTCCGATGCTGTACAGGTGATGCATACATATACATGATGATATATATATATATATATATTCTCTCTCTGTGTGTGTATGTGTATGTGTATGGGTGTAGGTGTGTGTAGCCTATGGAGTACCTATGCGCTCGATGGGATTACTTATAACTGGCTCTAAGACAAAGCGTTAGTCATTCAATTGGTCAAGTTTAGTAACATGCTTCATAACAAGGGCATAAAGTATGAGTTACTATATATATCTAATATCTTTACTATACATACAACTGATCTATCTACTGATCTTAGAGAGAGTTTATTGAGTAAGATCTCGCTTCACTTTACAGCTTCCGCAATGATCTGTTGTCTGATCTGCAATAGAGAGTTGTCTCTCGTTACGTTTTATGTAATTCCTTCCTCTACCCTTTTGATAGCTTCATACTGATCTATGATTCGTGCTACATCTTTAGTTGATAATCTATGAGCTCTTTAGCTTGCCTTCTCAGTGCTCCTTAGGAATGTCCATGACTAGCTGTGATCTGTATTCTAATCAATAGGTGATCAGTGAACAGCTGAACAGTAATCACTGATCAGGATATATAAGGATCTTAGCAAAGCAGTTTCGTATGAGAGTAAGAAATACCCTCTGTTTAAGGCAGATGAATTGAATGTTCTCTAGATGGATTAAATGCTCCGTGAACAGTGATCACTGACTGTACTGATCAGTGATCAAAGAACGTTAGTCAGTGATCAGTGATCAGGAATCAGTGATCAGTGATCAGTAGTCAGTGATCAGTAATCAGTGATCAGGAATCAGTGACCAGTAGTCAGGGATCAGTAATCAGTGTTCAGTGATCAGTACAGTCAGTGATCAGTGATCTGTGATTATTAATTAGTGATCAGTAAACAGTAATCAGTGATCAGGAATCACTGATCAGTAATAAGTAATCAGTGATCAATGATCAATGATCAGTAATCAGTGATCAGTGATCAGTACAGTCAGTGATCAGTGATCAGTGATCCGTAATCAGTGATCAGTGACCAGTGATCAGTACAGTGAGTGATCACTGTTCGCGGAGAATCATTAATCAGTGATCACTGATCTGTAATTAGTAATCAATGATCAATGAACAGTAATCAGTTATCAGTGATCAGTGATCAGTGATCAATAATCTGCGAATACTATTCAGCCATAAATGATCACCGATCAGTGATCAATACTTCATTCAGTTGCTTCCCACATAAAGTGGCTTCCATTATCGGACTCCTATTGAAAAGGATCTTACCTAACTCTGACTGATCATGAGCTAAATGTATTCTTGCATAGAGAACTTATTGAACTTTTAACTCTTCTAAGAAATGTTTTCTACTTCTTTTGTTTCTCCCATATCTAAAAGCTGCCTCAGTAGGGTTGCTATGAAACGCATTCAAACTTCTCTAACTCTAACTCTGCCTGATCACTGCTGATCATCACACACGCTCCTAGCTCTAGCTCAGCTTTTGGTTTATTGTTTTTAGTAATCAACAAGCGATGCAATTGGCAACACTTTGTAACGCCAAGCGGGGGGCAGAGAGTTAGTTAAGACAAGTAGAAGGTGTTTTGCACACAGGATCGCTCGCTATGTTAGGGCATTGGCAAGGGCGTGGGCATGGGCATGGGCATGGGCATTGGCACTTCATCACTTACCAGTTTTCCTCAAGGGAAAATCAGATTCATATTTGAGCAGTGAGGTCGGCGGCTGTGGTATTTTATAGGGATGTGCGCTGGTAACGGTGCCGGCGGGCAATGATTCACCCGAAGAGCTCTTCACAACGCCGCTTTAGTAAAGAGAGAGCGAGAGAGGGAGTGAGTGAGGAGCTTTGCTATGACTCCTTAAGATATCCTTACCGATTGCGATAGGGCGACGTCGTTGTTGTGCCATTTGGTGCCACCGCCTGCGACTTGCGGCTCATAAGAAAGCACTGCAAAGCGCAAGAGTTTAATAAAGAGAGTAAGAGTAAGAGCGAGAGAGAGAGAGGGGGGTATAGTTACACTGAGTATCTGTTTGACTTCGGGACTCGCATTAGCGCTGCAATTCTCCTTTCGCTTCATCACTTCACGTTCTCTTCGCTCGCGCTGCTGTTGCTGCTGCTGCTGCTGCTGCTGCTGCTGCTGATGTTGTTGTTGCTGCTGCTGCTGCTGATGTTGGTGCTGGCGATGCTGCTCCTCGACAACTGCCGCCGCCGTAACCATGCTCTGTTCCCGCAATTCCTGGAAAGCGCCATGTGAATGCACCGCAAACTGAATAAATTACAATAAGTTCGAGAGAGTTTTTGTTGTTGTTCTTGTCTCTTTTTTTCGAAGGGGGGCAAAATAGAATTGGTTATGCATGTGTGTGTGTGTGTGTGTGTGTGTGTGTGTGTGTGTGTGTGAGTGCGTGTGTGTGCTGTTGTTGCTGGTCAAGCGCTGTTGTTGCTGTCGCTGTCGCTGCTGCTGTTGTTTAGTCATCTAGCTGGGCGGCACTTCCGGCCAAAAGCGCCGGCAAGACGCTTGATAAGTATTTCGCATTTTCTTATTATTCATTTAGTTATTTATTTATATTATTTTCGCGCTACCCACGCGCCAATGTCGCCAGCAGCCGCAGCAACAGCAACAACAAGTTAAAGCAGCAACACAAACAGAACAGAAAAAAACAAACAAAACAAGTTATTTCAGACGCAAAACCTGACTATACACTACTTTCCAAAATCGATATTTATCGATTTGTGTAAAGAGTAAGAATTATTAATAATTAAGGCAAGGGGCGAAACTATTGGTGCATAGCAAGCACAATAAAGAAACAAATTGCCTCCAATCAATGAGTAAATGAAAAATTTCAAAATCGATATTTATCGTTTTTATGGCTAGTCAAAAAGAAATTTTACAAAAACATTATTTGTTTAGCTCAAGTACAGCAAGTTGAGTGAACATTGAGAGAAACTAAATTGCCGATAAGTTGAATATCGATATTTATCGATGATTTAAGGTATGTACAGCGCTATCGATATCGAAAGTGCTATTGAAAGTTGCCTTACGAAAGTCTGCATAATGCCTAGATACTTCTCTAATATGTACGTTATGTATATCGATAATTATCGATTTGATGTAGTATAAACACACATTGATAGTGATCGATATTATTGATTATTATTATTCATTTTTACATTGTGTATTATTAGTACACCTAATGATAGCAGATACAAATAGTGCATATCGATATTTATCGTTTAGCTTCAGTGTAGGCAGAGCTATCAATATTGTAATATTTCAAGATATTGCATAAAACATGCATTTTATGTATGTATACATAGACGTACATATTACATATTATGTATGTGTATCGATAAATATCGATTATATGTAGTATTGATAACATATATATAGGATATATATCGATATTATATACAGTAGTTATGTGTGGCGACAACGGCAAAAAGTTCAATTTTAATTTACTGTACGCAATAAATTAAAAACCGATAAATATCGATTTTGGCTACACTCCACATATTTGTGGAACAAAGTTGAGCCATTTAGTATGGCAACTAAGGTAGTTTTTGCCTTTATCAACCAGCTTTATCTAACAAAAATATCGATGCGATCTGCGATCTAATCTTCTGTGTTATTTCCTCGTGTTTGTTTTCGCTTGGCTCTTCTAGCTACTCACATGATATTTGTGCTCCAGTTGCAGTTTATGCTCCAGTTCCATTTGCTTCGTCTGCTCCTGGTACGAGTGGAAAAGACGCTGCTTCTGCAGTTCCTGGCTCTTCTTTAGCTAAAAGCAGAGAACAGATATAGTAAAGATTAGCAGGCGATTAGAGAGACAACGAGAGAGAGGGAGAGAGAGATAGAGACGAGCGGCGCCATCGATCGTGATGTTGTGGTAAATGTCGTGGGCAGATCATTAAATGGCAGTGAGTAATTGCCCCGAAAGATCTTTGCGTATACCCAGCAGATACTGTGACGCATAGCCAAAGTTGGGAGAGAGAGGGGGTATATATATGTACATAGATATATATCGTATATATGCTGATCAGCTAAACAGATCTGTTCAAATCGTTTCAATGTCAACTGCGATCAACCCATCAACGAAGACAGTTCAAAGAACTCGCAATTATTTACTACAAAGACGCGATTCCAGGTTTACAGCAAACTCAATATTTCAGGAAACTGATCAAATAGCTGATTAATAGACTGATTAATAGACTCACGAACAGCGAAATGATGGGAATATCCTATTCGAAAGGAAAGTCTAAAGATAAACAACAAAGCAAAATTGACAAAAGAGGAAAAACAATGAATGGGAATACCCTATTTATAAATAAACTCAAGCATATCGATGATGAAGAGCTCTTACGGAGCGTTTAGATATTTTGGATACTTTAATTAAGTCCAATACTTTTTTACTTAATTTTTAGTTTTGTTACTTACTCAAATAGAGTTACTTTCAAGAACTTTACTAATTTCAATTTTTTTTCTGTTCTAAGAATCGCGATCTTTAAATTTGCATGTACTTTGGGTATTTTTTCTAGGGGGATTCACACAAAATCCCTTGAAAGACTTCAATCTTAACTGAAGGCGCCAAGGGCTCTTCATGGAAAAAAACACTTTAAACTTGTTTT
The DNA here is from genome assembly GCA_035047485.1 of Drosophila peninsularis. Taxonomy (NCBI): domain Eukaryota; kingdom Metazoa; phylum Arthropoda; class Insecta; order Diptera; family Drosophilidae; genus Drosophila; species Drosophila peninsularis. The sequence goes on from JAWNPN010000028.1 coordinate 11,559,351, forward strand.
GAATTTTATATATGTATATATATATTTTTTTTTTTTTTTTTTTTTATTCCTAGACTTCAGATATGTTTATATATTATATTATATATTCAACATCCCATAGAAATATTACTTATTGTCCAAGTTTACTACACACATATCAATACATATCCAAATACATTTGAGCTTGAAGTATAAACAATATTAATTATTTAATACATTTTTTAATTGCATTAAACTAAATTCGTTCCAAATTGCCACTTAAACTGTTTGTAAATGTCAACAAAAATGTCGCCCATTTACAGTTTTGAAATAAAAAGTTTCCTAAAAGCTGATCAATTAGATAATTGGTGCAGTTGAAATGAATCAGATTGTGATGAATGGCTTGGATGAATGCACTGTGATTCACTGTGACACTCTGCGACGACACACACACACGCAGAGACTGTTTGCCAGCGATTACACAAATGAATTAGCTAAGCAAATCACGCGTCACAATTCATCAAAAGAGATCATAAATTGTTGATTATTGGCTGCGCTCTCTTCTCCTCCTCCTCCTCTCCCTCTCCCCCTCTCTCTCTCTCTCTGAAGTCGCTCTCTCTCTCTGTCTTTCACTCTGCTGACGACGCGCTCTCTTTATTACGTACATGCTGCTGATATGTTTCCATGACCTTAACGCGACGCTTTGTCCAATTGGACGCACACACTCACACACACAGTCACACAAGCACGCGCACGCACTGGTCGCGCGAGAACGCGGGAGGGGCACTAAAACTGTTGTTGCTTTTTGTTTCTAATTGGTTTTTGTTTTTTTCTTTTTGTGATTTGCGTTGTTGTTAGACACTTTTTCATAAGCTTTTAGTGTTCACAGATTTTGGGCAACAAAAAAAAAACACAGAATAAAAATAAAAACAAAAAAACTACTCAGAACACTAATAAATAATCTGTAGAAATATGCGCCGCTGTTAGCTTTATTTATTTATTTTTTAGTTTTGTTTTTCATTTTGTTCTCTGAATTTTTTTTGTCTTAATTGTCTAAACATTTTTAGCTGATGCCGTATGTTTTTTTATATATACATATATATTTTTTTATTTTTTATTATTATTTTTACTCTTGCATATATATTTTCTGTTGTTTTCTTGACTTTGATTTGAATATTAATGTTTGTTTCACAGCGACGCGCGTTCCGAACTGTTAGCTCCAATTGGTGTATTTGAATTGGATATGTACGGCATTGTTCCAATTGGAATTGATATTGACTGCGCTGCTGCTGCTGCTGCTGCCTGCGTTTGTTTTCGTTTGGCTTTGGCATTCGTCGAACGCGCTTTCATTTCAGTTTCACTCAAGCAACTGGCGCAAAAATCAAATATAAACACAAATTTAGATACAGTTATTCGCTAGCCAAAGCGCACGAACCGAACAGGCGGCGAACGGCAAGCGTCGAGCGTGTGAGCGAGCTAAATGAACGTGTTGTACTGTGTCGTCGCTTACGCTGCTTACGCTCGCCGCTCTCCGCTCTCTTCTTAATTACGCTCTCTCTCTCTCTCTCTCCCGCTCTGGCGTGGTCAGTTGTGGCGGTAGACAAACGGGCGTTTGTATTCACCGTTCAATCGTTCGCTCAGTGCACCAACAGCTTAACGCAGCGCAGCTGCTGCCGCAGTTAACGTCGCAGCAGCAGCGGCAGGCCATATGCCATATGCCAAATAGAAGAATTCTCAGAAAACTGCTGTTGCACCTGATTACCCCTTCGTTTAAGCAATAACCTCCCACCGCCCCCTCCTCCCTTTCCCACCCGCCCACGACATTTGCCTTGCACAACTTTTTGTTGTTGTTCTTGTTCAACATTCTGCTGGCTGGCCAGAGCGCATGCTATAATTATAAAAGGCCTGTGCTATAATTATAACGGGGGCCAAAGACAACACACAGACACGCCCATATAAATAGAATAACTTGCCTTCTCTGATAATATGTACATAACAATAACAACAACAACAACAACATTGTTGTCTTCCGTTTTTAGATCGCACAACTTTTTCGACAAGTGAATTCCGTTGAATGTACTCAGAAGCATAATCGAATAAAATTTAAAAAATTCATTAAGAGCATAAATGTTTGAGTGGAGTAAATATTTGTAAATAAATGAGAATACATTAGGATATTACGTATGAAATGAATATAAAGTGAATCATTTGTGAATAGATATGAGTATAATATTAAACTAAAAGGGAAAGTCTTGTACTCCAATTCGAAAGCTAATTAGAATGAATGAGTATGAGTATGAAGTACATGAGTACATGAGTACATGAATACTCACAAGTGGAGTGAATACAATTTGAATCATTCATGATGAGCATGAGGATTGAGTGCACTCAATATTTGGCGTATTGGCACGGATGCGAAACTTTTAAGATATTAGTTATGAATGAGAAGCATGTGTTTGAAGTGAATCATTTGTGAATACATTGTGATATTCAATGAATACGTGTGAGTACGGCAGGAAACTTAAGCAGAAAATATCGTACTGTAACGCAATTACTAATTGGAATCAATGACTATGCCATGAGTAAGTACATGAATGAATACTCATAAGTGTCGTGAATAGAATTTCAATAATTCATTACGAGTATGAATATTTGAGTGGTAGTAGATGAGAATCCAAATAGTTATGAATATCATAAATGAATGAAGTGAATCATTTGTGAATACATTACGGTATTTAATGGAAAAATCTCATACTCTAACTTAAATATATATTTTTTGAATCAATGAGTATGCGTGAATACATTCGAGTATAAATGAGTACACTCAAAATCATAAATGAGACCATTTTGAAGTTAGTTAAAGTGCGGTCTTTGCAGCTACTCTAGCCCAAATCTACGCGGATTCTTATAAGAATATATTGGAATATTGGAATACTCTAATATTAGAGCATATACAATAAACTACTCCATATGTAATGAGTATATATTTTCGATTTCAACTGCAGCACATTTTTTATTTTGCATAGCTCTCTCCCTCTCTCTCTCACACACACACAGACATGTATGTATATATAGAGTCCCATTTCCCCACCCACAGCTATTGTGTAGCTAATTTACAATTTGCTCGTGCCACAGATTCTTATAAATAAATACAAAGAGCCAAACGAAAAAGCTACGATTAGTTATTCTAGTTTTTTTCTCTATAAATTCTACAGTTATAGTTCTTGCACTTGCCGTCCCTTTCGCACTTTTCTATTTGTATACATATAAATTTATATATATGTACATATATGTTTTTTTTTTTTGTTAAAAATAAAACCCACAGAGTTTATAAAACACAAAAATAAAAATAAATTCAAAGGAAAATGTAAAAATAACAAAAACGGCAAATGCTGCTGCTGCTGCTGCTGCTGCTGAAAGGCAACCGACGGCGAAGAGGGGGCGGCGGCGGCGTCGGCGTCGACGACGATATTGCTGATGGCAGCAGAGCAGGCAAGTGGGAGAGAGAGATATTTGGGTAGGCAGCACTTTAGCAACTACAGCAGCGCTAATAGAAGAAGACGAAGATGAAGAAGAAGCAGAACTAGCAGATGAACACTTGAACCAAAAATACGAAAATTCAAAAGAAAACAAAATACACACACGCACACATAGAGCGCAATGCACAAAGTTAAAGCACAGCAAGTTAGTGTGTGAGCTGACAGACCCAACAGATACCCTGTGCATACTTCTGCAAACTAAAGCAAGTTTTATGAACTTCAATTCGGTGTAGATTAATGAAGTTATGGTTAGAGCAAATCATCATCAGATTATTAAATATATAATAAAGTTATAAAGTTATAGATATTAAGAAGACTCAAAGCTGCCAACATTCCCACACAAAGTATATACTTTTCTTGGCAGCTTTTAATGGGTGCACACACAGGGTATAAAAATAAAATCAGGCTATAAATTGAATGCAACAAGGCAACAGAAAGCGAGAGAGAGAGAGAAGGGGGTGTGGCACAAGGCGGGTGTAACAGTGGCAGGTGGGGGCTGCACATGTTGCTGCTTGGGCCATGAGGTCGACTGTAGCCCAACAAAGTTGTGCCTACAGTGTGTATTCGCTACAAATGAACCGACTTGTTGCATACGTTCTGCGGTGCATTACAAGCGAGGCAACACTTTACGGTACTCTCTCCCGCTCTCCTTCCCTCTGGCTCTCCCCTCCTTCCTTTTTTTGGTCTCTCACTTGGCTCCCATTGGATTTTTATTATTAGCACAATCGCCGTTTTATTTAAAACGAAATGGGAAAAAGCAAAGAAAGAGGAAGGAGAAAACACACACACACATACACACACAGAGAGGGAATGCGCAAAATACTCGTACATATTTTCGTAGAGAAAACAATAAATATAGAATCATTAAGTTGTACACGGTTTAAATATAGAAGCAGTCGGCGAGGCAAGCGAGCAGCGACTGCGCAATACCCTGTAATGGGGAAAACGTATACTTGAGACTATGCGAGAACTGATGCATTTGAAACTGGTACTTCGATGAACCAAGGAACTAGTTAAGTGATTAGTGAACAATGTAGTTCATTCAAAATTAGAACAAGTTCAATAATCAGCGAACAATGCAATTCATTAAGATTAAGACTAATGAACCATTTATAATATAGTAGTTCAGTCACCAATTTAGAATATAGTAACGTGAAATGATATGATTCACAGATCAGTGAACAATAATACAGTTTAATAATTGGAATAAATGAACTAGTTCCTTTAGAGACAATACCTAATCAACTGAACTAGTTCAGGGATCAAATTCAAATTCATCAATTATATAATAATCAAATTCAAATTCATAAAATGTATTATGACTTAATTTCTCAATTAGTTCACTAAAATGAACTGATTCAGTGATAAGTGGATTATTAGAATTTAACAAATAGATTAAATGAACTTATTTAATAAAGTAGCTAGAGTAAAAGAATATTAATTAGTTCCGTGATTTATGAAGCATACAGCTCATTCGAAATGGCTGGGTGAACTAATTGGATATAGTCGAATGATCAGTGAAGCATAATACTCTTCACTGTTATTCAATCGATTTGTTTTTTGTTCAATTATTGTTAATGAATTGATTCTATTGAACAATTTCTATAATCAAATAAAACTTGAATTTTCATTATAAATCAAAAGTTTCTCAACCAACATACGCAATATACTCGCTTTTGCTCTATGAACAGGGTATAAGCAACGCCTGAAAAATATAAACTATAATTTTATTGATTCAAATGATAAAAACTATGCCAAGACATTTTCTGATAATAGTGGAATTTATTATTCCTGAAATTTGTCCAAGCTTGCAGCAATTAGGGCAGGGTATTTCGCGTGTGTTTTTCATACTGCGATCCATATGAATTATGGAAACGGATTTAGTTATAGGGGTCTAGGTATATAAATAGCCAAAATGTGTCACAATCAAAGAATGCGTTAAAAATAAAACAGTTTGTTTTCCTATTCCATTTCGCCCGCTGCATACAAAAGAGAACTAGCAAAAGGCCAAACTGGGCATGCCGGTCGAGAGTCGTCGGGCAGGGTATACAAGGAAAGCCACACAGAAGGAAGCACAAGTGAAACTTGCGAATGCGTATAAATAGAGCAAAGAAGAACAACAACAAAGGACAGAGCTATACATATATATATCAGATGTACATATATACAGATAAATATCATATATATGTATATGTATATCAAATGTATAAAAAGAAGGAAAAGTAAAGAAAATGCTGACATGAATGCCAATGATAATGCCCGATGATTGAGATCATAAATAAATAAACAATCTTCGATATGTTCCAATTAGAATTGCTGAATTTCCAATTCAAGCCAAGCTTAGGCAATAGCTGAATGGAGCAGAAAGTGATAGAGTGCGAGAGAGAGAGAGAGGCATACGGACGCAAGGAGAATAGGAACAGAAAAGAAATTAACTCAGTTGAATGTTTACATACAAAATCAGATGTGCACGACTAGCTGCTGCCCTGTACACAGCAGTCGAGCTGAGGAGAAATCAAGGAAAAATATATTTAAAAGTTTTTATTTGCTTCCTTTGCTGTAACTTAATTTGTCAAGCATTTTAATGGGTATATATAAATGATAAACATATGAGAAATCACTGTTGACATATTTGATGTCAATTCAAGTTGATTGAATTGAAAAAGTTAATCAAGTTAGTCGAATCAAATGCCATTGAAAGCAAATCAGAAATACATCAATCTCTGAGAGAATTCAGCTAAGAAGGTGAAAGAGAAGGGGAACTGTCAGAGGTGTTGAGATACTTTAATTCTGTTATAAATCTTTTATTAAGACTAGTTGAAGGAGGATACACACATCCACCCATACATATATCGATTGCTTGAAAAACGTTTAAGGAAGCGCAACAAAGAGGAAATTAAACCGTTGTGGCTCATCAGGCGGAACGGCACACGTTCAGCCAACAAATCAATTTCAGTAGAAGAAACCGCTGCGCTAATTGGAAAACTGCGCAGTTTGTGCAACGTTGACGGATGCCAAACACAAAGAAGAAATGAGAAATGCACAAGTTTCCAACAGAAATATTTCCATTTCTAGTCAACGAATTGGGATTCTATAGTTGGCTCATGAAAGTCGCGCTATATATATATATATATATAATATATATATTTATATATATATATATACATATGCCGGATATTTACCTCCAGGATCTGCTGATCAATGTCAACTTGATGCGGTTTAAAGTCCAGCGATAAAACGCCCGGCGTTATGTGCAACAATCGTTCATCGTTTCCGGCTTCAGGCGGCAGATCTGCAAAAAGGGGGAGGAACAATTAAATAAATAAAAAAATATATATATATGCATATATCTATATACATATATATATATATATATATATATATATATATATATATATATCTATATATATATATGCTTTTTATAATATGTATACAAAGTTCTTTCCTTATATTTTCTATATCATATTTAATCAGTTTCAATATAAAACACATTTTTTACTTTCAACATTCCATTTAGAACGCACTAAGAACAGGACTGGCGTCCGATCGAAAGCGGACAGATTTTAAATGAATCCAATTGGATTTATAAGCACATTTAAAGCCCGTCCAATTGGATTCCCAACGAAATTTGAAGTACTTAATACTGGAACAGATGTGAACTACTTGCAATTGGACTCATTAAGAATACGACATTCTATTTGAGGCAGACTCCAATTGGGTTCAACATCATATTGAAAGTGTGTCCAATTAGAATATGCAACCGATTTCAAATGCTTTCGATTGTCGTGCAAAAGAAATTTATCGATATAAATGCAATTAATCGCAACGTGTAACTGAACAAAACAAAACAAAAACAAAAGCAAATATGTATACATAAATGTGTGTGAGTGTGTGTGTGTGTGTAGGCCTATTAGTTGATTATGTATACATAGATAAGGCAACGGTTATCAGATGCTTAAATAAAATTAATCTAAAACGTATTTTAAAATGTGCTCCATGTGTACTCTTTCCATCTCTCTCGCTCTCACCCCCGCCCCCAATAGCGCATTGGCTCCAAGCACGCCGAGGCCAAATACCGAGTTGAGACGTGTATGTGTGCGTGTGTGTGTGTGTGTGTCTCTGCTGCTATTTTTAGTAACCTTGTACAAGTTTACAGCGATTACATGGACCCGGACCGAGCGCTTTTTTAGATAACCGCTCTCAGTGCTGCGCCGCTTTGCTGCTTGGGCACAGCGCGCACGTGACGACGTTGGCGGCGGCGTCGATGGCGACGTCAAAGTCAACAGCAGCAAAAACGCCACCACAAAGGCCACAGAGCAAACCCAGCAACGACCAGTTCCGTTTGTCGCCGTTCGCGTCTCCCCCTTGACCGAGCACCGAACCGCAGCTCTAGCCATCATCTCCTGCTACACGTTTTAACACAGAGGAACTAATTTGATTCGCTTTTGTGGCAGCGCACAAACAACAAATGCCAAAAAAAAAGTAAAAAGCAAAGAAGAAAAAAACTGACGACGCTACTGCTGTGGCTGCTGCTAATGGACACAAGGCAAAGTGCAGCAAAGCAATAACACACAAAATGTTCATTGATAAACTGGCAGCGAGTCAATCTGCTGCTCTCCCTCCCACGCATGCACGCTCTTTAGCTGGCTCAGCTTAACTCGCACTCTCTTTCGCTTTCTCTCTCTCTCTCAGTCGATCGGCAATTAGACATTCGGCTGGACTGGACTAATTGCGCGCATATTTATGACTAAGCAAAATGTCCAATTGGATTGCTGCTAGAACGTCAATGTCCACATACTGACACGTATGCATGTGTGTGTATAGTTGCTGTCATTTGCTGATTCTCTCTGCTCCGACAGCAAAGCAAAGCAAAGCAACAAAATGAAATGAATAAATCAGCAAGTAAGGCAAAGTCTAGTTTTGGGCTGCTGAGAGGTGGCTGGCTATATATAGAAACAATAGCAAAAAGCAAAACCAATAGCAGCAACAAAACCAAAGGCGAAATATGTACATACATACATATGTATGTATGTAGATATGTGTGTATGCTGCGCTACTCAAGCAGTCCGAGTCGAATGCATGCTCAACTATGCACACATGTGCATGTGTGTGTGAGCGTATATAAATAAATTGATATGCATGTATGTATGTGTGTCTATGCAAAATGCTGACCGAATAGGCCGTGACCTGTTGTTCTATATATAGCAGCTATTATAAATCGTGCATAGCTATGGGAGTATAAATTTAGAAGCAGCAACATCGACGGAATCAGCAACAACAACTTAACAGAACTCAAAGCGCACAGCACAGCGCGCATTGCACATAAACTCAACTAACCAAAAAGACGAAATAATAATCTATGTGTAGTCGTCATATGTCTACCCTGCATTGTTCTAATTGCACTCTTATGCAGACTAGCGCCTAAATGCTCTGCTCATAATAGTTACTGCTTCCAACTATAAATATACATACATATTAAATATATTTTTACGTATTGTATATTTTTTATATATTTTACGTATATATACTTGCATTTGGGCAAATCAAAAATCTCGCTTGCGCGCCTGAATAGGGTATTTTTAAAAACATAACCAAAACACTGCAAGAATAAGCTGTCGGCGAGAGAGTGTAAATTTGTTACAATGAGTGGGAGAGAGAGAGAGTGCATTTGTCGATGAGAGCGTGAGCTCGCTCAAGCAACAGCTGCAGCTGATGTTTATGTGCGTGTATATGTGTGTTCTAACTGTGTATGACACTTGTAAGCAATACACTGGCTGCAGGTGCATGCAAAAAGTTGCTTGCGAACGTGTGTGTGTGTGTGCATGCATATTGGGAGGAAGGGAGAGAGAACATATTATACGAATGATGCTATTGCGACGGAAGTCAGCTGTTTACAAGAAGTACGAAAAAGGCGTTTCGTCGTAGCCGTCGCCAAGGTCAATTTTGTGTTGACATAGAAACCAGCAATATCAATAGTGGCAACAACAGAGAAGCACGTGTTCAAAACAAACGCTATAAAAAAAATGGACGTCTGTATGTATGTAGAACAGCGTTAGCATTCAGCATGTATTCCAATTGGAGACTAAAACATTTAATCCAATTGGTATGCATACGATAACAACGTACTGATGTACATACATACATACATATGTATATAGATCATGTAAGTCGGAGCAATACTAATAATAATGTAATAAGAATAATATTAATACTAGTCCGACCCACTTCGCTTGCTTACTTTGTTTGTGAGTGATAGCAGGCGACAATTGTATGCGTGTCAGTGCACACATACACACACACACACATACATACAAATGTATGTGTATGTGCTGCTTGGTGTCGGAAAAAATTTCCAGCGCGCTCGTCTAAAAATAGACACACTTTGCGGCAACGGCAATTCGGGGGCCCCTGGGGCGTGCCATATATAATATGTGGGCGTGGCTCGTTCAGTTTTGGCTTATTTCGAAGTTTTAGCTGAGAGGTCGCTTTGTGTGTATGTGTGTGTGCACACTCCCGCTCTCTCAATGTGTGTGTGTATATGTTTCACCTTGACAAATGCAAAGCTAAAAGCCAACAGCAACAACAACAGTTTAGAAATGATTACACACACACACACATACGAGCGTAGACAAACAACTGTTAAAGGAGAAGCAGCTGGTAAATGGTAAGAATTGAAAGTGGAAAGGCCAAATTGGGCTGGAAATGGGTTGTTGTTGTTGCTGCCATTGTTGTTGTTTGCTGTTGGCTTTTGTGTATTACAAATGAGGATATTATGGCATACACAAAGCTAACGATTTTATATAACGTTATATACATACATAGTCATTCCATATGAACATAGGGAGATAGAGAGAGAGAGTTGCTGTTATTCTTGGAATGCCATTACAATAACTGAGAACTGAGTGCTGAGGGCAGATAGCAGGTGGCAGGTGCGTGCCTCTCAATGAAACATGAATGTAAGCGTAACAAATGACTTGGAATATGACTTGTCAACAAGCAGCCCCCACCGCCCTGCCCATTTAAATATTAATAATATACAATTATCATAAGCAATGACCTCGAAGCACAAGTCAATAAAAATAACACACGAAAACGGAGACACACAGTAAATTCCAGGAAACGACACGAAAAGGTGTAGTACAAATTCAAACAAAATTAATTTCATTATCTTTTTATTGAATTATTTTTTTTAAAGGAATTTTTTTTTTATTCTATTATTATTTTTTTTTTTTTTTACCAATTAAAAAACCTAAATTAATTTCATTCTCTCTTTTTTAAATTAGTTTTTAATAGATTTTATTTCTTTGTACAATAATAAAATGAATTCGCAACCACTGTGCAGCACAAAGTGACAATTCAGATTTCTGCTACAGTTATAACAATGCAGCGGCATAGTGCAGAGAGCGTGAGAGTGAGAGAGCGATGTGCCGTTACGAGTGTGACATTCAATTGGTCAATGAGGCCGCGTCTGACACTGCACGTGGCCATTGTTGTAATAGTGTAATAGTAAAAACGACATAACGGGCAAATGCTAGTAGAAGTAGTGAGAGAACGAACGAAGCAAGAGCAAGACGTACAAATGAAAAACAAAGAAGAAGAAGGGGCCATAAGGTTGACGCTGGCGCCGGGGTCGTCGTCGTCGTTACACATTTCAAAGGCAAGTAAATTTTTGTTGTGCTATAAATAGCACAAAATCGATAAACGAATGTTGTTCGTGTTGTTATTGTTATTCATACAAACAAACAGACACTAAGGCAGCAGCAGTAGTAAGCGCCGGCCAGAGAGCTTTGCTCCAAAAAAACGAAAGAGAGGATGGGAGCGGAAGAGCGAGCAAGGTATTGCACGTGCTTGGCATTGACAGTGGCGGCAACGACTCAAGCTGAAAGCTGCACTAAAAAAAATCAGCTTCTTTAGTGCTGGCCATGCAAATAGAGACACCTATAGTAACAGGTGTAGATGTAACTATTACTATTAGTATTACTACTAATATTTATTTGGTAATTTGGTTTAATAAAGTAATATTTTGAACTGATTCTAATGGTATGTGGCGGTCAACACAAAACTTTTATGCTGGAACACTTACAGGAATATCTGTAGATATAACTGAATCAATGTTAATTTCTTTTTATACATTAACTAATTTACATAATAATCTCCCAAGTTTTAGTAAAAGCGACTCTAATTGCATGCCCATGCATGTATGTCTGAATTCATTCTTACCCACTCGCACTCACACTCACTCACACAAGTTCTCTTTTGAGTGTCATTTTCAGTCAGCAACGCAGCCGCAGCCGCAACCACTTGCTTGGTTTTGGGAGCCTGCTGTTGCTGCTGCTGTCACCCGACCATGGACAATGTTCTTGTTGTTGCCGTCGCTGCCGACGCCACTGCTGCTGCTTCTGCAAAGTCAGTAAGGGCTGCGCTTAGCTGTGTCGGAAGGCAGCACTGCTTGCTTGCTGCTTCCCTTTGTATTCATATTAACAGTTATTTTTGGAAGGCGCACACACTCTTCTCTCTCTCAATCTCTCTGCCTGTGTGTTAATGTGTTTGTAAGCTTTGTGTACATTTTGAGTTATGTATGTATTCAATTGTTATTACGCACAATAGCCCTAGCCCATTTGAGCCCACATCACTTACCACGTATTGGTATTCTATCGTCAGGACTAGACATTTTGCATGGACCTGTAAGACACGAAAAGAAAAGGAAAAAGATTTTGTAGTCAGTTAGTCAGCAAATAAGGCAAAGTCCAATTAGAAGCGAGTTGTGTTTGCTGTCGCCTTCCAAGTGGATTGTGTGGCTGTTGCAATGGGAATTATGGAATACCAAAAGACAAAATATGAATCATTTAGTAAAAAGCTTCAATTCTTCAAATGTTTCTTTCTTGTGACAAACGGAAAATTCCAGCAAAATGTAAAAATCCCAAATGAGCAGCAACAATGCCAATCAGAAGTTGTGAATGATCCGACCAATTGGAAAATCAGTTTCATTTACAGTTGCCCACAAATTCATTGAAAAAATATATAAGCACATATACAGACACACACACACGCGCACAGAGATTAGCGCAGCCACAACAATGGACAACAACAACAAATGGAAGAAGAAGAATCAGGCGAATGAGAATAGCAGACGTCACTTTCTGATAAGCAAACCTCAGCGATCGCAGCGAGAGCGAGTGAGCGCGCATTAATGATAGTCCGTTAGTCTGCTTCGCCTGCTGCTTCGTCTTTCGTTACTCTGCTTCTGCGTCTGCTTTGCACTTGGCTCAGATTTCGGAAAATTTTCTGAATTGATAATCGTTCATTTTTGTTTTCTTCTTCTTTCCTTCCTTCTTTCTTTCTTTATATACATATTTATTGTGCTGTCGATATCTGTTGCTAATTTCGAATGGCAGCTGAATGCTTGCCACCCCCTTCCCACACTCTCGCACTCACTCACTCACACACATGTGCAGTCCACCACCACCGCCGCAACACACCTCAATTCACCACGCTTCCAGCTGTGAATTGGAATTGTTGAAAAAACATGCAAATGATATAATAATCAGAGTGCGGAGGGGAGGGGGGTTTAATTTGTAGCAGGTGGAACTTGTCGAATTGGGTCACAGGTGCATTAATTGCATACACACGCTCGAACAGGTGCAACGAGCATCAGGTACAGTTAGACGCTCGTCCCAATGACCTTCAGCAATGCAAACAATTAGAAAATCCAATTGGAGTCCAGCTTAACTCCTGCGCCATTCACATGCCCCACTACCTACACACACGCACATGCACGCATACAATTTCCGCTCACTAATTACAAAAACAAACAGAAGAAGACGAAACAGCAAGTGGAATAAAGTATATAAAGAACAAACAATAAACGTACATATGTATATGTATGTATGTGTGTGTATTTACATACATATGTATGTGCGTGTGCGTGTGTGTGTCTGTATATGATACACAAACAATCAACAAACAAAGAAAACAGACGCCCTAAAATGACAGCCGCCCACCCCAATGAGAAATGTTAAGCGATCCAATTGGAATTTGTCATTTCTTCGATTCCCCATGCTCTTGCTCTTCCTTTGCCATTGTCACTGCCTTTGCCTTTGCCTTTTCAACTGAACGGTAAAAGCTTGTTAATTAAATGCAATTAATATAATATTCAATGTTAGAAAAGCTATATAAATAGTATCAATCAAATGTCAAATGTATTAATCAATATAAATGCAATTAAATCAACCAAGAGCAACAGCAATAACATCAACAACAACAATAACTGTGAACTGCACTTTATGCGTACTACAAGAAAACGTACAGTTACATACATATGTACATATATGCTCAGTGTTGGGTATGCTCACGGGCAGATGACCTATGCTTGGGTACAGCAAATTGCATGAAAATGTTATGAGATATATATATAGTCCATATAGATATTTATAATTGACTATAATTGTTTTTCTACTCGGTTTACATATATATTATTATTATATTATTGTTGTTTATATAGTTCATATTATTGTTTTCATATATTTTTGTGTTATATTGTTAATATTTGACCAATTACAAAAATAACAGATATTAGAAAAGATTTTTTTTTTACTTTAAATTTGTTTATTTATATTTGTCATAAATTATGCAATATTTGTTATTTTATAGAGTTAATAATTAATTGCATTCTCATGTGAATAATTTGAAAAAATTATGAAAATTAATTATGCACATGAGAATGCAATAATACATGGTATATGCAAGTGGATCAGCTGCTGCAACTGGATACCGAACTCGCCTCCTCCTCCTCTCAGTATCGCTCCCTACATCTCGCAGGCTCAGTCACTCTGTTTAAGAACGTAGAAGAATTCGTCGAAGCCTCACATATACACACACATATGTATATATTTGACTTTTGCATTTTACATTTCTCGTTTTGCCTAAACATTTGCTGCACACTCAAATTTCTTGGCGTGTGTCATCAAAGAACCAATTCACATTCCAATTAGAATAATTACACGCATTTCGCTCTCTCGTGTGCTCTTGCCACTTGCCTGTGACGAATCTGCTACGAAAACAAAAAGAAAAACAAAAGCGCAACAAGCGGCAGTGGGTATTGAAATTACAAGTGAAAAGTAAAACGAAATCAAATGACATTTGCGCTCTTCTTCGCTCCAACTGATGTTGTTGCGACGTCGACGTCAGCGTCAGCAAAACCCAATTGCTGTTGTTGTTTTTGTTGCTGCTACATATGTTTAGCTGTTAATTTACAGCAAAATCTTACATACAGATGTCAATTGAAGAAATGCTGCCGACGTCGACCAAAGCTTAAACGTTGCGCCGCTGCGGCATCTCGAAGCAGATATGCTCTGCCTCCATTGCCAGTGTTGATAACCAAAATGACAAAGTGAACCTAACCAGTTCAATGCGCTTAGCGTTGCTCCAGCTGCTGCTGGGTGCGTTAACAATAGCAACAGCAGCAGCGCTGCCAACTTCATTACAAACTTTACGACAACAACAAATAGAGAGAGGCGAAAAATCGCCAAATACATACAGAAGAAGAACAACAACAGCAGCAGCAGCAGCGGCATCGGCAGCGGCAGCACTTCATTTAGCACGCACACACTTGTTACATAAATAACGGCGAAATGAGTGTGAGTAGCAGAAGGAAAAGAAAACAAGACTAAAAAGAAGTCGTCGTCATGCTGAACCTGAGAAACGACGGCTGCTCAGCACACACGCACATACACACACACGCATGCCTGTGATCTAATAAGAATTTTTTGAATTGGACAAAAGCACACACACATGCTTGCATACATACATACATACCTCTTCAAAGTGGCGCGAACTGCTCCGACTCGGGCCTATAAATGTTGTTGATTTTATTTTTGCTGTTGTTATTCTTGTTGTTGCGCTGCTGACAACGCGCGCGGCGACGCACACGCACACGAACGCACGCTTTTCCAAAACTTGCGATATGCGAACAAAAAAACTTTTCACAATGCGAAAATGATTTAAAAAAAAAAAAAACAAAAAAAAAATAAATAAATACTCTGGCAAAAAATATGTAAAAGCAACACAGAAACTAAAGACAGCGACTGCTCTCTCTTTCTCGCTCGCACGCTCGCCACTAGACGAGCACACATATGTACGAAACGTATGTGTTTGGGTGTGTATGTGTGCGTGCGTGTGTATGTGAATGTGCGCACACAAACACCAAGGCAGGGACAGCGACGAATTCACGACTTTTCGTATGCGTGTATGAGTGCGTGCGTGTTTTTTTTACTTTATTTCATTTTTTGTCACTTCACATATTCACAAACAGATTCGCATTTATTTCTCTCTTTTTTTTGTACTAGTATTTAGTACTAACACTAACGTACATGTGTATGCATGTACATCTGCTGCTTTTTTGTTAAAAAAATTAAATTTTTTGCTCTCTTCGTTTGTTGTTGTTTCGCCCACAATTTGATCAGCTTTTAGTTGTATTTTTCACACTTGCTTTTCACCACAGCGACATTTGTTGTTGTTTTGTTGCTGCTGTTGTTGATACTGCTGCCACTTTACTGCACGCGTAATTCGTGGGGTAAAACATAAAAAAAACACACACAAAAAAAATAGACAACAAAAAATTACCCAACACTAGTGCAACAACAGCTGTTCACACCGTATTTTCTTTTTGTAGCTCGAACCGACTCCTTTTCTAGCTCAAATTCAAATTGTGTGTCAATATATTTGTTGAGCTCTTTTTGCCTGGCGAAGCAAAAGCGAATAGTAACAACCGTCTCCGACAAAGAAGAGCGTAAAAATGAACAACAAAAATGTGAGAGGCCGTGCTATCGATACCAATCGATATCAAGCTATCGACCATCTGTGAGCGCCAACAGTGCTCTTGCTGCCGCTGCTACCACCTATCAGTGCTTTTAAGCACTGCACACAGGGTTGTATTTTATAGAAATCACTGGCGCGCACGCGCGCCTGAATTCAAATTTCAAATTTTACACTATTGCATTTTGTAAGGACATTTATTCGAAGCGCATGGAAAAAATGAAAAAAAAAAAATTATTTATATATGATTGTGTAGCGATGAGTGTTTGTATATAATGCGATATCATAGGTCCCAGTTAAGCTCAATAGTAACCATAATGACCATGATGATAAGGATAATAGCCGCCATGATGGCCGCCGTAGTAGGGCGCAGCATGGTGCACGTACTCATAGCCGCCATAGTAGGGCGTGGCCAGGCCATAGCCGCCATAGTGTCCATGTCCCAGTCCATAGCCTCCATAACCATGGCCGTAATGACCGTAGCCAAAGCCGTAGATGCCCCGCTTCTCCGTCTTCTTCTCGCCCAGCGTCGACTCCAGTTCAGCTTCTGGCGCTGCTCCAGCTGCCACTGCCGGCTCCGCAACGGCCGCCCAGCAGCCTACCAGGCACACGGCCAACACAACGAAGACACACTGTAAAAGGCGATTACCAATTAGTCCTGTTCAGGAGCAGCTGCTGCTCGACTCCTGCTTACCAGGCACTTCATGACGAGGATTTCTACTTAGTTGATGCTCTTTTTGCTAAAGATGCGATGGCTGCAGCTGCTGAGCTGATTTGTTGACGGTTGGCAGCCGGCGCACCGTATTTATAGTTTTGCTACAGTTTGCAATTATGCAAAACAAAAAGAGATAAAATAATAATAATAAAGTACAAAATAGAGAAAAGAAAAAACAAAAAAACACACTCAAAAACAATAACAACAAGCTCTAGCTGCAGCGATTGTTGCATTTGATGTCGTATTGAATGCTTGACAGCCTCTGCTGCGGCAGCTGTAACTGCGCTGCTGCCGCTGCCACTGCCGCTGCTCAGCTGTACAGTAATACCTCCATAAGCGAACTGCCGTCTCAGCTCTGCTCTGTCTACATTTGATCAAAGCTAAAAAAGTTAAAGCAAATTTTAGATGATTCGGTTCACGATGCGAACCAGTTTAATTCTTGAGCCAGCTCCAGTTACTTTTTTTTTTTCAATCCAGCTTCGCTTTATGATTAAATAAATTGAGCTCTGCATGGTTTAGCTTGGATTGAATTGGTTTTGTTTGAATTGGCTTGGTTCGGCTGGATGCGGTTTGGTTCGGTTTGTGTTCTATAGCAGCAATAAATAGCTCATGATGAGTTGATCCAACCTTTCAAGCAAAGTGTCAGCTAGAGTTTCGTATCCGGTTAGTTTTGTTCATCTACTGAATCAAGTACCAGTTCATCTACCGGAACATCTACCGGTTCAATCACTGGTTCGTCGACTTCACTGGTTTACTTCGACACTTCTGGTTCATCTACTGCTCCATCTACTGGTTCATCTACCGAAATATAGAAAGTTTTATTTAGCGTGTACTCACTGTACTTATAGTTCAGTTCGGTTCAGAACGATATTGCTAAATCCAGTTAAAATTCATAGAAGAAATTGCTTAAAAATTTATTTTAGCAAAGGTTTTAAGGACATATTTCTTAGCTGGTTCGCACAAGTGAGTGCTTACTGTGTTGCAGGTTTGGTTGGGTTCGATACTATTGGTTCACTTGAGCGAGTGTCTACTGTATTCTCAACTGAGCCCTGACCTTTACTTGTTTGGCAGTTCGTTCGTTAAGCCGTGTAACCACTGTACTTTCGATTTCATACGGTTCGGTTCGGTTCGGTTCAGCAATGCCTTTATGAACCACATTCAACACACATGAAATATGAGCAGAGATCTCTCATGCATTCCTCCTTCAGCTGGTTCGCTTGAGTGTGTGTTTACTGTAGCTCATCGCCGGCCGGGCCCAAAAAGGTCAGCCATTGCTACAGCCGGCTACAGCTCCGGCGCTTGGCCCAAGTGGGCGTTGCATCTAACGTTTCAGCTAGCCCCAAGCCCCACTAGCCCACCCGCCCCCTGCCCCACCCACTTAGAACGCGCATCGGAGATTGCATAAAGCAAAAAGAAACAACAACAAAATGCTTCTTGGGCAATAGCAATAGCCAAGACGGAAGCTGGTCGAAAAGCGGAGTTGTTGGCACAGTTAATACCCGCTAAATGCGATCGGGTGTCGCTTTCACTTGCAACGCGATACGCCGGCTGCTGCTGCAACATGCAACACGCAACATGCAACTTGCAACATGTTGACAAACCAAGCCATATGGATTACAATTGACTGGCAAAAGTGGGCGTGCCAAGTCAAATGCCAGAGACCCCGTGGGAAAGCAATTGTTAATAACAATTGCAAATTCGCGTTTGTTGTTGTTTATTATGTTTGTTGTTGTTGTTGTTGTTGTTGTTGCTTGTTTAATTAAGTCAGCAGCAAGAAGCAAAACAGTTAACAAACTCTGCACGATCTACAGATACCTTGAAAGCGTTCTACCAAAGATATTCATCGGCGAAAAGTTTTCGAATTATGCTGGAAAATACTTTGGGATACTCTAGCCGAGTGGGCATATAGTGCCAGGGATACCCTGTAAAATGCCGACAGTTGGAGCTAAGTGTGCTAGCCAATCGTACATGATGAAAGTTCCGAATCCGCATCCGCATCCGAATCCGAATCCGAATTCCAATCACAATCCGAATCCGAACCTTAAGCAAAAACTTATATACCTCAATCTTGTCTAATCTCTGGCTGCAGTTGAGCTCTTTTATGGTAACTGAAAGTACTGTGATTTCTAGCCAAAATCGCATTTTTTGCAAAATGGTAAATGGGACTGAGTGGGAGGGAAATGGGGCGGGGCGGCGTCTCTATAGCAACTGTTGAGCAAATTCAATTGAAGATCTTTTGACAGATTGAAAGATTTTGAAAATATTTTTAAAAAAAGCATAATATTAATAATAATAATAATAATAATAAGAGTAATAATAATAATAATATTAATGATAATAATAATAATAATAATAATGATAATAATATTAATTATAATAATAATAATAATAATAATAATAATAATAATAATTATATTGATAATAATAATAATAATAATAATATTAATAATAATAATGATAATAATAATAATAATAATATTAATTATAATAATAATAATAATAATAATAATGATAATAATAATATTAATGATAATAATAATAATAATAATATTGATAATAATAATAATAATAATAATAATAATGATAATAATAATAATAATAATAAGAGTAATAATGATAATAATAATAATAATAATAATAATAATATTAATTAATAATAATAATAATAATAATAATAATAATGATAATAATAATATTAATGATAGTAATAATAATAATAATATTGATAATAATAATAATAATAATAATAATAATAATAATAATAATATTGATAATAATAATAATAAGAGTAATAATAATAATAATATTAATGATAATAATAATAATAAAAATAACAATAATAATAATAATAATAATAATTATATTGATAATAATAATAATAATAATATTGATAATAATAATAATAATAATAATGATAATAATATTAATAATAATAATAATAATAATGATAATAATAATAATAATATTGATAATAATAATAATAATATTGATAATAATAATAATATTGATAATAATAATAATAATAATAATGATAATAATATTAATAATAATAATAATAATAATAATAATAATAATAATAATAATAATAATAATAATAATAATAATAATAATAATAATAATAATAATAATAATAATAATGATAATAATAATAATAATAATGATAATAATATTAATTATAATAATAATAATAATGATAATAATAATAATGATAATAATACTAATAATAATACGAAGATATGATTATCTTCTAATATACATGGACAAATATACATCTCAGAAATATATACAAAATTCATCATCTTTTCTTAGACTCTGATCCAATACTGCAAAGGGATAACATTGGGCATATTTGTAGGTATTACTCCCAAGACATAAGTATTTCTATTTATATAGCCAATATAAGATTTGTGCACTTTTGTAATACAAATTAGGACATACTTCTAAGTTCCGATTCTCATATATATACATAAATATGTCTATATCTCTTCCTTTTGAAATAATATTATGTATCTGTTATATATTAGAAATAGATTATATGTATGACTTATGACATTTCTAATTTAATTTAAATTATAATTAACCCCCTGAGACTACTTTTTATAAAATTAAATACATAATAATTGTGCCTCTAGCCTCCTACCTCTTAGAGGCTACGCACAAGTTCAATACCAGGAAAGTTTATTATAAATATCAAGAATGAAACTAAACTGCAAATCAACATACTTTCACTTTCAAATAATCAAAGCTGTTTTTTTGCAGTGTATCCAGCGACGCAGCCAACTGCGGTAAGTAAGAACACTGCAAACGGGCACTTCCGACTGCATAATACTCGTTCGCATTTCAAAAGCGGTTCGATTTGTCTTGTCTCTATATAATCAGGGTTTATATTATTAAATTATAATATTAATTGATTATTATAATATAATATTATATGTTGTGTGAAAATAAGTTAAGACTCATCCTGTGTCTCGTAATATTTTATTATATTATAATAATTAACGTCTATCTATAGTGCTCTCTTCTAACTTACTTCTCTAATCTATAGATATAGTATTATCGGCACTGCCAAAACTTGAAGCTGGTATATAACGCTGACTTACATAAGTCATACATATAGCATCTAAATTCATATAGACATACATATATTCCAAGATTGATCTAACTTAAGCTAGAAAGTATGTTCCGAGCGTACCCGGCTTCTGTATACCCGACTAAATATTCGTAAATAATAAAGTTCAATAGAGCCATCACTTGGGCTTCATAAAATTGTTGGTAATTCCATATTTGCCTTCAGAGACAGACCATGCCAAACATTGCATAAAGCCAATATACTCTTTTCACTGCATGAACGAGTATGAGAAGGAAACAAAATCGAGAAACAAATTTGAATTCTTATCGAAATAATCCAAGCTGCACGACTTCTCGTCTAATAGCTTAGCCAGAGGCAAAAGAGCAGAGGGCAGAGAGCAGAGAGCAGAGGCGCAGAGGATGGATGCACGACCTTGACCGGCTGTGGCAGGGGTTGGGGGTGTTGGAGGTGGAGGTAACTGCTGCATAGTAATTGCTTTTGTCTGATCAAATTGTGAATGAGACTAATGCAACAACAATGGCTGCAACTGCAACATTGTTGAATGAAGCGCAGACAAAACGAACGAACTGGCAATTGGCAACGTTTTTCACAAGCGGCTCCAAAGTGGGTGGGGCAACGTCATTGTCTACGGCTCGTTAATGTATGCTTCGCTGTGTTGTCTTCTTCTTCTCTTTTAATTTTTATTTTGTCTTAAGTTAATACTAATCAAATGCATATCGAGTTGCCCCACACGTTAAGGTTAATGCACGCGGCTCTCTAGGCGGAAGTTGGCCTACAATTTGCAGCGTGTAATGAGTATTGAGGGCGTGACACGAGATAAACAAAGTATATTGATTCCTTTTCGAAACGAGAGCTTTTTGGATCCTAAAACAAATATATAAAGTTTAAAAACTATTTTAAATTAGTTGAAAATGTTAATATTTAATGGTAACATTAAAAATTAAATTAAGTCTTATGAATATATACAGATATATTCATAAGAACAAACTCCTAACTTAATAACTCCTTTTAAAGTATCAAGTATCCAGTATCGCGTGCCGTTAAGGAGCCGCAGCTGCAACACGCGGCCATCTCTAGCGGCCAGTGAGCTGTGCCTCAGCGGCTAGTCACGATGACAACATTCGACAATTGCTTCAGCGGAATTTCTAATATTGCTCTTGCCACAGTCTGGGCATGTCGTCGTTGGTCTTTACTGCTGTTCCGGCTGATTTATGGGCGCATTGTTTGCAATCGCAACTGCGCCAAGGTCTTTCGACTGATGGAGAGCCCACCTGGTTGAATATTACACAACAAGAAGCGGCACAAGAATCACACGAAGGTAAGAATATTCTCGAAACTATTTATTACGCTTACAAATAAGAAACAAAAACACGATGCACAACTATATATATATACATATGTATATAGGACATGCGTTTTAGTATTTAAGCTCCTTGGCCTTGTCGTGGGAGCCCTCGTCGAGGAGCTTCAACTCCGCCTGCTGCTTCTCTGGTCGTATCACAGTGTAGTAGTGGTAGTAGCGCATGCCGAGTATGTAGGTGCCATATAGGGTAACTCCGATGCAGGCATATACAGCGCCTCGGTGCAATTTGTCCAGCAACGTGTTTGCGTTCAGCGGCTTCTTTTGCATTGTAATTCGTTACCGCACTCTTATTGGGATTGGGAAAAATTTAGCAACACTTTGCCTGTTAGCGATGTACAAAATCAAATAAAAACATCGAATTTATGTGAGAGTATGTGTGAAAATTACTTCCTGGGATGTATCGATTGTTCGTGCTGCTCGATTATTCCATATGTTTTACCTGCCTACTTGATGAAAGCCTCTCGCCGACTCACATCTCTCGATAACAACAGGCCTATCGTGTTGTGCACACCAATTTTGTTTACAGCAGCGGATTTTGGCCTGTTGTCTGTTTTCGCGGATTGGAAACTATGATCTGCCGCTTGTGCCTATTCGATTTGGATAACTCGCTCTCCATATGCATATTCAGCGATGCCGAACACGACCTCTCGACGGCCATTGCCAAATACTTGCAGCTCGAGGTGGAAGTCAACATCAGAGAAAATGAATGAGAAGTTCAATTTATTTGAAGACTGAAATTTTGCCATCCTTCTAGGTAACGGTCAATGATAGCATATCCACCAATCTGTGCAGCACATGCTGGCATCAACTGAGCGACTTCCAGCAGTTCTGCACAATGGTTGCCGAGAAGCAGCAAACTTTGAAGCTGAAAATGGAACCCGAACCGCCGCCCGAGCCAGCGATTGTTGTTTGGAACACCGAGTCGCCCATCGAGACGAAGCTGGTCTTCGATGACAACGACGATGTCAAGGATCACATATTATGCGAGCCGGAGATCGATGTGCACGATAATATCAGCGTCGTCAATCAATCGGATTCACAGTCCACCACAAGCAATAGCGAGGATGCATTCGACTTCGAGGGCGTAGCTAAGAAGAGAGCACAATTGCCTTCCCCGGCTGCCTCCAGCCAGCGAGAGACGCGCTTGCTGCGACGCACCGCCGCGAAAGCAGGTGCAGCTCCTACCACACTGCCCGAGCCACTAAAGACCACAAAGACACGCGGTCGACCCAAAGGCCCCAATGCCAAAGCCAAATCCAAACCTAAGTCTAAGTCGAAGCCAAAGATTGTGCAGCCCCGGCCCAAACCGGATGGAATAGAGCTGCAGGCCAAGCGCAGCAGCATCAAGGAAATGGACGACTACATTGCGGCCAATGTGAAGCTCGACTGCTGCCTCTGCGCCGCCCCCTTGCAGGATTTCATCGAGCTGAAGCGTCACTTTCGCTCAGAGCACAATTGCACGGGCTACATGGAGTGCTGCAACAATCGCTATAAGAAGCGCACGCTCTATGTGGATCACCTGCACTACCACAAGGATCCGCAGTACTTCAGCTGCCAGCCATGCCACAAGAGCTTCCTCAACCGCAACAGTCAGGATATGCATATGCTGCGCTTCCATTCCGACCAGCAGCAGCTCGTCCATCAGTGCACCATCTGCGAGGCGCGTTTCGCCAAAAAGTTTCTGCTCACCATGCACGTCAAGGGCCACAAGGGCACCGAGCGCAAGGAGGCCTGCGAAACTTGTGCCAAGCGGTAAGTGGAAGCTCTGATCTAACTTGACCAGTCAGTCATCTATACTAGTTAACTAATCTCTCCGTTAATCCAATAAATCGACTCAAGACCATCAGCCAGTCAGTCAGTCTATATGGCCTTCAATCACTAAGTCTGAAAAATAATCTGTCAATCAATCAGTCAGTCAGCAAGCGGTCCAAACGCTTCCTCTATGTAGAGTTATATTCATAGCCCTTAGACTAGACCTTCTAGCTCTGCCTCACTCTCTCTCTAGGTCTACCCCTTTCACGCACTATCTCTATCTCCCTCTCTCTCTCTTTGTGTCAGTTTTCGCACAAAGCTAGAGCTAACAGCGCACATAAAACGCATGCACACAACGGATTTCACGCCTGTCATCTGCGACATTTGCGGCGTCAACTTTCGCTCGAAGGCAAACTTCCTGATCCACAAGAAGGCGCTGCACCCGGATGGCCCCGTCGCGGAGGTGCAGTGCAATCTGTGCAGTCGCTGGCTGCGGGATGAACGAAGCCTGCGCAAGCATCTGGCCCGCCACGATGATCGCGATGGCGACACCAAGTATCGTTGCCCGCTGTGCAGCGCGGAGAAGGCGTCCCGCGTGGCACTGAGCAGTCATATGCGCTATCACCATTCGGCCAAGCGGCACAGCTGCTCGCTCTGCGGCAAAGAGTTCAAGCTTCCAAGGGCTTTGGCAGTGAGTAATAAGAGAATGTAACCCACGCATTTGCCTTCTGAATTTACATCACTTGTGTCGTTGCAGGAACACATGGCCACCCACACGGGCATCGATCTGTACTCCTGTCCCTTCTGCACGAGAACTTTCAAGTCACACGCGAACATGCACAACCACAAGAAGAAGATGCACCCCAACGAATGGGTGCGCAAGTACACACAGCCGAGTGCGGCGGGTATAGCAGCTGGGTCGGCTGTAGAGGAAGTGGTGAAGAATGTGCTGGATGATGAGCAGTCGGAGCACATGGAGCAACAGCCAGTGCCTCGGGGTGAGAGCTCCTTCGAGTACATGACCAATGGCAGCGTTGTCTGCCCACTCTGAACGTACAGGGAATGTATTTTTGTTGTTGTTTATTGGCTTAATAATAGACTAAAGTTAATTTTATATAGCTTAAGCATAAAATGAACCATGATGATTTAGCTGTTGATTGTATATCATATCCAGGCATTTAGTTGTCGGCTTCGTTCTCTGTCAGTATAGTGCGTATCTTCATGAGCAGCTCCTTCTTGACAGCATCTGGCACTAATGTCCGAGCCTTTGGCGTTACCTCCGCAATGAGCTGTTCCACGCTGATGCTGTTGTTCCCATTCTTCTCCATCAATATATTCCGGCAGAGCAGACGAACTTCGTCCCGCCAGCCGCACTCGGTTAGGCGGTTGCAGAGCAAGTCTTTTATTTTGGAGCGATCACCCGACATAATCGTATACTGGTCAACTGCATTTGAGACTGTCATGATTTACTACTATGATGCTATTTATGAGTAAAAATTCCTAAAATTTTGTTGTAAATGACAAAATGATAGAGCGGAGCCAAAGCAACTAAACTATCGTTTGCAACAAAGCTATTATTTCGATTGTTTTTTTTTATTTTCCGAATTTTCGAGCCATTTGACGTCGTGATATTTCTATATGTTATATATATTGTTGTTGTGAGGAGAGAATAAATTTAATTATGGAAATACTAAAGTAAATTTTCTATGGCGGAACAACAGAACATAATTTTAATAATGCGAAATATTCAATTGGAGCTCCAAATTTCCAATCACACATAGTACAAATATATATATTATTTTTTGCCGTGTACACAGTTTCTTTTATTTTAGCTTTTTTATAGTTATATATTATGAACTCAAAATTATTATATTTATATTTTGCGACATAAATCTAGTTGCATCACTAATATATCGGTATCGTCAGTTCAGCACATACGCGCCGATTGTGGCGCCGCATTCAAAATTGAATCAATGCGCATTTCTCATTTGTAAATAAGCCAAATAGTCTAAACGAGGGTGGTTCCAGAAGCACCATATTTGAACGCGTCGATCTCAGAACCTATAAGAGCTAGAGGCTTGAAATTTTGTTTGGAGGTTCGTGAATAGCACGATTCGGTCGAGTTTGTTTCAAAAAATCGATAACTATTTTCGTTTAAAGATCGGTTAATATCGAAATCAGTATTCAGTTCTAAAATTCTATTAAATTCATCTCAATAGCTAGCGTCTTGAAAATTTGTTAGTTAGTTTCATGTGTTTTTTAATTTTTAAAAAATAAAGCAAAAACCCCAAAAATAATTTTTAAAAAGCTAAAAAAAAACAGATTTTTTTATAATACATTTTAGTCCAAGTTTTTAATAACATCGTCTATTTGCTTTGCCATATACATGCATGCCAATGATATATTCGCGCCCTGAAAGTTTAATTAAGAAAGCCCATTCAGAAAAAAAGTTATTTAACATTTAATTTCCCATAATATATGTACATATGTATGTAGGTGCCTTGCAGCCCAAGCGCAATCGCTACGTCAACTGCGCAATTGGCAGAGCGTGTGCCGCACGCACAGTGTGTCTGTGTGTGTGTATGTGTTGCTTGTGATGTACATACATACACATACATATGTACATACATATAAAAGAAACAGAGAGTTCGCGGAATAGCGGTTCTTCGCTGGGTTCAGGGTATCCTCTAGTCGAGCGCCACCGAATAGCGTTTTCTTACTTGTTAATATACGTTTCATACGTTTTTAAGGCATCGAAAGTAAACGATCTCAGTGAAGTTGCAAGCATGAAACTGAATATTGTCACTTGAAAGGTCTCAGTCCAACAAGGCATAGATAGAAATAAAGCAAAGTTTGGCCAAGCTTATGGTGTTCTCTTTATTCGGGTCGGGTACTTTTGGGAGTGCTCTCGTATGCCTTGTCGCCAAGTAGCACATTGACCTTAAGCCAAATTAGCAAATTAACAATACGGAAATGCTGACATTGATTTTACAAAGTGCACGTTATCAACAGCAACTAGAGCGGCTACTAAGTTACCAGCAATCAAGTTAAATCAATAACGCTGTAAATAGCCGATGTATGAGAACTCCAGCGAAACGCTTTCAGTTGTGGAATTCTAGCAATTCGGAAGCAAACAGCCCCGGCAGTCCCCGTTACATAAATACCTTGCTGAATTGAATTCGCAAATGCTCTGTTGGGCGAACGAGGACAAGCTTTCAAGAGAACCCAAACGGAACCCACAAAAGTATCCCGAAACCCTCAAGAGTCTGCTGTTGCGTTCGAGCGTGCCGATTGTGAGTCAAGCAGAAGATATATTGGCTGCAGCAATGGCACCGTTGAAAGGTCTTGAGATCACCAGCAATGAAAAGCACATATACCTTGAAAACCGCAAGTTCGATCAGCGCTTGGTCAAGGACAATCTGCTGGACAAGTGGCCGACAGCGGATCGGAACGAGTACACAGAGCGCAAGGATCATCGCAATCTCATGGAATCATATGTATCATCGATCAGACTATCATCCCACCTATGTATATATATAGTCAAAGCACCACGCACTGTAGAAACTTACACACATTCCGAATCTAGTAGGCGTCGATCCTGGTTGAAGGGCTCCAAGGCCCTAGAAATTCCTACAGCACTCAGTCATTCCCTAGTCTCAAACGATTATACGTCGTGTAGGAATATTAACATTTTTTTTTATTATAAATAGTAATATTGCAATTTCCAAATTCAAAGTAATATTCAAATTTGCAAGTAGACCAGCGTCACTATGTCGGGTCACGAAGCGAACGAGGGTTTACCATCCCAAAGCGTAATGTATTCTCAATTGCAGCCATGGAGCCAGGCGGGCGCACCGCCCTGCATGGAGCCGATTAGTGGGGAGACGGTGCCGTCGCGTGTGGCCGCTTCCTATGCGACCACGCAGCGGCATCCGTGGCGTCCCAAGATGGCGTTCGAGATGATCGAAGTGAAGCATATGCCCGAGCAGCCAGTGACCAACCAGATGACGCAGCCCTGCTTCGTGCCGCAAGGCATGAAGACGGAGGGCATGATATTTCCAAATCTTGTCACTGGCTTCGAGCGCAATCCCCAGCATGCTGCCCGTGCCGCGCTCTATACGCGCTACACCAACAACGAGTGGCACAGCAACAATATGAGCATCTATGGCGAGGCCAACACGAATCGGTGAGTGGCGCTCGCTATGGGAATAGATCCACTAATATCATTCGATTCGATTTACAGTAATATGTCGGAGCGCATGCGCAATGACGCAGTGCGCTTGATGCGAGAGACGGATGAAACGGCGTCGAATGGCCAGCGGGACGCTGGTCGTCGTTTGGGTGAGCGCATTACGGACTTGACCTTTTGGCGTAACGAGCTAAATGCCGAGTTGGAGAAGCTGATCAGCGAGATGTCCGACATTAATGACTTGCAGCGGCAGTGCAGCAAGGCTATGCTGGATCTGGAGATTCCGCTGCACATTGCCCAGGAGTGCCTGTTCCATCGCGAGGGCCGACAGGGCATGGAGCTGGTGCACGACATTGTGGAGAAGGCCCTGCTGCTGGAGATCAATCATTTGCGCAATTCGCGCGACCGTCTCAGCGGGCTGCACGAGAAGATTGCCAAGCAGGCCATCGACTGCCGTGGTGCCCAGCATCTGCTGGAGATCGATGTCACACAGAAGGAATCCACAATGGGCATCGACTCCATGTGCCATCGCTTGAACAACTATAGCCGCGGCATCACCTATTTCGGCGGTATCGAGAAGTACGATCCGACCGTCAGCACACAGGATGCCTGGGCACTAGCCAGTAGCGAGCATGTGAAGCGGTAAGAGTACTCCAAACTATGTCCATGGCTATTAATTCAAGCTAATCACATGGTCTGTTCGTCCACTTCAGGTCGCAGGCAGAGCGGGCTAAGCTGTCGCAGCTGCGCAGCGATTCCCAGAATGTGGTCAATGCTGTGGCCGCCTCCGTCTGGGACTTTTGGAATAACACGAACAATGCGCTGGATCGTCGGGCACAGGAAATGGCCGGCGCCAAGAGTCGCGTCCAAATGCATCTGCAAAAGGTGCAGCAGGAGCTGTTTGATATGGAGAAGCATCTGTTTCTGCTGCAGAAGGCCATACAGGATAAGTCGAATCCCCTTAAGGTCGCCCAGACACGCCTGGAGGCTCGGTCCCATCGCGAGGGCATGGAGCTGTGCAAGTAAGTCATGAATATATATATATCCATAAAATTTAGTCACTTATTGGATGATTGTTTATCTGTGTCATCTCCAGGGATACGGCTCATGATCGCCTTGTGTTGGAGGTACAGGACTTGCAGAACACCGTTGACATGCTACATCACAAGCTGCAGGAGGCAGAGGCCACTCATCAATCGTTGCTTAAGTCCCGTTGCATGCTGGAGGAGGATTTGCGCAATAAAGTCAACGCTTTGTTCATCGACCGTGAGAAGTGCATGAGTATACGGCGCTCGTTCCCCATAACTAATTTAATCAAATATTGAATTGTGTGTTTCGTATTTTTGTCAAGTTAAAATTGTACCACATAGTCCCTATGTGGAGTGTAGTAGTCCTTAAATACAAACATCTACGTGAGAAGTCTTGTTTTTCATTTGATTATAACGTTTAAACAGTTCATCGATAGATCTATCGACAGCTCAGAGAGTATCACGATGTAATACGGGTACATCGATAACAAGTATCGCACTGAAGGGACAGATCTATCGTTATGCTGACATATCAACAATTTTAATGCAAGTGTTTTTCCGGTCTTCTTCAGGTAAGTTGTATATTTCTCGCCTCGTACGTTTTGCATAACTAACAAAGAAAATATGTTATTTAGAATGCTTGCGTTGCGCTAAATATCAAACTCTTAGAACTGTTGTGTGAAGTGACAAAACAAGAACTTTCTTTGTAGGACAGCTTGCCGACTGTAAGGTTTATTTAATGAAATTGAAATTTGATTATCACAAATTAAATATTTAAAAACAGCGAAAGCGAAGCAGCTTCTGCTTCAAAGAGTTTTTTCGCTTACTTTTTCGCAGACTTTTCTTTTGCCTTTCTCTAAATGCTTTGCCGGCTCCATGGCCACCAGAACTACTGACGTGTTCAACAAATTTCTTGATTTATCAGCAACAACAACAACAGTTTTTCTAACTAAAACCTAAATTTAATAACTGTAAATATTGCAGTTGAAAATCGTGCCTTGGAAAACAATCAATACATAGAATCGAAGGACTGCGCAGCTGGAACCTTTGTGCATTTAAAATGCGTTGTGCATTATTTGCTTGTCTCATCATTGGGACGCTCTTCAGCTTTGGTGCTGGCGTTGATCCAAGCAATTTCAAGACTTGCGATCAGAGCAGTTTTTGCAGGTATGTTATGAGCAGGTCAAACACAAGATTTCACCTGATCGTGTACCCACACCTACATACATATACACACTCGCGGGCATACACACACACACATAGACAGAAAGAGACGTCTTTCTATTCTTTGAACTGATTTAAATCTACATCATCAATACTCTTGCAGATGGTACCCTGACGTGGACGTATAGCTAAATATGTATATGTATTTACACATACATACGCACGCTGCTCACTGCTCACGCTTAGTCTGCACCGTCTGTTGCATACATTTCAATGAAAACAATATTCTCTGATTACCCATTTTCAATGGGTGGTTTAGGGTATTAAATGCTCTTTACAAAAAATTGTATAATAGTTTCATAGGAAATTTCCGCTCCCATGCCTTGAACCCCATATCACTATATATCACATCATAGTCTGCAAAAGTATTTAATATTCGCCACACTAAAGTTTTTCTATATATTCTTTCTATCTCTTCTTTGTAGACGTTCGCGCAAGATACAGAGCTCGGGCAGCAAATATGCCCTCATTCGCGGCACTCTGACCACGTATAGCGATTCGGTGACCGCTGATCTGATCAATAAGGAGAATCACCATCAGTTTACGCTGAAGCTGGAGGCTCTGGTTGGCAGCACCTTCCGCTTGCAGATTGATGAGAAGCAACCGCTGCGTCCACGTTACCACGTTGAGCATGCGTTGAAAGCCAAGCCGGAGACCACACGTATACGCGTGGAGGAATCTGATGACCTTACCATTACGGTTGGCAAATCGAAAGCCGTGATCCATGGCGATCCATTTCGGGTTGACTTCTACGAGAATGATGTGCATGTCGTCTCGGTGAATGCCAAGAACTGGCTGTACTTTGAGCATTTGCGTCAAAAGACGCAACCTCCGGCAGAGGCAGCCGAGGGCAGCGACCATCAGCAGCAGGAACAGGACAATAGTGAGATGGTACAGCCAGCTATCGAACCGATTGACGATCCCGGCGCATGGGAAGAGAACTTCAAATCGCATCACGACTCGAAACCCTACGGACCACAGGCAGTTGCCCTCGATTTCTCCTTCCCCGCCTCGGAGATGCTCTTCGGCATACCCGAGCACGCAGATAGTTTTCAACTCAAGTCAACATCCGGCACAGATCCCTATCGCCTATACAATTTAGATGTCTTTGAGTATATTGTGGACAGTAAGATGGCCCTTTACGGCTCTGTGCCAGTGCTCTACGCTCATGGGTAAGAGCATCTTACTCTCTTAGTCTAATTCAACTCGTTCCACGTCCTTTGCTTTTTTGCAGACCAGAACGCACCGCCGGCGTCTACTGGCAAAATTCCGCTGAGAGTTGGGTAGATATCTACACGACCGAGACGAATGTTGTTTCGTCGTTGGTGAACTTTGTGTCTGGTTCGAGGAAGTCGACGCCTCCTTTGGCCCACTTCATTTCCGAGTCGGGCATTGTTGATGCATTCATTATGCTCGGACCCAAGCCGATGGATGTGTTCAAGCAATATGCATCCCTAACCGGCACCCACGAATTGCCGCAGATGTTTTCGCTGGCCTATCATCAGTCTCGTTGGAACTATAATGATGAGCGCGATGTTGCGTCCGTTTCGGCGAAGTTTGATGAGTACAACATGCCCATGGATACCTTGTGGCTGGACATTGAGCATACCGATGGCAAGCGCTATTTCACATGGGACAAGTTCAAGTTCCCCGATCCGTTGGCCATGATCAAGAACCTGACAGAACTGGGACGCCACTTGGTCGTCATCGTTGATCCGCACATTAAGCGCGACAATGCGTACTTCTTCCACCAGGATTGCACGGAGAACGGCTATTATGTGAAGACGCGTGAGGGCAACGACTATGAGGGCTGGTGCTGGCCAGGATCAGCCAGCTATCCGGACTTCTTCAATCCTGTCGTGCGCGATTATTATGCCAGCCAGTATGATTTGTCCAAATACAAGACGGTCTCCAAGGATGTGATGATCTGGAACGATATGAATGAGCCATCCGTGTTTAATGGCCCCGAAGTAACTGCACCCAAAGATCTGGTCCACTACGGCAATTGGGAGCATCGCGACGTGCACAATCTCTATGGCCATATGCAACTGATGGGCACCTTTGCTGGCCTGAAGCTGCGCGAGCCTAATCAGCGTCCCTTCATCTTGACGCGCGCCCACTTCGCTGGCTCCCAGCGCTATGCAGCCATTTGGACCGGCGACAACTTTGCGGATTGGGCTCATTTGCAGCACTCAGTCAAGATGTGCCTTACCGAGGCTGTTGCTGGCTTCTCGTTCTGCGGCGCCGATGTGGGCGGCTTCTTTGGCAATCCAGATAACGAGCTGCTCGAGCGCTGGTATCAGACCGGCATCTTCTTGCCCTTCTTCCGTGCACATGCTCATATCGATACCAAGCGTCGTGAGCCATGGCTGTTCCCCGAGCGCACCCGCATGGTGATCAAGAGCGCTCTGCTTAAGCGCTACAGCTATCTGCCTCTGTGGTATACCAGCTTTTACGAGTTGGAGCAGACAGGCGCACCAGTGATACGTCCGCTGTTGACCCACTATCCTAGTGACAAGGAGGCCTTCGCCATTGACAATCAGCTGCTGCTCCAGCATCGTCTCCTAGTGCGGCCTGTGATGCAGCAAGGCGTTAGCAAGGTGGATGTCTACTTCCCGGCCATTGACGACAAGAAGAACGGCGACTATTGGTACGATGCAGACACATATCAACGCCAGGAGCGTGCCGGCTACGAGAGCGTTCCAGTTACCGACGACAAGGTAAGTGAATTGCATCCTGTTCTGCTGATCCAGCTAGTGAACACATTTCTTCTTTGGCAGATTCCCGTTTGGCAGCGCGGCGGCACCATTGTGCCCAAGAAGGAGCGTCAGCGTCGCTCTTCCAAGCTGATGATTCACGATCCGTATACCTTGATTATTTGCTTGGATCGCCAGGGCAAGGCTGCTGGCACGCTCTTCGTTGACGACGAGATGTCTTATGCATATCGCAATGGCGAAAGCATCTATGTGAGCTATGAGTTCGCCAACAATCAGCTGACCAATCGCTTCATTGGCAAGCCCCAATACAAAACAGACGCCTGGATCGAGCGCATAATCATTGCTGGCCTCGGCCATGTGCCAAAGGATGCCACCATCAGCGCCAATGGCATCAACCAGAAGCTGGAGATTGAGCAACGTCCCAATGGAGTCATTGTTGTGCGCAAGCCAGCGGTCAAGATGAACATGGACTTCGCGCTCAAACTGAACGCAGCTTAAATATTGTATTAACTCAAAGTGTCCTGCAATCAACCTGTTTACCCCAACCCGGCAGGATTAGACATTAATATAATAATATGTAATATTAGCAATTAATATATATTTCTTTCCCATATTTTTGTATTCCATGTATGCTCCACGTAGTTGATAGACTTGTTCTATGTTTGCACGGCTTTAATTCCAAATGAAACAAAAAATTCCAATAAAAGAGTTACATGGGTATGTCAACATGGATTTGCAGCTCTCTGTTATACTCTGTTATATATGGTGTATATGGATGTGAAAGCATCGGGCGATTCTATGGCTGCTATGGGTCTATAATGAGTTGAACAACCTTTAAGCATGGCTGTGAAATGAAGTCCTAAGGGCTAACCTGTATACCCTTTGCTTACTGTCAGTGGAGTTTAGGGTATGCTGTGCTTGAGCAGGCATAGGCAACATGCAGATTAGCGAGGGTGGTCTGAACAGTTATCTATTAAATATCTGTCTATATATATCCTTAACATAAGCATTTACATATCTATATATATATAAGCAAATATAATGACCAAAACTTATTTCATTGATGCTATCAATTTCGGACTGTTTCATTAGAATAATTAAAATTCACTCTGAGGGGGGGGGCAAGAGCCACAAACTAATTCATTAGCCGCAGCCGAAATGGAAAGGAAAGAGAGAAAAAATGTGTTTGGCGAGCCGAAAATCAAATGTAAAACGCGAGCCTCAGCCTTGGATCTGCTTGATGAATGATGGGCTGACAAAGTGACGGACTTGCTGACTGACTGACTGGCTGAATGAGTGTCTGACTGAAGGTGGTGCTGGCGGTGGTGGTGGTTGGTTGGCAAAAGCATTTAGCAAAGAGCCAAGAAACAAAGTTGAAAATCTAAAAAATTGAAGCGACAGACGATGGGCGATGGGCGATGGGCGGCGGGCGGCACATTGCAATTTATATGCAAACAAACAAATAAGCTCCGACAAAGCAACAACAAAACCAACCACCCAACCAAACAAATCCAGCCCAATCCACCCAGCTGCCCCCTTCCCCCAGCTACGCCCGGCCGATTGTGGGTGTCTGCTATCTCTTTCTGGCTGCCTTCTTCGCGCTGACTGCTGCCGGCTGCTGCATGTCCTCAATTCTCATTCTCATTGTTAGTGTGTGTGCATGAGTGTGCGTGCGTGTGTGTGTGTGTGTGTGTGTGTTGCTCGTTGAACATTTCAATCAACGCTCGAGTGAAAATTGAAAAAAATAAAGGCAAAGGATAATGTGGCTGCGGTTGCGTCTGTGGTTGAGTGAGTTGAATTGCGGTTCGAGTTGAGTGTGAAAGGGGACGGGGGACGGGGGACGGGGGATGGGGGTGGGGGTGGTAGTGGCATGGGTCCGCTGCCTAAGCGGAAATGGATGCGCAACACTTAAGTGGCACAAATTGTATGCCATGTGTGTGTGGAGACGTTTGCAAGCTCTGCAACTATTCACAGATTGCGCGTCTATAGTCTGCTATACAAATACGTATGTGTGTGTGTGTGCATGGGCGACAATCACGTGTGCAGGTGATACCCAGCACCTGGCGCTCGGAGTGGATGGAGTGAGTTGGTTTGGCACAACAAATCTAGTTGAAATCTAACTGAGATTTATCCACCAGAGACAATGAAGTGCGATGAGAATTGGGCTTGATAATTCCGTGAAGTCTGGCAGCGTTGCATTTGTGTCAGCTCCTTGGAAATTTGGCAACAATGCAAGTCGACACCCAAAAGCAGATGGAAGACTCTTATTACAATGTCATGCATGAGTTGAGCTCAAAAAGTTAATCCATGTCAATTATTGATAACGTTGATAGTACGTTGGTAGCGATACCTAAAAGTTTGGTAATATGCTGACCTGATTTACTGGACTTCGACTACTTTGGAGCTCAGAAATAGGTATTTTTAGATATTTTACTGCACTGAAGTTCGGCAATGCAGCTTTGCCAACGTACTACAAGGGCACATTTGGATACTCAGAAGTTTGGCAACATGGGAGACATTTAAATGCTGTGAAATTCGGCAACGTAGCATATAAATAAGCAATCATATAATCTGAAGTTGGGCAACATGTCACGAGTAAGAAATGAGAAAATTTAGATGCTGTGAAGTTTGGTAACAAAGCACAGAACACATTTAAGTGTGAAATTCTGCAACGTAGCACCTTAAGCGAGTGCATCCAAGTTTGGCCACCTATCAAAAGGGCATATTTAAATTTTTTGAAGCTTGGCAACCTAGTTTATTGACATTTAGATGAAATACAGCATAAATGTAAGGTTAGCACATAACTGTGGAGCTGTGAAGTTTGACAACGCAGCATAGTGGAAAATTCGTTGTCTGAAGTTTGGCAACATGGCCTGTCATTTGGATACTGTGAAGTTCAGCTATATATGTAGCTTTAACGACTCATTGAAATGCCATGTGAAGTTTGGCAACGCAGCATAGTGGAAAATTCGTTGTCTGAAGTTTGGCAACATGGCCTTTCATTTGGATACTGTGAAGTTCAGCTATATATGTAGCTTTAACGAATCATTGAAATGCCATGTGAAGTTTGGCAACGCAGCATAGGTAAATAAGTAAGGCAGAGATTTAAGTGCTGTGAAATGTGGCAGCCTGGCATTGGGAAAAATGGGAGTGGTGTGCATTTAAGCAATGTGGCATTGCAGCCGAAATGGATGCCGCTTAGACAGTTAGATGCTCCAGTGGGACAGCGACTCTGAGCCCCAGCCCCAGTCGCAGCCCCAGCCCAGCCGTAAGTGGCAACAGCCGCTGCTACACGGCGCTTGTCCCACACCACTCCCAAGGCATTGCCATAACAACCGTTAACAGCAAACACATTTAAAATCAGAGCAAGCCAAACAAATTTCATAAAAAAAAAAAAAAAAAAACAGAAGGGAAAAAATGCGACGACCAGTACCAAATCCAAAGTGTAAACATTCACAGCCTTTGTGCGAAGGAATAGGAAAGTGGGTGGGGTAGGGTAGAGGTAGGGCTTGGTGGCTGTGTGGCAAGTAGACAATGGTGCCTCACAGGGAACAGCTTCCTTCCGAGCTGATGCGCTGCGTTGGCTCCTGTCGCTACAGCCGTGACGTTTGATGTGCAGCGCAGACGGTCTCTCTGTGAGTGTGAGTGTGTGTGTGTGAAAGGTGCGGCATACCACGTATCTCTAACAACGCACCCAACGAGCGACTGACAAACGGCAACAGCTAACATGGTATTTATTTCCAAACAAGTGCAAAAGAATAAAAAAAAGTAGAGGAGAGAAGAGAAGAGAAGTGAAGAGAGGAGAAACGAGAAGGGAAGAAAAGCAACCCATACAGAAAAAAAAAGAAAAACGGAAACATCATGGATGCGGATGCGAATGGCACACACATTGCAATTGCTTGGCAACACCAGCAGCAGCCGGAACAGGCGCGGAGCAGGAGCAGCAGCAGCGACTGCATTGGAAGGCCCTTTTTGGGAGTGGGTGGGGGTGTCGCTAATGAAGTCGCAAACAGGCAGCAGCAGTCAACGTTAACGTTGCCGCTTTGCATATTCATTAAAATGCAAAAATACAAGAGAAAAAAAAAATTAAAATAAAATATTAAAAATAATGAAACTGAAATTTGTGAGCTGAGCGCGACTCGACTGGCAGATACTCTGTAAACGTAAAGCAAATGCAACGGAAATGCATTTTGAATAATATCTGTTATTATTGAAAGTAAGAAATAATACATGGTGTGCACGACTAGCAGATACCCTGTAAATGGAAGCTGAATATGAATATGAATGAAAATGCATTCTTAATATAAATAAAAATATTTATTTGATTGAAATATTATTTACCTAATTCAGAAGTTATAAATGCGTGACTGGCGGATACCTTGTAAACAAAAGCTATATATATTACAAATAAATTTAAATTTAATTTTGTGTGTCCTTTTACCTAAGCATTTTAAATGAATTCGTTTACGAATTCAATTAGAGATTCAATTGGAATATAGTAGCAAAGTGGTACGGTTGTACCCAAGTAGTACAGTAGCAAAGTTTTTAAGTGAAATAGTAGGAAATTAACAAACTAGTAGCATTGTATCAAATCAGCATGAAGTATAGTAGCACAGTAGCACAGTAGCACAGTAGCAGCACTGAAGTAAAGTAGCACAGTAGCAGTGTAGCACAATAGCACAGTAGCACAGTAGCAGTGTAGCACAGAAGTGCAGTAGCACAGTAGCACAGAAGTGCAGTAGCACAGAAGTGCAGTAGCACAGTATCACTGTATCACAGTAGCACAGTAGCACAGTAGCACAGTAGCACAGTAGCACATTAGCACATTAGCACAGTAGCACAGTAGCACAGTAGCACAGTAGCACAGTAGCACAGTAACACACATTAGCACAGTAGCACAGTACCACACATTAGCACAGTAGCACAGTACCACACATTAGCACAGTAGTAGCACAGTAGCAGTGTAGCACAGAAGTGCAGTAGCACAGAAGTGCAGTAGCACAGTAGCAGTGTAGCACAGTACCACACATTAGCACAGTAGCATACTCGTATTGTAGCAATGTAGCAAAGTTAAGTAAGCATTTTAAAATAGTAGCAAAGTAGCACAGTTTCATAGTAGCAACGTAATATCGTATAAAAGTAGTGCAGTGAGTTGGCAAAATATTTCGTAGTATTACATTTGTCATACCCATTTCGATGCATTCTGAGCTTCTAGGGTGTGTATGCGAACAAAATGAGACAATATGAGTAAAAAGCAGCTCTACATGCTCGCATCCGAAGGCCTTTATTGTAATAGAAATTATAAGCTTATGGCTCGGCCGCACAATTGTTGGCCCGTCGTTTTAGCAACACGTTGCCTATTTCCATATCCATTTCCACTCTCCATTCCCATGGCCCTTTGCCATAGTCCACATTCAGGAACGTCTTTTGTTCTCGCTGTTAACTGGCCGCCAGGCACGAGCAGCGCCACTCAAGTAATATAAGTCGCAATGAAGTGTGGCAACACTGCAAGCCAGCTAAATAGAGTGCATCTGAAAATTGGCAACGTTGCTTATGAATGTGGGACAAGTGTATTAGCAATGGATATGTTAGATATGGAATATATATATATATATATATATATATATATATATATATATATATATATATATATATATATATATATATAAGTCAACAGATCTCTATATGATCTCAAACCAAAAATGAATTCGATTCGATATTGGAATAGATCGCTAATTACAAATGAACCGGACATGTATTATAAGAGCTACAGAGAGAGAAATAAATAGCGAGAGAAAGAGGGACATATAGATAATCCGCCGAAGTTGTTATATTAATAGTATATAAGAAGTATCGCTCAGGTAGTTCCCCAGCTTTCTTTCTTTCATTCATCGATTTTATTTCAGTATTTTTGTCCTTATTCTAAGATCTGATTTCATGTGAGGAGCAAAAATTAATATGCTGAAATGTGGGAACAAAAGATCAATCAAGTTATACTTCAACTTTATCCAACTATACCCATTATCGGTTTGGGAATGCCTTGTTATAATGGCCAATGCCATTGGGCATATATTTCCACTTCAACTCCAGATACCTCTCATCTTACCACAGATGATAGAGCAAAGGATTTCACGAGTTAAATAAAAAATAGAGCTTCCCGGTGCCGGCTTTACCTTTTGGACAGATCAAGGAAACAGAATTAAGGTAATCCTTAGTTACCTTAGTAAAAGCTTAACGTTTTGCAAGTCTTGAGAGACCTTCAAATACTTAAACACTTTGGCTAGGGAGTAGTAATTTCAGTTTTAGTTTTGAAAATTCTTAATTCTTTATCTCGTATTTGCGACACGTGTAAGTTGCTATACAGGCGACTGGCACACGGACGCGGGTAGACGCGGATAGACTGCCG
Organism: Drosophila peninsularis; assembly: GCA_035047485.1. Lineage (NCBI taxonomy): Eukaryota > Metazoa > Arthropoda > Insecta > Diptera > Drosophilidae > Drosophila > Drosophila peninsularis. The sequence continues at coordinate 11,599,145 of JAWNPN010000028.1, forward strand.
GGTGGACGGAGAGAGTGACCGACGGACAAGCAGTTTGGTAGAACTACGGACAGACGGCTTCACAGATGAACGGTCAGCCGAACGGCCAAACACACGAGTGAGCGGGTTGAAGGACGGAGACGGACAGGCGGACGAACGGACGGGTGGATTAATGGACAGGGCGGACCGGCGAAAAGGCGAACAAAATTAAGAACATACAGGACGGATAGACAGCTGGAGAGTCATATAGATATACAGGTATATTCGGAGTTATCTAGTTTCACAATGCTAATTCTATATTTAGGCACAGCTAACACGAAATCCGGCATCATCGCAGCCCGTTGAAGTGCGGCAACCGTGCGGCCGCACTGATCTGCCAGCTAAGCCATTCTCCGAGAGATTATTCGCAAAGCTCTTTCGCCTCGGCTGAGTTTGCATAGAAAAGCCTGCGACAAGGGTGGCTCGATTGCTGCTCGCTTTGGCTTAACACTTTGCTGCTGTTGCTGCGCACCACCAACAAGCCCAGCGACAGCAAACAGCAGCACCCACCCAAACGTGCCGTGGAGAAGAAGAAGTAGAAAGCTGAATGCGGCTCTGCTTACGGCTCGTTTCATTTTGAACAAAATTCATAATTTTAAAACCGTGCCGAATGCTCGGAATCGGCGCTCGGCGCTCGACGCCCGCCGCCCGACACTCGGCGCTCGGCGCTTGGACTCGGACTGTGGCGCTGGCAGGCGACTCGGATTCGTGCAACGTCTGGCGTGCTTGCCGCATGCGGCGTGCGGCCTGCAGCATGCGGTTGCCATCATTTCATTTGATTTTTAACTGTCATCGACGGCAGTTCAGCGCACAAAGCTCGCCCAGCACACTTAACCCAGTCGGCTTAGCAGTCGCGAATAAATATATATTCTAAATATAAATTTTTTTTTTTTCTAAATATCGAATATAATTTAAGCTTTTTTTTATTGTTCAGTGAATGTGTGAGTTCGATAAGCCATCGATAGACAAGTAAAAAGTTTGCGTCACAGAAGATCAAGCGGTGAGAATATCAGAATATAATTAGTACTACATAAAGCACATCAAGTGGTGTCTATCTATAGATCTATCCATAGATATATGTGAGTGTACTATTGAGTATTTGCAAAGATCTATTTGAATGGTTCTTAAGTGCAGAGGAAACACTTAAAAATTGTGCTAAAATTAAAATTTTAATGAAAATCATTGTTGATTTGAGCTGATTAACAATTTCGCATAATATATTTATTGATATTAATGTCAAGGTGAATGACAGTCCAGATAAACTTAATGGAATATAAACTAGATCTGTCATTATATTTGATATATATTTACATATATTATTTTACATAATAGTGCTCTTAAAATATATTTATAAATTTGTTGAATTTTAAATATTTTCAGTTATCATATATAATGAAATTTGATTGTAAACTGTCTATACTACATACACATAGTTTATCTCTCATTTATTATCTGTTTAAATATATATATATATATTTTTTAATAACATTTTTAACGTTGTTATTTAGTTAAGCAACTTAAAGATCTTTCATAATACGTCCAATACGAATTTATATTTCCAATACGAATTTATATTTACATATATATATGGCTCCTGGTACCATCTCCATATATACTATATCATTCGTGATCGCCGAGAACGGTCGAGCTCTGAGCTGTGAATTCTTAAATAGACTGGATTTAAATCTAAATATCTTACTCATATATATATATATATATATATATATATATATATATATATATATATATATATATATATATATATATATATATATATATATATATATATATATATATGTATATATATATATATATATATATATATATATATATGTATATATATATATTGATTTATATACATACATATATATCTTATCAACTGCTCAACTTTCAACTACAAAATTCTAGACAAAATGAATTTGAAAACCAAAAAAGTAGGCTATACTTTGCTGGAAGATAATGTCCTTCAGCTGTTATCTTCAGAAAGCTGATTCACTGTAACTGAAAACTAGAATATAATAAATATCAGATAATAAATATGAGATAATAAATATGAGATAATAAATATCAGATTATATATTATATAAATATTCGATTACTTAGGCACATTTGAGGTTAGGTCGGTCGTAATACGCCGACAAACCGGGGCCGCCAATGAGTGCTATTACGGCATCAAAGAGTATTGTTCGCACCCATCCTTCTGTATCTCCAAGGCATCTACGTACTATTCCAGTTTCTAGTTCCAGCTTCGGTTGCTGAGAAGGCGAATGTGAAGTATAAAGAAGTGAGTTGGTCGGCAATGGTCGACTATGAAATACCATGAAGTCTCTATTGAACTGCTGCTGCAATCAGTACAGACTAGCATTATGGGCTTTACTATGCCAAATTATTGGATGTCGGTATGTCTGTACTATATCATAAACCTCTTCACTTAAGGTCGGTCGAAAATAGTTTTCCATAAAGAAAATTTACCCGTTTCTCTGTTTAAGATATCGTAAGTAAACTCAATTATTGGCATATATATGGATCCATCAAGCTATATGGCTTCTATTGGAACAATTGCAGTCACACACACACACACACACGTGCCTCTGTGTGGTATGATAGAACTTTGCTCATTCATCGCAAGAGGAGGCCTTAAAGGCAAATTGGTGAACGAGGACAGCTGAAGGAGCTTAAGTAGCCGCTGGCTCTCCAATCAAATTCGAGTCCTGTCGACAACTGGGACTCGAGGCGCATTAACCAAAATCCAATCCAAAATTCGAGAACAATACGTGTTCAATACGAAGATTACTATTTGGGCATAAATCGTGACAATGCATGAAGTGCAGTCAAGCAACAGGGATTGCAATGGGCACACACAGCTACACAGGTAGACAGACGGACGGAGAGGCATCCGGTTGTTGTGGTTGGTCGTTAAAAAGGGTTCAAATCATATTCGATTAGGATAACGATGTGTTGGCTCACATGGCCATGGCCAGGACCCGCACACAACTTGTCTGTGCGTGTGTGTGCCAGGCAGCTACCCCCCAAAAAAGGGCGAGGCATGTGCTTAAGGTCCTGGGACGCACTCGCACTCGCACTCGCACTCGCACACACGCCACTGGAGCCACAAGTGGCACATTATTTTAATTCGCAGTCAAACGCTGTAACATTTACACCAAATGACAACAGCAACAACAACGCGGCCAGCACCAGTGTGTGTGTGTGTGTGTGTGTCTGTGTGTATGGACAGCTAATGGACAGGGGCAAGCGCTATGTGCAAAAGTTGAAACATGCCAACAGCACTGCAAACTTAATTATGACGCCCCATTTTGGGCGCCAGCCGACAGCCCGACAATGTTTCAAATGAATTTCTCAATTCAGTTAGACAATTTGAAATGCAGTTATGTGATCAGCTCCATGAGAGCAAGTCTCAGCTTGGAATGAGTTTATTAAATTGGCTAAATGTGCTATCTAGACAGATCCTCTATGTATATAATTAGTGATTCCAGGACTATGCGCAGGATCAGATGAATGAGAGCAGTGATCTATGCTGAACTGATCGTCATTCCTAACAGCGACTTCTGTTACTTAAAGTTCTCATCCGAGAACTTATATCTATTGCAATAGTTTTCCCTGACGTGCAATTGGAGCATTTGTCACTGGATATACTCGATCGCTTTGACATTGGAAATGTTCTTTCTATACATAAAGACCACAATGTGGGGTAAAACTAATCATCCGGTATTGTTTTGCTGTAATTTTTGTTATTAACGAAAAGCTCTTGATCTGCTTATGGAATTTGTTAATAGAATTTATTTCAACCAGTTGAGAAAGTGATATCGGTCAAGTGACCGCCGCATTTTCCATAATTTTGCCAGAACTTCGGGTAAGAGGTTCTTGCATTCCTGAAGAAGGGTCTAAAGCTTGCTGACTTCAAAAAACCACACAGAATTAAGTTTTGTCGGCTGATCTGGGGGGCTAGAAACAAGATATTAAGCAACCTAGTAATGCTTCCTTCATATATTACTGCGCATTCTTGAGTAGTAAACCAATTCATGACCTGTCGACTTGCATTACTTTATAAATATAAAAAATTGAAATTTGTTGCCATTTGTGAAAGTTATATCGGCTTTCTATTGGGTGATTACTTTTGACCCGACCATCTCCAATATCATATATATATATTTCATATCTAATATTGAAATTGAAGTTGGAAAAATGAATTTAAAGTCAATTTCAAATGGAACTTTAGCTCCTTTATGGCCGCCAAACTGAACACCTTATGAGGGACCTGAATTGGGGGCGATTTTTCAATAAAGAAAGCTTCATCATATAGATGTACCTGGAGCAGCTGAAAAACTTTCTCAGCAGAGCAGCCCCAGGAATGTTAGCCTTACAAAAGGCATACCAAGGAGTCGATCTACTTCAATCAATTCGAATTTTGAAATCAACATTTCAAACAGAATGATTCTGAGTTCATTTCATTAAATCCATTTTATTTCGAGTTTAAATCGCTCCCGAATTCGCCACTCTGAAAATTTCGTTTCGAACAAGTTGAGCGTTGGGTTATTAGCGCCCTGAGTTGAATTGGAGTAAGGCTGAAGTAGAGGACGCAACCCCCGGGGTTTGCTTTGACCTCTCAACCCAGCTGCCATCGCTCAGAGAACCAGCTATGGTTAGCTAAGCCATGTTTGATATGCTCGTAATTATGTTATCAACGTTTCTTCCCTCAAGTGACGTTTAAGTGGGTGTATGCCTCTGTGTGTGTGTGTGTGTGTGTGTGAGCTCAGCTGAAGCGCAGTTCATTGAGGGTTGTCCGCCAAAGGGGGTAGGTTTGATTTATGTCCAAGGTAGACGATATTCGTGCGTATATCAATCAAAAGCTCTCAAATCTGCGACAGAGACAGAGCGAGAGGGGGCGAGAGAAATTCCAATTATATTGCTACTGCTTTTGGATTTACTCCAATTATATAAATTTACAATTGTAAAATTCTATTATTATATTAAGTATTATTAAGAAAGATTCAATATATACAGCATGTGACGACAATTTAGCCTTTTTCCTAAAAAATCTATCCTTATTTAAAACCACTTCAGCTGATCCAACTGAAAAGGTTAAAACTTGTTCTTCGGCTCGTCTCGAAGCCTTTATGAATCAGAGAGTACAGAAATTTCATCCATCGAAGCTAGTTTAACACGATAACGATGACTTTTCCATTCCCATGTTATCGATATGTTAGCTTTAGACATTTAAGATGACAAAGATAAGATTTAAGATAAGAAATACAGCATACAAGATGAATGCTTCCATAAATAACCAAATACAAGTTAGAACTTGCAGGCGGGCGTAAGCGACTCGATAATACTTTACCAAAAACAAACCATACCAAAAACAGACAAAAGAAGGTTTCAATACGGTTTTTACCCAATTAGCCACGCCTCAATTGGATTTGATATATTCTAGCACAGATCTCGAGGAACATCTAGAATATCTACACAAGTTCTAGCCTTCAATATGGCTCAAAATATAATGTGATTTATACCAACAACTATATAGTAGTTCCCCAAACACCCCACCAGATGTAGATCATTTTTGTTGCCTGTCTTTAGAGAAGCCAAACTCTAACTCAATCAAATACTCAGTTTTAATGAAATTACTATATATAGATAATGATATATATTCCAAATATTCACTTTCAATAGTCCTTTAAATAATAAAGTTTTCTTTGCAAAACATATATTTGTTTTCAATTTATCTCTAACGCCAACGTTCAAGGTATTTCAAATTTCACAACTAATATACCCGTTTTCACTTAATGTAGGAATATAAAAGCTTTAAGGACAAACTTGGTGATCTGCAAATGTCGAGCTTTTGTGGATCTTTAAGTTGATCGATGAAAATCTTTGACAAATGGCGGCAATTGCGATTCATGGAACTAGTTCATGAACCAGCTCCAAAGAACAGGCAGAACAGATTTGCAAAGACTCAGCTTCAAGCAACAACAACAACAGCAACAGTTGCTGGCAACAACAGCAACAGTTGCTGCTCGCTTTAATTGTCGCTGCTCCAACTATAAAAAAGTTTTATTTTTCTTAGCAGCAACACAAACACAACTCAAAGATGTTGCTGCTGCTGCCTGCGACTGCTGCACTTTTGCCAGCTGCGCATTAATCTCAGCTGCAGACATAACTGGCGCGCGCGCTTGGCCAAGTTTGTTGACGTGGCCATAAAAAAGTTGCCGCCAGCTGCTGATTGAATATTAAAATGCTGCTCGGACAGCAGCAGCAGGGGGGGAGACGCGGCCAATTAAAGCTCTGCCGCATCAATCAGTGCTTCAGCGGAAGGAGTGGGAGTGGGAGTGGGAGTGGGGCGTGGCCACGCCTTAATTAGCATAATCTAATTTCAACTTGGTCCGAAATGCGGCGCCTTCGGCAGCGCTGCCAAAAAAATGCAAATCGCGCCGAGCGACAGTTGAAAACTTTTATATATTTTTACAACCAAATGAAAAAACAATAAAAAATGTTTTATTAAAAGAAAGAAGAAGAAGCGACAGCAGCAGCAACAACAACAAGTTGGCAAAGCAACAGACGCGACAGCAGCAACAAAACTTTTGCTCCTTTTTTTTTGTTTTCTGATGCGAAAATGAAAGAGCAACACGATGAGTGGATGTGGGTATGGGTGGGCGTGGCCGTGGGAGTGGGAGTTGGGGTGGAAGTGTGGGTAAGCGGGCTTAGAATTGACAAGAACAGGATACAGGCAGAGGCAAACGTGTGGCTGGCACATCAGCAAACGCGGTGCGACAAGTGCCTCAACAGTTTGGCAGCCGAACAAAACAATTGAGTTTGTTTTCCTCTGTGTGTGTGTGTGTGCGGCAAGTGGGGGTTTGATTGCCTGTGTCGGTGGCTGTGTGTGTGTGTGACAGCCATTGAAACATTTAATTTTCTGGAATTTGGCGCGTCGTGTAAGCTTATTAACAGACTAAGCGCAAGTGGGTGAGTGTGAGTGTGTGTGTGTGTGGGTAACTCTCTCTGTGTGTGTATGAGTCTGGCTGTGTGTGTATTGAAGTGTTTTTATGCCGCCTGTTTTTCTATGCAAATTGGTAAAAGTGCGCCACAGAAAACACGTGCAGCCAATGCTGTAATCCACGTAGCCATAGCCTAGATGGAGGGAGTTCTATCTCTCTCTCTCCCACTCTCTCTCTCACCCTCTCTCTCTCGCTCTCTCTCTCTCTCTTTGTCTTTGTGTATGCCTGTGGTTTCTATTTCACACATATGTGCAGAGATTAGTCAGATTTACTCGAGCAGTGAAACAATGTTAAGCGGCTGTAATGATGCTGTTAATGGGACTTTAACAGAAACATAAATGTTAAAAAATGAGACAGAAATGTTGATGTCACTTTGTCAGAAAAATAGACTAAATTTAAATTAATGAAGATCAACGTCAATGTAATTGCATAGTTTAGTTTTAACATGAATTGAAATGTTATGGTGGCTTAAGCTGTTACCGAACTTTAACATAAATGTTAGTACATATTTAACAGAAACTAAAATGCAAATTAAACAATGTGTATTTTCAGCTTAAATTGATTATAAATTGACTTGTTGATGTCTCTTAAAAATAATGCAGCAATATTATTGTGACTTTAACATGGAAATAAATGTTAATGTGACTTTAACAGAAACTTCAATGTTCATTTATATGCAAAGCTAAATATTAATTAGAGCTTTATAAAAACATGTATGCTATTGAAGCCTTAACACCATACAGCAATGTTAAAGTAGATTTAACATAATACATAAATATTATTTTAACAAAAAAATAAAATAATATAAATAACATAAAAAATAACATGATGAAAAATTGGTTGAACCTAAAAACAAATATTAGCAGAAATGTTAATGTGTTGAGAAAAAATGTTAACAAGTTCTTAACATAATCATAAATGTTACTTTAATATAAACTAAAGTAATGTGCTTTTATTTTGCAATTTATTTGTATTAAGGTAAAGCAACCTTAACTTAAATGCATATATTAATTTACCTTTAATGGTAAACAACCTTTTCTGGTATTGTTAAAGATTATGCAATTATTAGAGTTAATGTTAACTGCAACTTTAAAGTTAACACTAATATCACTTTTATGATAAATCTATATCTGAAAAGCTATAGAGTAACACGGATCTATCTATAACACTAGTTGGTAATACGGAAAGAGTTTTCAATTGACAGTGAGTGCTACAATTTAACGAACAGTTAAACTTGATTGACTTAAAGAAAGCTAAAGAGAATTAGAATTAAATAGTATAAATATAAATAGTTTATAGAAGAAGAGCAGAGTCCAGTTAGAGCTGGATCCAGAATCCGAATTGTCGTTTAATTCGCTGCTATTCAAACAACTTTTCCTAAGCACACACAGACGCACAGTTGGCCGAATGGGAAATCATTTTTAATTGCCATTAAATGGAAAATGAAGAGCAGTCTCGACTCGACTGCAGGCTACAATAAAAGATAGACGAAAAGAGGACGAGGACGAGGACGAGGACGAGGCCGAGGCGGGAGCGTGGCCGTTGCAGCAGATGGGCGTGCCACAGGACGCAGTCGACGCAGTGAAGACGTTAACGAAGACAATGCAAATATGGACATAAATCTTGAACAACGTCTTATTCAAAAGTCAACAGCAGACAGAGAGAGAAACTTTAACCGGGCGAAATTAAAATGCAGCCAGAGACAAAGAAAAACACATTTTCCAAGTATATTTAATAACTGTAATGCGGAAAGGGTCCGAATCTAAGAAATATTCATTAAATATACCAAAGCCTTTAAGCGGGGTTAATAGCAAATGAAGAACTCTAAACGGATGTGGTTAAAGAAATTGTGTTGGCTTTATCTTTATACCCATTCAGTTGACGGAAGATCTTCAAACACTTGCTTTCATATTGATTTTCAGTCGATAAATTGCTAATCAACAAAATATCTATGCAACTCCTATACTTATACTTAATGTGTTTCGCCACGCCTCCTTATGTCTGTTACACAGGTTTCAACATAACAAATGAACTCAAAATTTCCGCTCTCATTAGCTTCAGCTATCTGGATATGGAGACACTCAGACCATCGGAGTTAGATGTCTTTGTAGAGGGCTGTAATATAAGTAATACTCGTAAATATAGTATATATCGGGTATACAGAGTATACATAGTTTATAATGAATATATCGTTTATAGTGTCAATAGTATATAATATTGAGGGTGTGGCTATGCTCATGCAGTTTTCCAGTTAAAGCTTCTCTGCAGATGAATCGAACTTTGTTTACGTACGCCTCTCCATACCTGACTATAACTGTTGTCAGTTTTAAAACTAGGCTTATCCTAAAACTGGGCTTATTTGGAGTTAGTTAAGTACTGAGCTGCTTCTCAATCAGAACTATAAACTTAATATGGCTAAGCCGCTGCTTTAAATTTTGGCTAAAAATAGAAAGAGTATTATTCAGTCGGCTATGCCCGACTGAACCACTCATGCCTATTTTTGAGCGTATTTAGTTAATCAATCGCTTGATTTTATATACTTGCAGTCAATATGAAGGACGTTAGTGGCAATGGCAATGGCAATGGGAATGGCGGCAATGCCAACGGCAGCAACAGCAGCAGCAGCAACAACAGCAGCAGCAACTGCAGCAACGGCAACAACAACAACACGAGCAGCCCCACAAGCAGCAGCGCAGCAACAGCCACGCCCACAGCGGCACAGCAAGCAGCAGTGGCAGCAGCAGCCGCCCAGTCACTGCAACAGCAGCCGCAGCCGCAGCCGCAGCAACCGTTGCCCCCGCGCAAGAGCAACATCCACGAGCTGCGCAATCAGGACTATGTTAGCCGCTTGATGGCTGCCACGCCCCCATATTTATACTCGGCGCCCGTTGGGCCGAACAATTATTTCTTCAGCGATATGCTGCGGTCGCTGGTGCAGACGCGCAACAATGAAACCGCGCGTGTATTGCAGCTGCAACAGCAACAGCAGCAGCAGCAGCAGCAGCAACAGCAGCAACAACAGCAGCAACAGCAGCAGGCGGCATTGGTGAGACGCTCACGCAAACGCTCCTGGTCGCACAGGCCTTACTACGAACAGCTGCGCGAGCGGCGCGATGCCGAGGAGAAGCAACAGCAACAGCAACAGCAGCAACAGCAACAGCAGCAGCAGCAACAACAGCAACAGCAGCATCAGCAGCTACACGCCAGCACCGCAGCAACAGTTTCTAGCGCAAGCGTTGAGAAACCGCTGGAGCTGACCAACAAAACAGCAGCCACGCCCACACCAACACAAACGGCCACGCCCACGCCGTATACCTACAGTAAGCTCGAGACGAAGCCGCTAACAAAAGCCGCTTTGGGTGGGGCTGTGGACAGTGCCCTGGAGGAGAACGCAACGCCAGCAGCCTCGCTGCCGCCTCAGGACCTGGTGCTGCCACCGCCGCCGCCCGTTTGGTATCCGCCACTCTATGCGCCCTACGGCATCGATCCGCTGCACTTCTTCATCGATCTGCGCGTCTCCGGTCACATCTACGACCGCAAAAAGGAGAATCTGTCGCCGCTCTCCAACAGCAATGGCGGCGCCCTGCTGGCAGCCGAAGATGCTACCACAGCGGGCAGCCTGGCGAGCAGCAACAACAGCAACACTAATTTGCTGAGCAAGCAGCGCCACGGCTCCGCCTTCACCGTGCCCATACCCAAGTCGGCACAGAACGATGCCATCAACCTGTCCGCCATGGGCGGCGCAGGCGGGGGTGGAGGCGGTGGGGGCAGCGTCGGCGGAGGCAGCAGCAACAGCAGTAGCAGCTGCTCGGGCGTTGGTCCGTTGGGCAAATTCGAGCACTACGCCAAGTACTATGACCTCGGTGAGAGCAAGGAGAATCAGCCAGCAGCAGCTGCAGCCGCAGCAGCAGCAGCGGCCGCCGCTGCCGCCAATCTGTCCAAGTCGGGAGCCAGCTACATGCTGCAGCACCTTCCGCGTCTCTACAGCCAATTTGCAGCGGCTGCTGCCGTAGGCGGCGATATAGACACGAAGTCCGAGTCGGCCTCGGCCTGCGCCACGGACGTGTGCGACGACGACTCCCTCGGTAGAGGCTCCAGCGACATTGCCGGCGCTCTCCTGGAGACAAACAGCCAGCAGCACGAGCGAGACATCGATGTGGAGATCATCGACTCGATCAAGTACCGCACGGACGGCGAGAGCAGCCGCTGCTCCAGCAACGATGAGGCCTCAGTCACCCAGATCGACTAGCTTCCCGTATTCACATGTTGTTAATCGAACCGAAGAGCATAATAAATATTAGTTCCAAATATATACAATAATATAATATATATAAAGTGAATTTCTTTGAACACCTCAAGAGTTTCATTTGTCTTCTGACTCGTTTGCCTTCGGTTCACGCCATCTTTACGCTATGTTTGGCAGTTTACGGTGGTTTCTCCTCTTTTTCTCTCACTTTCCCTCTTCCTCTCTCTGCCTCTCTCACTCAATCTTTTCTACATCACTTTCTAGTTGTCTGTCTCTATACGTATCTAACATTTCCTTTCCTTCTAGCTCTATCTCTCTCTGTACGTGGTCTTGACCACTCAATGTTTCTATGTCTATACCTCTCTCTCAATCAATGGATCTTACATAATTTCTCTCTCTCTCTCTCTCTCTCTCTTTCTCTCTCTCTCTCTCTCTCTTTCCCTCTCTCTGTCTCTATCCCTGTCTATCCCTCTCCCTATCTCTCCTCTTCCTCTATCTGTCCCTCTTTCCCGCTTCTCCAGACTCATGCTGGCCTACAGTATCTCTTTCCATTTATACCGCGATCTCTTTCTCTCTCTGTCGCTCTTCCTCTTAATCATTCTTTCGCCATCTTTCTGTTTTCCAATATCCATCGCTCTCTGTATCTTTCTCTTAAAATCTCTCCCTCTGCCTGTATCTCTCTCGGAATATCCCTTCCTCCTCCTCTCAATGATTTTCGCTCACTCTGCCAACAATTCCCTTATTTCTTACTCACTCTCTCTCTCACTATGACACTCTCTTGTCGTCGAGGCATGTCAAACCTATGAGAATCGCATAGAGATGCGCTATGTAATATTACATTTTACATCATTTCTTTGAGCTCTATCGACTCCTTTCCCCACTCCAAGCAGAATAAAAGTGAAATAAAATTTGCATATTTCGACTTTGATGAAGATTCTGGCTGATTGTATTTCTCTGTTGTTGCTTAATTGACAACAGTTGTGGCTCCATCAAGCGTCTCCCTTTGCGGTTCACCCCCTTACTCCATCCACTCTCTCTCTCTCCTTTCTCCTTCCTTGATTTTAAGTACGAAGCGGCAAAAGCAATTTCATAAATCATTTGACGCCGTCGTCGTCGTCGTCGCTGTCGTCGTGTTGTTGTCGCCTGCCTCAAGGCATTTTTTAAATGTCGTCCTTGTCGTCGCGAATTTCCGTGCAGTCAGCCACGCCCCCATCCCCTGGATGCCCCAACCGCCCGATTTCAATTTGAGGCAGCAAGAGTGCGCCTTCGCCCCGCCCTCTTCTGCCCCATCGAGCAGCCTTGTCGCATTACACGCCTGACTACGCTTTGTGTAAATTAAAACTGCTGCCGGCTGACGCAGCCATCCCGTCCCCCTCCCCCTCCTTCTCTACACTCGCGCCCCCTCCCTTAACAAACCCCAACCGCCCTACCTGCCTGTTGAAGCTGCACTTGGCATAAGAATTGCCCGCGATTTTTCTCTTTTTCTTTTTTTACGATTTTTATTTTCTTTTTTTTTGTTTTTTTTTTCTGCTATGCACAGGATATTAATTTTTACACCATTCATTGATTTCGTTAGCGCTTAATGAACATGCATGCTGTTCGCCTCTTTTTTTCGACTACTGGGCGTGACAGTGGACAACTGTACGACTGACCGACTGGACTGGACAATCGGACAACTGGACTGCCCAGTTTCCGTATCCGTTTCTGAGGCTTGGCATGTTAGTCCATTGATCCAGTTCGAATATACCCTATGAATCAAAGGAATTTGGGAGGTGGGATATATACATATAGGTATTAAATATCTAAAATAAATAGATGTATATACAAAGCCAGAGAGAGACAGGTGGATACAGATAGATAGAGAACAGTCAACGCGTTCTAAGGATCCCTCTAGCTAAATTAATATACCTGTATATAGCTATATAGGTAGATAGATATAGTGTATATTTAACTAAATTACTGGGCTGGTCAACTGTGAACTCATTGCATTGGAGAAGGAAACAGAACGAGCGGGCTCGACAGTCAACAATATAAGAATATACGGAATCTTTCAACATAACCTCAAAGCGAGGAAAAACTCTACAAAGAAAGTAGTGAGAGAAAGAGTGAGACAAAAAGGAAACCAGAAAAAGCGAAAGATAGAATGGGAAATATGCTGAGAGACTAAACGGAGTAGAATGAGAGACAGAGAGAAAGCGAGAGAGAGAGAAACAAATTGTGAGTTTAAGAGCTAAATAAAAAGTAAATATGAAAGAGAAAGAAAAGGAAATGATAGCATGTAGGAAGAGAAAGAGAAAAGAAGAAAAGGAAAGAGGTAGAGAGCAAGAGTGCCCAAGAGAAGCAAAGTGGTAGAGAAAGAGGAAGAAAGAAATTAATAAAAAGATAACCTCATTACAAGCATCTATGAGAGATATGATGAGAGAAAAATTATTATGACTATTTATAGAATAGGAAAATATAGACCGCTTTGAACCAAACAATTTCTTAACCAAAATGTTAGCTTGTGTTTATTTTGACTTAGAAATAAATAGAAAGAAATTAAAGTAAAATCAAGAGTATGCTCTCGTTTAGGAATTTTGTGAAGATTCATAACAATTCATACCCAAGAGTCTGCGCTTAGCTATATATACATTTTAAGCCATGGCTAAAACAACTCAATCGCTCAACTCTTCAACAGAAAGAAACTATAACTAGAGTCTGAATCAAATAAAATGTGTTTTTATAAAATTGATCTTATTCTCTTATATTCTATATCGTATGTCATATATGGTTCATATATTTTTATTAATTATACATAATTATCATTTAAGAATTACCGTGTATCAATATTATATATTTTTACCTTTTATGATTTATCGTATACCAAATCTGTCGTCTATTATATGTCAAATATCTTGTCGTATAATATATTATATGTCAAATATCTGTGGCATATAATATTATCATATATCGTAAATTGTATATCGAATATCGTATGGAATTATGTAATATATCATCAGATACCAGACATTAGTATCTTTTATCTCCATATATCACTCCATATATCATATCATAGGGTATGTCTATATCATACATACAACATACTTATATATATATATATATATATATATATATATATATATATATATATATATATATATATATATATATATATATATATATATATATATATATATATATCTGTCTTGCATTCATTATTTTTTGTGTTCTTTGTTTTCTTGTTGTTGTTTTTATTTTGGAATATTGAAATGTATGAGTTTGCATGAGTTTGCAAATTGGCTGCACCACGAACAGCCCCGCCCCCAAACGCCCCCCTGCGCAACCGCAAAGAGCGTTGAGGCAGAAAAACTGCACTGCCAGCCAATCAGAGACAGAAAAGGACAAAAAAGAACAAAAAACAAACCAAAACGTAGAAAAAAGTAGAAAAGAAAAGAAAAATCTAAATGAAAATGAGCACAACAAGGATTCTCGAAATCGGGTGTAAACGACCTAGCAATACCCTATACATATATTCTTATCATTTATCGACAATTTAAAAGGCTTCAGCTAAGCTAACGGGAAATACAGAATATATACCCTATAAATATCCCCTGTAACATATAATGCACCTTAGCTGACAGCCACTGCTATATAAGATACCTGACATATTATGTATATGCTTGCTATAAGATATTAGTATACATAATATATAAAAACATAATAAACCAGATCGAGCTTCCATTAATACCAAAAAATCTATATGAAAAAGCATTCTATTGTGAATATAGATCTATATAATATTGTATTCGTATAAAAAAATAATAAACTATATATATATGTATTGTATAGTATTCCGATGTTAAGGGAAACATCGCTAATTCAAATACGTAAAGAAAGTTTCCGCTGCGATATTTTACATATAGTATGGGATTATTCATTGGAAACTAGAGGCCTTATAATATGCTTCTCGAAAGTATTGGATAGTATAGGAACATGAGTAACATCTTTTCCGCAGTGCTTATGATTTTGTTTTCTAAAATTCCAAGATAATTATAATGCTCGAAAATGAACAGCACGGAAGCGAGTCGGGTATGCCCGACTAGGAGATACGGTGCACTCTGAGCTCAGCTGCCATTCCAATCATTCTACGCTTACTTTGTTTATACATTCATAACAAACAACACACACACATACAAACAGGCAAATAGACACGCGCTGCGCTTGAGCAACATGAGCTTCACTATGGTAAATGAATTGTTGAATTGTGAATTGTGCTCTGGATGCACTTTTTTAATCGAATCAGAGCCTGATTGTGACATCCAGATACTCAACAAAATACATTTTAGGGGACAGTGGAGCAGGTATCTACAATCCGAAATATTCCGAAATTACAGCAAATTTTTAAATCTCAAGATTTGTAGTTGTATTCAGTTCAGTGGCCCACCAGCTTACCGCTAACAATATCCAGTTGGGCGGTAACGCTTGGTCCTTGCTACACTCCAGCTCATTGGGTTTTTATAAGAAGAAGATAAGTATATCATAAGATAACCCATAATATATTCATATAACATGCAATATAACATGCAATATGAAGTTGAAATCAAGACAGTGAGAGAGAGCTGAACAGTGCAAGAAGAGGATAGGAAGTTGAAGGAAGAACCAAACGTGTGGTTTGGCAGAGATAGGGCATACAGAAGGCGTCGGAGAAGCAGACACTGTTGGGCAAGCACAGAGATATAAAGCTCAAAAAGTTAAACACCAAGAATAGAAAAGTTAGAGAAGGAGAAAATGGAGAAAAAGGTAGGAGAACTGGCTGGAGATGGAGAAACAGTGAGCAAATGAGGAAGATGACTTGGACTAAGTGAAGGAGTAGAAGAGGTTAGAGGAAAAATGGATCGAGGAAAAGGCAGAAGGGAAAAAGGGAGTAGCTTGAGGAGGATGGATTAGAATGAAAAGAAATAGATGAAGGAGACGAAGAGGGTTGGAATAAAAATGATGAAGAGAAAGGTGAGGAGCAGGAATAGATAGACAAGAAGGAAGGGAAGAGAATCCCGTTAAAGAAGTCAACTCTAGTCCCAGAATCAATAGATAAAATCTATGCAGCAGATGTATAATGTTTACCCAGAAGGGAAGGGAATATATATTATATTGATATCATATCCTCCCATATGGGAGGATAGGAAAACACTTGAGCTAGAAGAGAGCAAATGAGGAAGAAACTGAGCGCCTACCCTCCAGGGTAGATGTACCATCAATTGTACATTCCAATAATAAACAAATATTTTTATCGATTACGAATAATCGATACTTTTGAAAACGTTTAATTATGAATTCCAAACTTGAAAAAAATTTAAACCCACTTTCAAGGGTAACATGTAAAACTACTGAAAGTTGAAATGATACTGCATATGATACGTTGAGCAATCGATATGCGACGGGGCTTTACCATTACATAGTACAATAGTATCACTGCCACAACACATATGAAAAAAATGAATAGTTTGAGGACGTTGTTAGTTATCTTATCGGCAAAGTAAGTTAGGTTAGGTCGACAGCTAGGTAAGGTTATGTGGATCGATATCCCCTGGTTCTTCACTATTTCCGTTAGTTTGTCAAGACGTTTATTACATGTGCAGTACTTGAGCTTCTTGATGGCCCTCATTCTTCTTGCCACCACGGTCTTCGAAAGCACACGAATTGTAGCTGTTCGCTTGCGTTTGCTTGGGGTTACATTGCGATCAGCTTGGGCTGACATCCTAAGCCTAGGAATCAGTTTGGGTACAGCCTTCTCTTTTGTCGGTTGCTCTGACTGAAAATCACAAATCAAAGAGTTAGTCGCGGTTGGCTTCGACAAAGTCGGGTGTAGCCGACTATGCTATTTACGTCTACACAGAGTATCTTGGTCGGAGGGACGGCGGAGAGACAATATCTGTGAACGAGCTTACCCGTTTTACACATTGGTTTGCCTTTTCCTTCTTAGCCTGAACATCCTCATCAGCGAATGTGACATGTCGTTCCTTCTTTGTACGTATTGCGGAGCCTACTGCCGGGTACTTCTTCTCCTTAGCAGTGTCCGCTACAGCTGGCTCCCGGGGTGAGTCCCGTATCTGATATATTCTCTCTCGAGCTGTGGGCATGCCACAACTCCAGTTCGAACGTTCATCACTATCAGTTGCGTACATTTTGGGAATCCCCAAGAACTTTAATTATTTATTATCCGAAAATTATAATTTTTTTACATGTGTTATGCTTGTGATTCCTTTTATAACTGAGCCCTGATGTATATTTGAAAATACATGTGTGCGTGTGAGTCCATATGAGGCTACTAGATTGCTCTCTATTTGCTTAAGGAGGAAATCTAGCTGAACAGCGTTTCAAAGTCACAATAGACGTGCAGCTTTAAAGCCCAGTAGAGGAAGTACTTGACCAACAAAGACGAGTACGAAGCTTTATAGGTGGGAGTATACGATTGGGTAAGTGTACAAGCTCTGTTCTTTAAATCTGAAAATGGGGGGATGAGATGAATTAAATGAATATTGAAAGGATAAAAAGAATTTTCCTATCAAGTATAGAAATTTCTTATCAAGGAGTCCCTCAGAAGATTTTAAATTTTAAATACATATTTCTATGGTATAAAATATATGTATTTAAAACTTCATTAACTTATTATCCTCACCAGTTAACACTTATCTTCTATTATGACTTTGAAACTCTGTTCAGCGAGATTTCCTCCTTAAGCAAATAGAGAGCAATCTAGTAGCCTCATATGGACCCACACGCACACATGTATTTTCAAATACATATCAGGGCTCAGTTATTAAAGGAATCACAAGCATAACACATGTACAAAAATTATAATTTTCGGATAATAAATAATTAAAGTTCTTGGGGATTCCCAAAATGTACGCAACTGATAGTGATGAACGTTCGAACTGGAGTTGTGGCATGCCCACAGCTCGAGAGAGAATATATCAGATACGGGACTCACCCCGGGAGCCAGCTGTAGCGGACACTGCTAAGGAGAAGAAGTACCCGGCAGTAGGCTCCGCAATACGTACAAAGAAGGAACGACATGTCACATTCGCTGATGAGGATGTTCAGGCTAAGAAGGAAAAGGCAAACCAATGTGTAAAACGGGTAAGCTCGTTCACAGATATTGTCTCTCCGCCGTCCCTCCGACCAAGATACTCTGTGTAGACGTAAATAGCATAGTCGGCTACACCCGACTTTGTCGAAGCCAACCGCGACTAACTCTTTGATTTGTGATTTTCAGTCAGAGCAACCGACAAAAGAGAAGGCTGTACCCAAACTGATTCCTAGGCTTAGGATGTCAGCCCAAGCTGATCGCAATGCAACCCCAAGCAAACGCAAGCGAACAGCTACAATTCGTGTGCTTTCGAAGACCGTAGTGGCGAGAAAAATGAGGGCCACAAAGAAGCTCAAGTACTGCACATGTAATAAACGTCTTGACAAACTAACGGAAATAGTGAAGAACCAGGGGATATCGATCCACATAACCTTACCTAGCTGTCGACCTAACCTAACTTACTTTGCCGATAAGATAACTAACAACGTCCTCAAACTATTCATTTTTTTCATATGTGTTGTGGCAGTGATACTATTGTACTATGTAATGGTAAAGCCCCGTCGCATATCGATTGCTCAACGTATCATATGCAGTATCATTTCAACTTTCAGTAGTTTTACATGTTACCCTTGAAAGTGGGTTTAAATTTTTTTCAAGTTTGGAATTCATAATTAAACGTTTTCAAAAGTATCGATTATTCGTAATCGATAAAAATATTTGTTTATTATTGGAATGTACAATTGATGGTACATCTACCCTGGAGGGTAGGCGCTCAGTTTCTTCCTCATTTGCTCTCTTCTAGCTCAAGTGTTTTCCTATCCTCCCATATGGGAGGATATGATATCAATATAATATATATTCCCTTCCCTTCTGGGTAAACATTATACATCTGCTGCATAGATTTTATCTATTGATTCTGGGACTAGAGTTGACTTCTTTAACGGGATTCTCTTCCCTTCCTTCTTGTCTATCCATTCCTGCTCCTCACCTTTCTCTTCATCATTTTTATTCCAACCCTCTTCGTCTCCTTCATCTATTTCTTTTCATTCTAATCCATCCTCCTCAAGCTACTCCCTTTTTCCCTTCTGCCTTTTCCTCGATCCATTTTTCCTCTAACCTCTTCTACTCCTTCACTTAGTCCAAGTCATCTTCCTCATTTGCTCACTGTTTCTCCATCTCCAGCCAGTTCTCCTCCTTTTTCTCCATTTTCTCCTTCTCTAACTTTTCTATTCTTGGTGTTTAACTTTTTGAGCTTTATATCTCTGTGCTTGTCCAACACTGTCTGCTTCTCCGACGCCATTTTTTGACCTAGTTCCACCTCTGCTAGCCGACACGTTTAGTTCTTCCTTCAACTTCCTATCCTCTTCTTGTTCTGTTCAGCTCTCTCTCACTGTCTATATTTCAACTTCAGACTAATCTTCCTTCTATCAATCGATGTGAATATTGCATGTTATATGAATATATTATGGGTTATCTTATAAAATACTTATCTTCCCCCTATAAAGACCCAATGAGCTGACGTGTAGCATTTCCATGGACCAACCGTTACCGCCCAATTGCGTGAAGAACAACAAGTAAGAAAACTCTAGTCGAGAGTGCTCAAATAGAAAATACCCTGAACCCATGCATGTACACACACACACACATACACACACACAGACACACGCGCAAGCACACGCTCTGCCAACTACGCAGTTGACGTAGCGATTGCGCTTGGGCTGCACGACGCCTATGTTATGGGAAATTAAATGTTTAATAACTTTTCTGGATGGACTTTCTTAATCAAACTAATCAAACAGGGTGCGATTATATCATTCATATGTGTGTATTTGCCAAAACACAAGTCTTTAGTATTTGAAATGCGTATTTTGCATATTTATGGCGAAGGGGGCGTGGCATCCAAAATCCAAAAATTACAAAATGTTTGTATTCACAACAGGCATCTGCACAGTGAATTTCATGTCTCAAGCTCTTACGGTACGCAAAAGCAAAGAAAAGTTATCGCAATTTACCGATAGCAAGAGAACGGGATGAGTTATCGAACGGACAGTGCTCATCAAGATAAAGAATGTATGTACTTTATGAGGTCTGTCACGTCTCCTTCTTCATGTTACATATATTTTCACAAAGAGATTATACCCTGATTTCCCATTTTCAATGGGTTCAGGGCACAATGAGTCAGGGATGTGTCGTGCTTCAGGAGAGGCCCAACTACGAGTTCCTGAAGACAATTTGATTATCTAATTCATGGTTTCAAGTGACATTGTTTGGAGCAACAAAAATAGTTCCATATACTAATGCAAATGGTCAACAATACAACTCTACCTTCCTGGCATGATCTCTAGTGGGCTAACTAGCCTGTTTGTGGAGCTATAGATGGGCTAACAACAAATGTTTTTGGGCTAACAACATTGCTTCCAACACTGGCAAAATCATCAATGGGACACTCTATACCAACACTAATTATATCTCAGGCGTAAATAAATATCTAAATATATATATTTTATAAGTACTTTTTACAATATTTAATGATTTAGTCACCGCAACTTGGCTCCATTGGTTGTGCTCTCCCTCTGGCCTACTTGGGTCAGTTGTTAACTTGTATATGGGGGCAGCTATATAACATCGGCTATAGCAATAAACTGTGCTCATCTGAGCACACACTGAATACTGAATAAGAGAGAAATACTAAATGGACGAATGGCAAGCTCAGCTGGGCTATTTGAGGATGCATCGCTAATTATAATCATGATAGGCATACGGAAAAAATATATTTCACTTTATTTTCGACTCATTTCGCAAAAGACCTTGAAGGAGAAGAAGAATAAGAAGAAAGAGAAGAATGTGACGATGTCTACGTATACGTGTCATACATGAAGAAAGGGAAGAGAATCGAGTTAAAGAAGTCAACTCTAGTCCCAGAATCAAGAGATAAAATCTAAGCAGCAGATGTATAATGTTTACCAAGAACGGATGGGAATATATATCAATATGAGAGGATGGGGAAACACTTGAGAGAAGAGGAGAGATGAAGAAACTGAGCTATAATGGAGCTTGTCTACCCTCCAAACATTCTAATAATAAACAAATATTTTTATCGATTACGAATAATCGATACTTTTGAAAACGTTTAATTATGAATTCCAAACTTAAAAAAATTTAAGCCCATGCTTAACGATAACATGAGAATCTACTCAAAGTAGCAATAATGGAGCAGAAAATGCGCTCAGACCTCGAGATGTTACGGGGCTTTAGCATTACATAGTACAATAGTATCAACACTGCCACAACACAAATGAATATTTTGAGCACTTTGAGGAGCCTAGTTTTATCGGCAAAGTAACTTAGGCTTGGTCGAAAGCTAGGTATGCCTATGTGGATCGATATCCCCTGGTTCTTCACTATTTCCGTTAGTTTGTCAAGACGTTTATTACATGTGCAGTTCTTCAGCTTCTTGGTGGCCCTCATTTTTCTCGCCACTACGGTCTTCGAAAGCACACGAATTGTAGCTGTTCGCTTGCGTTTGCTTGGGGTTGCATTGCGATCAGCTTGGGCTGACATCCTAAGCCTAGGAATCAGTTTGGGTACAGCCTTCTCTTTTGTCGCTTGCTCTGACTGAAAATCACAAATCAAAGAGTTAGTCGCGGTTGGCTTCGACAAAGTCGGGTGTAGCCGACTATGCTATACTCGTTCACACCACAAAGAGGATCTAATAGATCTCTAGTTGGACATTTCTGAAAGATCCATTAATCAAAGAGTTAATGGATCAATGGAACACCTTTAGCCTTTAGCCGCATGCATGATTATTTTGATTTTAGATCTACACAGAGTATCTTGGTCGGACGGACGGCGGAGAGACCCTATCTGTGAACGAGCTTACCCGTTTTACACATTGGTTTGCCTTTTCCTTCTTAGCCTGAACATCCTCATCAGCGAATGTGACATGTCGTTCCTTCTTTGTACGTATTGCGGAGCCTACTGCCGGGTACTTCTTCTCCTTAGCAGTGTCCGCTACAGCTGGCTCCCGGGGTGAGTCCCGTATCTGATATATTCTCTCTCGAGCTGTGGGCATGCCACAACTCCAGTTCGAACGTTCATCACTATCAGTTGCGTACATTTTGGGAATCCCCAAGAACTTTAATTATTTATTATCCGAAAATTATAATTTTTTTACATGTGTTATGCTTGTGATTCCTTTTATAACTGAGCCCTGATGTATATTTGAAAATACATGTGTGCGTGTGAGTCCATATGAGGCTACTAGATTGCTCTCTATTTGCTTAAGGAGGAAATCTAGCTGAACAGCGTTTCAAAGTCACAATAGACGTGCAGCTTTAAAGCCCAGTAGAGGAAGTACTTGACCAACAAAGACGAGTACGAAGCTTTATAGGTGGGAGTATACGATTGGGTAAGTGTACAAGCTCTGTTCTTTAAATCTGAAAATGGGGGGATGAGATGAATTAAATGAATATTGAAAGGATAAAAAGAATTTTCCTATCAAGTATAGAAATTTCTTATCAAGGAGTCCCTCAGAAGATTTTAAATTTTAAATACATATTTCTATGGTATAAAATATATGTATTTAAAACTTCATTAACTTATTATCCTCACCAGTTAACACTTATCTTCTATTATGACTTTGAAACTCTGTTCAGCGAGATTTCCTCCTTAAGCAAATAGAGAGCAATCTAGTAGCCTCATATGGACCCACACGCACACATGTATTTTCAAATATATATCAGGGCTCAGTTATTAAAGGAATCACAAGCATAACACATGTACAAAAATTATAATTTTCGGATAATAAATAATTTATGTTATTGGGTTTTCCAAAATGTACGCAACTGATAGTGATGATGGTGGACGTTCGAACTGGAGATGTGGCATGCCAACAGCTCGAGAAAGAATATATCAGATACGGGACTCACCCCGGCAGCCAGCTGTAGCGGACACGGCTAAGGAGAAGAAGTACCCGGCAGTAGGCTCCGCAATACGTACAAAGAAGGAACGACATGTCACATTCGCTGATGAGGATGTTCAGGCTAAGAAGGAAAAGGCAAACCAATGTGTAAAACGGGTAAGCTCGTTCACAGATATTGTCTCTCCGCCGTCCCTCCGACCAAGATACTCTGTGTAGACGTAAATAGCATAGTCGGCTACACCCGACTTTGTCGAAGCCAACCGCGACTAACTCTTTGATTTGTGATTTTCAGTCAGAGCAACCGACAAAAGAGAAGGCTGTACCCAAACTGATTCCTAGGCTTAGGATGTCATCCCAAGCTGATCGCAATGCAACCCCAAGCAAACGCAAGCGAACAGCTACAATTCGTGTGCTTTCGAAGACCGTGGTGGCAAGAAGAATGAGGGCCATCAAGAAGCTCAAGTACTGCACATGTAATAAACGTCTTGACAAACTAACGGAAATAGTGAAGAACCAGGGGATATCGATCCACATAACCTTACCTAGCTGTCGACCTAACCTAACTTACTTTGCCGATAAGATAACTAACAACGTCCTCAAACTATTCATTTTTTTCATATGTGTTGTGGCAGTGATACTATTGTACTATGTAATGGTAAAGCCCCGTCGCATATCGATTGCTCAACGTATCATATGCAGTATCATTTCAACTTTCAGTAGTTTTACATGTTACCCTTGAAAGTGGGTTTAAATTTTTTCAAGTTTGGAATTCATAATTAAACGTTTTCAAAAGTATCGATTATTCGTAATCGATAAAAATATTTGTTTATTATTGGAATGTACAATTGATGGTACATCTACCCTGGAGGGTAGGCGCTCAGTTTCTTCCTCATTTGCTCTCTTCTAGCTCAAGTGTTTTCCTATCCTCCCATATGGGAGGATATGATATCAATATAATATATATTCCCTTCCCTTCTGGGTAAACATTATACATCTGCTGCATAGATTTTATCTATTGATTCTGGGACTAGAGTTGACTTCTTTAACGGGATTCTCTTCCCTTCCTTCTTGTCTATCCATTCCTGCTCCTCACCTTTCTCTTCATCATTTTTATTCCAACCCTCTTCGTCTCCTTCATCTATTTCTTTTCATTCTAATCCATCCTCCTCAATCTACTCCCTTTTCCCTTCTGCCTTTTCCTCGATCCATTTTTCCGTTAACCTCTTCTTCTCCTTCACTTAGTCCAAGTCATCTTCCTTTTGCTCACTGTTTCTCCATCTCCAGCCAGCTCTCCTCCTTTTCCTCCTTCTCTAACTTTTCTATTCTTGGTGTTTAACTTTTTGAGCTTTATATCTCTGTGCTTGTCCAACACTGTCTGCTTCTCCGACGCCATTTTTTGACCTAGTTCCACCTCTGCTAGCCGACACGTTTAGTTCTTCCTTCAACTTCCTATCCTCTTCTTGTTCTGTTCAGCTCTCTCTCACTGTCTATATTTCAACTTCAGACTAATCTTCCTTCTATCAATCGATGTGAATATTGCATGTTATATGAATATATTATGGGTTATCTTATAAAATACTTATCTTCCCCCTATAAAGACCCAATGAGCTGACGTGTAGCATTTCCATGGACCAACCGTTACCGCCCAATTGCGTGAAGAACAACAAGTAAGAAAACTCTAGTCGAGAGTGCTCAAATAGAAAATACCCTGAACCCATGCATGTACACACACACACACATACACACACACAGACACACGCGCAAGCACACGCTCTGCCAACTACGCAGTTGACGTAGCGATTGCGCTTGGGCTGCACGACGCCTATGTTATGGGAAATTAAATGTTTAATAACTTTTCTGGATGGACTTTCTTAATCAAACTAATCAAACAGGGTGCGATTATATCATTCATATGTGTGTATTTGCCAAAACACAAGTCTTTAGTATTTGAAATGCGTATTTTGCATATTTATGGCGAAGGGGGGCGTGGCATCCAAAATCCAAAAATTACAAAATGTTTGTATTCACAACAGGCATCTGCACAGTGAATTTCATGTCTCAAGCTCTTACGGTACGCAAAAGCAAAGAAAAGTTATCGCAATTTACCGATAGCAAGAGAACGGGATGAGTTATCGAACGGACAGTGCTCATCAAGATAAAGAATGTATATACTTTATGAGGTCTGTCACGTCTCCTTCTTCATGTTACATACATTTTCACAAAGAGATTATACCCTGATTTCCCATTTTCAATGGGTTCAGGGCACAATGAGTCAGGGATGTGTCGTGCTTCAGGAGAGGCCCAACTACGAGTTCCTGAAGACAATTTGATTATCTAATTCATGGTTTCAAGTGACATTGTTTGGAGCAACAAAAATAGTTCCATATACTAATGCAAATGGTCAACAATACAACTCTACCTTCCTGGCATGATCTCTAGTGGGCTAACTAGCCTGTTTGTGGAGCTATAGATGGGCTAACAACAAATGTTTTTGGGCTAACAACATTGCTTCCAACACTGGCAAAATCATCAATGGGACACTCTATACCAACACTAATTATATCTCAGGCGTAAATAAATATCTATATATATATATTTTATAAGTACTTTTTACAATATTTAATGATTTAGTCACCGCAACTTGGCTCCATTGGTTGTGCTCTCCCTCTGGCCTACTTGGGTCAGTTGTTAACTTGTATATGGGGGCAGCTATATAACATCGGCTATAGCAATAAACTGTGCTCATCTGAGCACACACTGAATACTGAATAAGAGAGAAATACTAAATGGACGAATGGCAAGCTCAGCTGGGCTATTTGAGGATGCATCGCTAATTATAATCATGATAGGCATACGGAAAAAATATATTTCACTTTATTTTCGACTCATTTCGCAAAAGACCTTGAAGGAGAAGAAGAATAAGAAGAAAGAGAAGAATGTGACGATGTCTACGTATACGTGTCATACATGAAGAAAGGGAAGAGAATCGAGTTAAAGAAGTCAACTCTAGTCCCAGAATCAAGAGATAAAATCTAAGCAGCAGATGTATAATGTTTACCAAGAACGGATGGGAATATATATCAATATGAGAGGATGGGGAAACACTTGAGAGAAGAGGAGAGATGAAGAAACTGAGCTATAATGGAGCTTGTCTACCCTCCAAACATTCTAATAATAAACAAATATTTTTATCGATTACGAATAATCGATACTTTTGAAAACGTTTAATTATGAATTCCAAACTTAAAAAAAATTTAAGCCCATGCTTAACGATAACATGAGAATCTACTCAAAGTAGCAATAATGGAGCAGAAAATGCGCTCAGACCTCGAGATGTTACGGGGCTTTAGCATTACATAGTACAATAGTATCAACACTGCCACAACACAAATGAATATTTTGAGCACTTTGAGGAGCCTAGTTTTATCGGCAAAGTAACTTAGGCTTGGTCGAAAGCTAGGTATGCCTATGTGGATCGATATCCCCTGGTTCTTCACTATTTCCGTTAGTTTGTCAAGACGTTTATTACATGTGCAGTTCTTCAGCTTCTTGGTGGCCCTCATTTTTCTCGCCACTACGGTCTTCGAAAGCACACGAATTGTAGCTGTTCGCTTGCGTTTGCTTGGGGTTGCATTGCGATCAGCTTGGGCTGACATCCTAAGCCTAGGAATCAGTTTGGGTACAGCCTTCTCTTTTGTCGCTTGCTCTGACTGAAAATCACAAATCAAAGAGTTAGTCGCGGTTGGCTTCGACAAAGTCGGGTGTAGCCGACTATGCTATACTCGTTCACACCACAAAGAGGATCTAATAGATCTCTAGTTGGACATTTCTGAAAGATCCATTAATCAAAGAGTTAATGGATCAATGGAACACCTTTAGCCTTTAGCCGCATGCATGATTATTTTGATTTTAGATCTACACAGAGTATCTTGGTCGGACGGACGGCGGAGAGACCCTATCTGTGAACGAGCTTACCCGTTTTACACATTGGTTTGCCTTTTCCTTCTTAGCCTGAACATCCTCATCAGCGAATGTGACATGTCGTTCCTTCTTTGTACGTATTGCGGAGCCTACTGCCGGGTACTTCTTCTCCTTAGCAGTGTCCGCTACAGCTGGCTCCCGGGGTGAGTCCCGTATCTGATATATTCTCTCTCGAGCTGTGGGCATGCCACAACTCCAGTTCGAACGTTCATCACTATCAGTTGCGTACATTTTGGGAATCCCCAAGAACTTTAATTATTTATTATCCGAAAATTATAATTTTTTTACATGTGTTATGCTTGTGATTCCTTTTATAACTGAGCCCTGATGTATATTTGAAAATACATGTGTGCGTGTGAGTCCATATGAGGCTACTAGATTGCTCTCTATTTGCTTAAGGAGGAAATCTAGCTGAACAGCGTTTCAAAGTCACAATAGACGTGCAGCTTTAAAGCCCAGTAGAGGAAGTACTTGACCAACAAAGACGAGTACGAAGCTTTATAGGTGGGAGTATACGATTGGGTAAGTGTACAAGCTCTGTTCTTTAAATCTGAAAATGGGGGGATGAGATGAATTAAATGAATATTGAAAGGATAAAAAGAATTTTCCTATCAAGTATAGAAATTTCTTATCAAGGAGTCCCTCAGAAGATTTTAAATTTTAAATACATATTTCTATGGTATAAAATATATGTATTTAAAACTTCATTAACTTATTATCCTCACCAGTTAACACTTATCTTCTATTATGACTTTGAAACTCTGTTCAGCGAGATTTCCTCCTTAAGCAAATAGAGAGCAATCTAGTAGCCTCATATGGACCCACACGCACACATGTATTTTCAAATATATATCAGGGCTCAGTTATTAAAGGAATCACAAGCATAACACATGTACAAAAATTATAATTTTCGGATAATAAATAATTTATGTTATTGGGTTTTCCAAAATGTACGCAACTGATAGTGATGATGGTGGACGTTCGAACTGGAGATGTGGCATGCCAACAGCTCGAGAAAGAATATATCAGATACGGGACTCACCCCGGCAGCCAGCTGTAGCGGACACGGCTAAGGAGAAGAAGTACCCGGCAGTAGGCTCCGCAATACGTACAAAGAAGGAACGACATGTCACATTCGCTGATGAGGATGTTCAGGCTAAGAAGGAAAAGGCAAACCAATGTGTAAAACGGGTAAGCTCGTTCACAGATAGGGTCTCTCCGCCGTCCGTCCGACCAAGATACTCTGTGTAGATCTAAAATCAAAATAATCATGCATGCGGCTAAAGGCTAAAGGTGTTCCATTGATCCATTAACTCTTTGATTAATGGATCTTTCAGAAATGTCCAACTAGAGATCTATTAGATCCTCTTTGTGGTGTGAACGAGTATAGCATAGTCGGCTACACCCGACTTTGTCGAAGCCAACCGCGACTAACTCTTTGATTTGTGATTTTCAGTCAGAGCAAGCGACAAAAGAGAAGGCTGTACCCAAACTGATTCCTAGGCTTAGGATGTCAGCCCAAGCTGATCGCAATGCAACCCCAAGCAAACGCAAGCGAACAGCTACAATTCGTGTGCTTTCGAAGACCGTAGTGGCGAGAAAAATGAGGGCCACCAAGAAGCTGAAGAACTGCACATGTAATAAACGTCTTGACAAACTAACGGAAATAGTGAAGAACCAGGGGATATCGATCCACATAGGCATACCTAGCTTTCGACCAAGCCTAAGTTACTTTGCCGATAAAACTAGGCTCCTCAAAGTGCTCAAAATATTCATTTGTGTTGTGGCAGTGTTGATACTATTGTACTATGTAATGCTAAAGCCCCGTAACATCTCGAGGTCTGAGCGCATTTTCTGCTCCATTATTGCTACTTTGAGTAGATTCTCATGTTATCGTTAAGCATGGGCTTAAATTTTTTTTAAGTTTGGAATTCATAATTAAACGTTTTCAAAAGTATCGATTATTCGTAATCGATAAAAATATTTGTTTATTATTAGAATGTTTGGAGGGTAGACAAGCTCCATTATAGCTCAGTTTCTTCATCTCTCCTCTTCTCTCAAGTGTTTCCCCATCCTCTCATATTGATATATATTCCCATCCGTTCTTGGTAAACATTATACATCTGCTGCTTAGATTTTATCTCTTGATTCTGGGACTAGAGTTGACTTCTTTAACTCGATTCTCTTCCCTTTCTTCATGTATGACACGTATACGTAGACATCGTCACATTCTTCTCTTTCTTCTTATTCTTCTTCTCCTTCAAGGTCTTTTGCGAAATGAGTCGAAAATAAAGTGAAATATATTTTTTCCGTATGCCTATCATGATTATAATTAGCGATGCATCCTCAAATAGCCCAGCTGAGCTTGCCATTCGTCCATTTAGTATTTCTCTCTTATTCAGTATTCAGTGTGTGCTCAGATGAGCACAGTTTATTGCTATAGCCGATGTTATATAGCTGCCCCCATATACAAGTTAACAACTGACCCAAGTAGGCCAGAGGGAGAGCACAACCAATGGAGCCAAGTTGCGGTGACTAAATCATTAAATATTGTAAAAAGTACTTATAAAATATATATATTTAGATATTTATTTACGCCTGAGATATAATTAGTGTTGGTATAGAGTGTCCCATTGATGATTTTGCCAGTGTTGGAAGCAATGTTGTTAGCCCAAAAACATTTGTTGTTAGCCCATCTATAGCTCCACAAACAGGCTAGTTAGCCCACTAGAGATCATGCCAGGAAGGTAGAGTTGTATTGTTGACCATTTGCATTAGTATATGGAACTATTTTTGTTGCTCCAAACAATGTCACTTGAAACCATGAATTAGATAATCAAATTGTCTTCAGGAACTCGTAGTTGGGCCTCTCCTGAAGCACGACACATCCCTGACTCATTGTGCCCTGAACCCATTGAAAATGGGAAATCAGGGTATAATCTCTTTGTGAAAATGTATGTAACATGAAGAAGGAGACGTGACAGACCTCATAAAGTACATACATTCTTTATCTTGATGAGCACTGTCCGTTCGATAACTCATCCCGTTCTCTTGCTATCGGTAAATTGCGATAACTTTTCTTTGCTTTTGCGTACCGTAAGAGCTTGAGACATGAAATTCACTGTGCAGATGCCTGTTGTGAATACAAACATTTTGTAATTTTTGGATTTTGGATGCCACGCCCCCTTCGCCATAAATATGCAAAATACGCATTTCAAATACTAAAGACTTGTGTTTTGGCAAATACACACATATGAATGATATAATCGCACCCTGTTTGATTAGTTTGATTAAGAAAGTCCATCCAGAAAAGTTATTAAACATTTAATTTCCCATAACATAGGCGTCGTGCAGCCCAAGCGCAATCGCTACGTCAACTGCGTAGTTGGCAGAGCGTGTGCTTGCGCGTGTGTCTGTGTGTGTGTATGTGTGTGTGTGTGTGTACATGCATGGGTTCAGGGTATTTTCTATTTGAGCACTCTCGACTAGAGTTTTCTTACTTGTTGTTCTTCACGCAATTGGGCGGTAACGGTTGGTCCATGGAAATGCTACACGTCAGCTCATTGGGTCTTTATAGGGGGAAGATAAGTATTTTATAAGATAACCCATAATATATTCATATAACATGCAATATTCACATCGATTGATAGAAGGAAGATTAGTCTGAAGTTGAAATATAGACAGTGAGAGAGAGCTGAACAGAACAAGAAGAGGATAGGAAGTTGAAGGAAGAACTAAACGTGTCGGCTAGCAGAGGTGGAACTAGGTCAAAAAATGGCGTCGGAGAAGCAGACAGTGTTGGACAAGCACAGAGATATAAAGCTCAAAAAGTTAAACACCAAGAATAGAAAAGTTAGAGAAGGAGGAAAAGGAGGAGAGCTGGCTGGAGATGGAGAAACAGTGAGCAAATGAGGAAGATGACTTGGACTAAGTGAAGGAGAAGAAGAGGTTAACGGAAAAATGGATCGAGGAAAAGGCAGAAGGGAAAAGGGAGTAGATTGAGGAGGATGGATTAGAATGAAAAGAAATAGATGAAGGAGACGAAGAGGGTTGGAATAAAAATGATGAAGAGAAAGGTGAGGAGCAGGAATGGATAGACAAGAAGGAAGGGAAGAGAATCCCGTTAAAGAAGTCAACTCTAGTCCCAGAATCAATAGATAAAATCTATGCAGCAGATGTATAATGTTTACCCAGAAGGGAAGGGAATATATATTATATTGATATCATATCCTCCCATATGGGAGGATAGGAAAACACTTGAGCTAGAAGAGAGCAAATGAGGAAGAAACTGAGCGCCTACCCTCCAGGGTAGATGTACCATCAATTGTACATTCCAATAATAAACAAATATTTTTATCGATTACGAATAATCGATACTTTTGAAAACGTTTAATTATGAATTCCAAACTTGAAAAAATTTAAACCCACTTTCAAGGGTAACATGTAAAACTACTGAAAGTTGAAATGATACTGCATATGATACGTTGAGCAATCGATATGCGACGGGGCTTTACCATTACATAGTACAATAGTATCACTGCCACAACACATATGAAAAAAATGAATAGTTTGAGGACGTTGTTAGTTATCTTATCGGCAAAGTAAGTTAGGTTAGGTCGACAGCTAGGTATGCCTATGTGGATCGATATCCCCTGGTTCTTCACTATTTCCGTTAGTTTGTCAAGACGTTTATTACATGTGCAGTACTTGAGCTTCTTGATGGCCCTCATTCTTCTTGCCACCACGGTCTTCGAAAGCACACGAATTGTAGCTGTTCGCTTGCGTTTGCTTGGGGTTGCATTGCGATCAGCTTGGGCTGACATCCTAAGCCTAGGAATCAGTTTGGGTACAGCCTTCTCTTTTGTCGGTTGCTCTGACTGAAAATCACAAATCAAAGAGTTAGTCGCGGTTGGCTTCGACGAAGTCGGGTGTAGCCGACTATGCTATACTCGTTCACACCACAAAGAGGATCTAATAGATCTCTAGTTGGACATTTCTGAAAGATCCATGAATCAAAGAGTTAATGGATCAATGGAACACCTTTAGCCTTTAGCCGCATGCATGATTATTTTGATTATAGATCTACACAGAGTATCTTGGTCGGACGGACGGCGGAGAGACCCTATCTGTGAACGAGCTTACCCGTTTTACACATTGGTTTGCCTTTTCCTTCTTAGCCTGAACATCCTCATCAGCGAATGTGACATGTCGTTCCTTCTTTGTACGTATTGCGGAGCCTACTGCCGGGTACTTCTTCTCCTTAGCAGTGTCCGCTACAGCTGGCTCCCGGGGTGAGTCCCGTATCTGATATATTCTCTCTCGAGCTGTGGGCATGCCACAACTCCAGTTCGAACGTTCATCACTATCAGTTGCGTACATTTTGGGAATCCCCAAGAACTTTAATTATTTATTATCCGAAAATTATAATTTTTTTACATGTGTTATGCTTGTGATTCCTTTTATAACTGAGCCCTGATGTATATTTGAAAATACATGTGTGCGTGTGAGTCCATATGAGGCTACTAGATTTCTCTCTATTTGCTTAAGGAGGAAATCCAGGTGAACAGAGTTTCACCCAGTATAGGAAGTACTTGACCAATCGGACGAATGCATTGATTCGTTTTATTATGTGAATTTATTCTGATGATTGAAGTTTCTTATGGAAAGGAAAGTCCTTGTATATGATATAGTAATCAAATATCGATAATAAAGCTTGTCTAACGGTGCGTTGGCAAAGTGATCTGAGAGCAATATATATAATATATAAGTCTCATATTAGTATTGGGTATTGCATATATATTGATATGGAATAGTATGTAGTTAGTATTCGAAAACCTACTTAGAAGAACTTCACTTTCAACGGACTGTATCATCTATATGATATACTGATCTATAAAAGCATCGATATATCGATACATTGATCGATATGTATGAGATACAGCAACTCAGATGTCCTGTACACACTAACTAAACATTTGATATGAATAATCTTCTAATCTAATCTCAAGTTGAGTGGGCTGGAGCCAATAGCAAAGTTGAATGCATTTCAAACTGTGACTCAGATAAATATGTGGGCGTGGCTTGAGTCCCATCCCACTTCGCCTCATCAGAAAGTAATCAAAATCATAACGAATATGCGAACAGAGTATCAAAATCACAAAGTGTTCGGATGCGCGTACAGCTTGCAGCCCAAACAAAAGCGTCGATAAATAGCGATGCAGCCAACAAAAAGAAGAGAGAAGAAAATAAAACAGTAAAGTTAAAAACGAAAAATAATCGACTTATTTGATTTATGAGCGCATCATTGTCGCATAATCGTAATCAAAATAAGTAGCTGAAGGCTGGCTATACCCAGCCCCATCCCAATCCCAATCTCAGTCCCAATCCCAGCCCCCAGCGTTGAGGGAAATTGAAACTCAACCTAATTGCGGGAAATTTACAACGCAACTTAACAGCTGACAGATTTCGGCTCTCGCTTGGGGTTTTTGTTTGCATCAGCGGCGAGGAAGTGGGAGAGTGCGAGTGGGAGGGGCAGCGGGAGTTGCCTTTGTGAAAGGTTTTTCTTTTCTTTTTCTACTCGTTCAACTAGTGAGTAAAGGGTATATTAGCGCTGAATTTTTATGTCTGTCTTGGAATAGTTGACCCTAAAAAAGTTATTTTATAAGTCCTGTACTAAGGTCTAGGGCTGCCAAGGACACAAGCTGTTATTAGCAGAAGAAGAAAAACACTCAAAAGACTGATGTTAGAAGTCAATACTACTTAAACGTAAGTAAAACAAACACAGGGTATCTGTCAGGCTAGTCAAGTGACAGAATCTTGGCACTAATATGTAGGAAGAATGACACTATGCCCGTATACTATATATAGTTATCCATTAGTTATCCATATATATATATATATATATATATATATATATATATATATATATATATATATATATATATATATATATATATATATATATATATAAATTGAGAAGCTAGAAGCCAGTATGCCTTAAACAGCAGTAAAAGACAGGGTATCTAAAAGTCATATAATAGAATATTAATAGCATCATGTGTTAAGGGTAAGACTATGTGTATTAAAAAAACAGAATAACCAATACGCTTTAAATGGTGTAGAATACAGGGTATCTGTAAAGCTAGTCTTGGCAATAGTATGTAGGCAGAGGAATATATATACATCCCAAAGGCAGAATATAATAGCCAATATCCCTTAAATAGCAGTAAAGCAGGGTATCTGCCAGTCGTGGAAATAGCATGTAAAGCAGAAGACTATGTCTATGGCTATGTCTATCTCTAAAGGCTGGAGTTACACATTAATATTCCCCAAGCAAAAGTAAATTACAGAGTATGGGCTAGTCATGTAGTATGAAGAAGAAGGCAAAAACACGGGGTATCTGCTTGTCGAGTGAAACTTAACACTATCATGAACCCGTATCAGGCAGTCGGTCACGCCCGACCACAATATTCAAAATTTATTTTTTCCTTTTTTTTCCTTTTGGGGGTGGGGGAGGGTATTCATAAATCTTGGCAGACGCTCATAATTCATGCAGCACTCCACGATTGGCAGGCCCGATGGGCGGAGGGATTTGCTCGGGGTGTGGGCGCTTTCTTGGCAATAAGCTCAACTTGCGTTCTTACCAATGACAACGCGCTGAGCAGAGTGAAAAAGAAAACCAACCAAAAGTTGTGGGTGGGGCCTTAAGGGTTAGGGCAGGGGGAGAGGCTGCGGGGTGGCAGGTGGGGGAGGTGGGATGGAGTTTAGCTGAACAAACAATGCAAAAAACGAATTTCTTTACTCTGGCCATATTTCTTCCTACGGCAGACAAGTTGTTAAGTGCGCCTGAGCGTGATGACAACTTAAAGCGGAATTCTTTGAATTGATAGATTTGTTTATTTATGGTCAATTTTCTGGTGTTCGAGTTTTGATTGTTACATAAAATGCATTTCCTGATCAAATGACAACAACAAAGCACATATCTAATTTTCATATATATCATAATATCAAATCAGAAATCGGCCCTATTAATTTTAAAAGTTTTAAAAATTTCAAATTTATTACGCGGCAACAAAATTAGCGCCATCTAACGACGTACATGCAGCTGGCGCCATCTAGCGAGCATATAACAATTACAAGCGCCATCTAACGAGCATAAAACAATTACAGCCGCCATCTAACGAGAAAGTGCATTTAGTTCCATTTTCTTACAATTGCTGCGCAACTCCCTGTAAGGGGGACGCAGCGTTGCTCAACTATCGATAAGTTTTTGCGCAATTTTCTTTAAATCAAAGCGCTATTCGCACCACTAGTGTTAACCGTTATTGAGCCATTTTTCGCAAACTCATTTAGTTCGCCTTTTTTCGTTTTGCGCGCTTCGTCCGCCATGTATTTGTCACTTATCATTTCCATATTGTTTAACTGTGTGCGTGTGGGTCGCAGCGCCATTGACGACAATTGCCCAGCTCTCACAAATGGCGACATCTTATCACAGACGCAGTTGCTCGATCGCCTCACACATGGCTGCCGTTATGATCGGCTCGAGCGTCCCGTCACCTACACCGAGGATGGGACACGCCAGCCCGTGGATGTGTACATGCGCGCCTACATCTATTTCGTGCAGAATCTGGAGGCGCACGACTTGCAGTTCAAGATATTTGCCCTGCTGCAAATGCGCTACCTGGATCCCCGTCTAAATTTCCGCCACGTGGCGCCCAAGCGTTTGCAGCCCATTTTGGGGGAACAGCGACTGCGCGACTCCATCTGGCTGCCACACATATTTCTGGCCAACGAGCGGGACTCAAGCATATTGGGCAAGTCGCTGAACCTTTGCTACTGCAATCCCTTCCAGGATAACCAATTTCTATGCACTTTCAGGCACCAAGGAGAAGGACATTTTAACGTCCATATCGCCTGATGGCACCGTAATTGTCTCCTCGCGCATTAAGGCCACCCTCTACTGTTGGCTGAATCTCAAGAAATTTCCATTCGATGAGCAGTACTGCTCCACAGTGTTGGAGAGCTGGATGTACAACACATCCGAGCTGGTGCTGCATTGGGAACAGAAGCGACCCATTACCTACGACCCGGCACTGCACTTAACCGAGTTCCTACTGCAGCGCTCCTGGTCCAACGAGACCGTGATCAATGCGGACTTGAGCGACCTGCGCCACGGCGCCTTTGCCGGCAATTACAGCTCGCTGAGCTTTACTGTTCATCTGACGCGCGTGGTGGGTTTCTACCTGATGGACTACTTTCTGCCTTCGATGCTGATTGTGGCCATCTCATGGGTATCCTTCTGGCTGCAGGCGGATCAGGCGCCGCCTCGCATCACCCTGGGCACCAGCACAATGCTAACATTCATAACCCTAGCATCGGCACAAGGTAACTAAACTGTATAATGTTTTAGTTCAGTTCAATTGCTAAAGCTCTACCTTTTGCAATGCAGGCAAAACCCTACCCAAGGTCAGTTATATAAAAGTGTCCGAGGTTTGGTTCCTGGGGTGCACGATCTTCATATTCGGCAGCATGCTGGAGTTTGCCTTTGTGAACAGCATTTGGCGACGCAAACACAACGTGCCCATCAGGAAGCTCAATAGCCGCCACATCCTTAAGTCGACGCTGTCGCCCCATTTGCTGCGCCGACGCAGCCACGCGCGCTCCCGCTCCTTTTCGGGCATCTTGCGGCAGATGGACAGCAGTTCGCTGGGCGGCAATCAACCGTTCAACAACTATTTGACCGTCAACTTGCCGATCACGACTATCACAGAGGGCCAGGTGATGAACCAGCAAGCAGATCCAAAGCGCAAGGGCAGCCTCGATATGCTGAGCGGCGGCACAAGCGCCAATAATCGCAAGCTGGATGTGAACTTTGTAGAGAGTGCTTTGGGTGCGGCTGCTTCAACAGCGACTGCTTCAGTCTCTAATGCGGTCAGCATGGAGCTGCCCGACTTTAGCAGCAATAACAATTTGTTGGGCGAGGAGTTCAGTCATGAGGAACAGATTGCTTCAACTGGCTGGACAACTCTCACACCTCAAGAGATTGCCATATGGATTGATAACCGTGCCCGTTTCATGTTTCCCCTGGCATTTTTAGTCTTTAATTTCTTTTTTTGGTCATTCGTTTATTGTATTTGAGGCGCTGTGTCGTTATTTTTATTTAAATTCAAATTTTATGTTTTTAGCAATTGTTTATTTTTATGTTCGTTTTGATTAAATTGTAAACGTTTTGAATTCAAAAGACGCGCGCTGTTTTTGGTACACTGAAACCCAGTGTTAGTTAACTACAAAGGTCTTTTTATTCGTTCTGTGAACAGAGATGGCAGCTTGTTGGTCTACAACGCAATGCAGCCTGTGTTCGAGCAGTGCCGCTATACTGTCGACTGGCTTCATTTTTTTTCTTCCAACACACATAAGCGTACACACACAACTAAACAATAACATCGGGGCCCCAAAAACGCTCGTTCGCTCGCGACCGACGACGACGGACGAAAAACCTTCGTCGTGTGAATGGTAAATGAAAAAAAGCGAAAAAAAAGTAAAGTGCAGTTTTAACCCTACGCCAAAATAAAAAGGAGAAAAAAACTGCATAGAAATTAAGCAACAAAAACATCGCAAGCGAGTGCAAGTGGCAAACATAAACAACAGCAAGAACAAGAACTAAACAAACGCAGATTGTTGTCTCTGTGTGCGTGCGCTAACGTGAGTTCGAGTGTGTGTGAGTGTGTGTATGTTACACTGTGTTGTTATTGCATTGGTTAAAAAAAGAACACAAGGCAATTAAAGCTTTTCGGATGCGTGTAAATGCTAACCGGTAAAGTTAGCCGATCCCACGCCCCTTGCCGCTACATGGGCATCGCCAAACAAAAACAACAGCAGCAGACGCCGCATCAACAGCAGCAGCAGAAGAAACAATAACAATACCGCAAGACACAGCGAGCACGTTGTCCTGCCCCTGCCGCCAAACTGGAGCAGAGCCATGGACACCATTTGTAGGCTGTGTTTTCAGACAGCAACGGTAAGTGCAAGAAAGAATTAAAAGCGTAACTAATATATTCACATGTACGCATAAACATACCCACTCACATATGTGTATGTGTGTATTTAG
Source organism: Drosophila peninsularis (assembly GCA_035047485.1). Lineage (NCBI taxonomy): Eukaryota > Metazoa > Arthropoda > Insecta > Diptera > Drosophilidae > Drosophila > Drosophila peninsularis. Next base: position 11,637,494 of record JAWNPN010000028.1, read on the forward strand.
TTAGCGGGCGCAACAAGCAACGCACTTTTTATTTTGTTATTTCTATTGATTTTTTGTATCTTTTTGTTGTGTGCTGGGGGAGGGGGGTGGGGAAAGCGATAAAAATTGAATTTGTGCGCGGATTTTGCACTGCTGCCGCTGCCGCTTCTTTTTGTTGCTATTAACGCTGGCGCTGCTACTGCTGCACCGTCTTCGGCAATTGGGTGGGGGTTGAAAAGCGCGCGCAGAACATGGCGCGACCCCAAAGGCAAAAGTTTGGCTCGCGCACACGCACACAAGCACACATGCTCACATACATGTATTTATGCATGTATACACAGCGTGTGTGTGCGTGTGTTTTGTTGCCTCCATGCCCGCCCTGCCCCCAACTATTGCGGTCGTTTATTTTTAGCCAACTCAGCCAAAGTTGCTCAAGCCGCCAACTTGAAAATAAAATTTAAAAAATAAATAAATTTAAAAAAAAAAAAAATATATATATATATATATATATATATATATATATATATGTATATATATATAAGCATATGTATATACAATGTACATACAGATAGCGAAAAAAAAAATTTTTTACATTTCGTTTGCGCGCTGCTTTTCATTTCGACTCCTTTTCAACAAGAGCACAAAACGAAATAATATGAAATAAAACAAAATGACAAAAATTCCGCTAAGATTACAGCGGCGTGCGCTGCAAGGGGTACAAGCTCAGCGTTCGGGCGAAGAAGCTCATCCCCAACGCAGCCACAGCCCTGCTTTAAGGCGGTGTACAGCGCAACGTGTGTGCACACACACACACACACACACACACATGCACAAATTGAAGATCGGCAGCAACAATTGTTGCTGTAAGCGTAGCTTTCTGACATCAGATTCGTGGTACCCCGTGCAACGACGCCACTGTGCCGTTCACGGCAAAACAAAACAAAAACGAAAGAATAACAACGATGTAGTGGGGAAAAAAAACATGAAATGAAAACAACAAACCAACGCTGTCGTCAGTGTATATGTGTATGTGTTGTTGTTATTGTTTGGTGCTGGCATTTCGGGGCGCACGTGTGTGTGTGTGTGCATATAATACACATGTATGTATATATTGGTGTGTATGTATGTGTGTACAACTGAGTGCGAGAGCTCCTTGGTTGTTATTATTAGGAGATGACGATGGAGGGGGAGCAGTGGAGTCTGCTTTAAAAAAAAATACGAAAAAAAAAACAAGCTTTATTATGTATCATATTTTTTTTAGATTTTGTTACCAACACACTTTCTTTTCTTGCTTTTTCAATCGTGCACGCCAATTGGAGTCTCATTTCTAATGATCTCTTATTTCTCTCTCTTTCTGTGTTTGCTCTAATTACAGTTATTCCAAGTGCCCGGCTATAGCATACCCACGTGCGTGCGCTGCTCGGAACAGTTGACAAGCAATTCGAACTTCCATCAGGCGGTGCGCGTTCAGGACGGTGCAGCAGCCTCTGTAGCGGCCGCTGCGGTAGCTGCTGCCGCTGCCGCATCAACAGTAGCCAGTGAGAGCGACGCGGTGGCGGCACAGCTGACTAACGGCAGCGCTGTAGCCGCTGTGCTGCAGTTGCAGCAACAACAGCAGCAGCAGCAGCAACAACAACAACAACAACAGCAGCAGCAGCAGCAGCAGCAACAACAACAACAATTGCAATCATCAAGTTCTTCCGAGAATCTACAATCGCAGGACGATTCTGAAGATGTAAGTGTGAGCAGATGAGCGAGTGAGTGAGTAAAAGAGAAAATGCGAGCTAATAGAATATTTCAACAGTGTTGAATAACGGCACAGACACGCACACATACACTCGCAAAATAACTGCAATATGCCTGGCGTTGCACTTGTCCATTGCTGTCTTGTTATTTTTTTTTTTATTCTTTTTCTTCCCCTATACTGCAGATTACACTGGCAGTGAATACATGTATATGTATGTATGTATGTATGTATACATGCATGTTTTTAAATATATATGTATGTATATATGTATATATATATATATACATATATATATATATATATATATATATATGTACATACATTCATAGTTCGTTTCCTTCTTCTTTTGCTTGCTTCTTTATGCCTTGCTTGTCCCTTTCTTTTTCACACCGCTGCAATGAGAATATTGGCAACAGCAGCAACAACAACAGCAACATCAACAGAAAATGCTCTACATATTTTCAGTATGCGTATTCGGGCATCACAAGTGACCATACACGACATGGCACCAGAAACCAGAAACACATTGTATAAACATGGACTTGTTTTATTTACTGTTTATAACTATAAAATTCATGGAAATAAATTGGCGAACTTTCTGCTTAATCGACTTATAAACAGCTCAACGGGGAATACGACACTTTGTTGCTAGCCAAGAGCTACATGCGTGAATGCAGGGTATGCGCACTTCGCCTTCGCCGACTCTTGTTGTCCATTTTCTTCTTTTTTGTGCTGCCTTTATTTTTATTTTGTTTTGTTTTTTTCTTTATATTTTTTTTATTTTCATTAATATCTGCGCTGTTTGCTTGCCTTTTTCTTGCTTTGCTTTTCACGACGGCAGCGGCAGCAGCAGCGGCGGCAACAACACAACGTCAGAAGCAACTGCGACGCCGACGTCGCCGTCGACTGCACGACGTTTTTGTGCGCTGTGTAAAGCGAAAAAAATTCATTTTCAGTTGACGCTTTTGTGTGGGTGTGCGTGGCACGCAAAAAAAAAAACAGCAGCGGCAATACACAATTTAGAAAAAATTAATACTTTTGCAATAAACAAATACTTTACAAGTCGCAAGAAATTTGCGCATAAAACTTAATTTGCTGCCATCTTGACCGCCAGCTTGTTGAGCGTAAGTTAGTTTGGCCTCTGTGCCTGTGCGTGTGTCCCTGTGTATGTGTGTGAGTGTGACACTTGCAATTAGCAAAGCTCTCAAAATCAGCTGCAACTCTACTCTAACCGCCCCAATTCCGCTCTCTCGCTCTCATTGTACGCAGGTGGATCTGATATTCAACGAGGAGGGCTCCTGCCCGCTGTGCAACAAAACGTTCTCGCGCAAATCCTCGCTCATGACGCACATACGCAATCATTCGGCTGAGCGCAAGTTTGTGTGCAGCTTCTGCCACAAAGGTGAGTACAACAACAACAGCAATTGAAGCTGAGCCCAAAGCTTTATTCAAATCAAAACATACGGTGTCCATTCAATATATGTAAAAGCCAAATCGTGTGCAACACTATTCAAAGCACTTTCAACTTGTTAATAAATTAAGGAAGCTCATATATGTACATAAGTATGTACATAGTACAAAATATGTGTATGTATGAGAGTGCGTATCTATGCATGTACATATGTATATAACTATATGGATCACAAAATGTTATGATTAAAGTTATATAATTAAAATTAAATTATTCGTTTCAATTTCAAGTTGTGCCGATAAGCATATTCACATAAAAATAGCTTACTTTTAAATAATAAAAAAAAAAATATATTAAAAATAATAATAATAAGAAGAAAAATATAAAAAGAAAATGAAAGATAAATTAAATATATATTTAAAAAAATAAAAAAGTTCAATTAAAACAAAAATAGAAATATTAACAAAATTTTCAAAATGAATAAAAAAATAAAATATAAAAAGAAATAACAAAATAAATTAAATAATTTTTTTTTTAAATTAAATAAATAAGCAAAATAATTATTTTTAAATAAATAAATAAAAAATAATTGAAAAAATTAAATAAACTATACAAAATAAGAAAAAATAAATAAATTTAAAAAATAACCTTAAAAAATATTATAGGTTTAGAATGTCTTATATCAGGCTACTCAACATAAAATGAAACACATAGAAATAATAAAATAATATAATGTGTACAATAACTTCTATCCGACTGTTTAATATAAAATAAAATAAATAATATATGGATATATATAATAATTAAATAAAACACTCTGAACTTCCATATAACTTCCATCAGACTATGTGATATGTCTAGCAAACTACAATTAAAAAGTTTCCCTTAAGTGAGCGTTCACTGTAGTATATTTCATGTACATACATATGTTAGAGAACAGCAATAATATCTCGCTCTCTCCCTCTCTCTCTCACTCTCTTGCTCTCCCGCTGAATAGGCTTCACGCAAGCTGCCAATTTGCGCAATCACGAACGCATACACACGAACGATCGACCCTATCAGTGCGTGGACTGTGGCAAGACCTTCACTCAAATCACAAATCTTAATAATCATCGACGCCTCCACACCGGCGAACGCCCCTTTGTGTGCAATGAGCCCGAGTGTGGACGCAGCTTTGCCCAGGTGCGTAGCCTACCCAGGAGCTATTGTTAGAGTCTTAACTTTATTCTTGTTTGCCTTTGCAGGTGACCAATTTGAACAATCACATGAAGTCGCATCACAAAGTTCAGCAGTACTGCTGCAACGTGTGCAGCAAGAAGTTCACTCAGGTGACCTCATTGAACCAACACCTGCAGGCGCACGCCGGCGTCACCGGTTACTATTGTCCGCGCTGTCCGGAGAAGAACTTCAAACTGCAGTCGCAGCTGCACACGCATATGAAAACACACGGTCTGGCCTTTCCCTATGAGTGCAGTAAATGCGACGAGAAGTTTCTGCAGCAATCGCACCTGGATCAGCATCTGAAGATGCACGACGAGTTCAAGTTCAAATGCGACATTTGCCCCAGCAGCTTTAATCAGGAGTCGTTGCTCAAGAAGCATGTGCAGCGCCATGTGGAGGGTCGCTATCTGAACTGCCCGGTGGCCAACTGTGCCGAATCCTTTGCGGTGCGACAGCATCTATCCAAACATTTGCTCACCAATCATTCGCACCACGAGCTGCCGCCGCCGAAGCGCTCCAAGAAGACGATCACGCTGCAGTCGCCCCAACAGCCGCTGGCGATGATCGGGCAGCCGCTATCGCTGCAGCATACGACGGGGCAGCGTAAGTGTCAATCAAATGACATTTGAATACGCTGAATAATAGATATTCAAATTACTTTAAATTATTTCTTTGATTTCCGCAGGTGGCAGACCGCCCAAAAACAAGAACAAGACCTCACTGGCAGCCACGGCCATTAAAATAGAGATCAATGAGCCGTTGCATAGCCAGCACATCATCAGCAGTGCCAGCGGCCTCTCAATACACCAGCAGATCAATCAGCACATGCAACAGCAACAACAGCAGCAGCAGCAACAGCAGCAGCAGCAGCAGCAGCAACAACAGCAACAGCAGCAGCAGCAACAGCAGCACCTTCATCTGCCCATGGGTCAGGCGGTCAAGGCGCGCTTTATACCCACTAAATAGAAATTAGTTAGACGCGGCGTGCGTGAGCGAGATAAAAAGAGAAGAAAGAAAGCGAACGAGTGAGAGAGAGATAAACAGAGATACCGATGTGGCTAGCTACTCAGTGGCGTTTTCGATCGATCTGGCGTGACTTCACGCCCTTCCCCTGCTCCTAACCTTACCCAGCCCCAGCCCCAACCCCAGCTCAGCTCTAGAAATAGTTAAAAAAGAAGAAACAAGTTATGAACAAAATGCATCACATATCCTTCAAGCACATACATAGACATTCATATATACACGCAATCATACAATACATAAGCAATATGCAAAGTACGTTAGCCGATAACCGATAACTAATAGAGACAAAAACCGATAACCGAGTTAATTAACTGCACAAGTGATGGCACTCCTGCCCACACACACCCATACACAGACGCCATCTGGCGGCGGCGGCGCGCAACGGCTGAGGCTGCTGGTTCGGTTTAGTCGGCTCTTGTGCCTATTGCGGCTGTCAGCTGGACGCCTGCGCCCAGCGCCTGTTCCGTCACTTAAACAAAACCAAAAAATTTAAAACAAGAATCAAAGCAATATATAAGCAAAGCGAACTTTAATAAATTTATACATACATACATACATGCACACATCATCAGGCAGCAGAGTTTATAGGGCAGTACCAGACGAGCCGAGACGTAACGTATCGGCGCACGCATCGTCACGTCATATAACGTAACGTAACGTTAAGAAACAACAAACAACTGTAACTTAAATCGAATTAAAATCTACTAATTAAGTGTAAAGATAAAACAAGCAAGGCAAAACAGAAGTGCATAAACAAATTCAAATTGACAAAAGAAAACCACACAAAAATACAAAAAAAAGAAAGTAAAAACGAAAAATACTTACAATTACAAGTAATTATATATAAATAAATCCATTTAATTTGATATGTATTTTAAGCAATTAGTTTAAGTGTTTTTATTTTTTTTTTTTAATAAAACTTAAAGAAAGTACGATAAGTCAGCCAAGTGTTTCCTTCTGCATGCCGAGCCAAATTAATGGAAAGTCTATTTTCCATTTTGGGAATTTCAATTTCATGGAAATCTTAAATTTCTGAAGTTTTTGACTCCTTTTTACTCAGGTCGCTTAAGAAAAACTTTTTTTTTTAAATTTTTATTAAATTATTACTACACGTAATTTTATTTTTTTTTTTTGAGTCACATTTATATTTTGTGTAATTATTTTAATTTGTTGTAATTAAAATTTATATTTTTTTATATTAATGTTTTTTTAAGATTTACAGAGGGTTTTTTTGCACAGTCAACTGAAATAGTTTTTGTTGTTATAGTGCAACAATATGCTGTTGTCATTAAGCTTGATCTATAGAAGTACAATGATAACGGAACACATGACAAAGAAGAAAGCAAGTGAGCTGATAATTAAGGGTAGTCAAAGTATTCACACAAAGCGAGCTAACTTGATTTGGCTTAAGTCTATTGTATTACAATGGAATTAACTAACAAAGAAGTTATAGGTTGAAACGCGAACGGGGATCTAGTTTAAGTTTGGCCTTCCTTGGATTTACCTATATCGCTTAAGCATAGATGGAGCTTTAATTATATAATTATATATATATATATTTTATAAATATCGTAATATATTCTCATTTAAGATTTTCATTACTTTCATATTTTAATATTTTTTTCTTATATATATATTTTTTTATAATTATTTATAATTTATTTAAATTTAAATAATTATTTTTATAATTAAATATATTATTTTAAGAACTATTTTTAATTTTTTACATAAGTTCTTTCTAAGAAACTCAATCATAGATATTTTAAAATAATTATTTTTTTTTTTTTGTATTTTAAGATTTGCAATATTTTTGCTCGTAATATTAGATGCAATTGGAAACCTAGGAATAAAAGCTTGTTTCTGGGGTTTTTTGGTATATAACTAAATAAAAATTTAAAAAGGTGGAAGGAAAAGATATTGAGCATCTTACAAATAGAATATATTAGGATCGTAACACAAGATTCTATAGCTCCTCTCATAGGACTGATCAGATTAGCAGCGATAGTATGGAAAACCTTGTTAGTTTTCAAGTTTTTCATTTGGTATATGAGCAAAATTGGATAAGTATCGTTCCGCTATATCATACATTAGTTTCTCTTATTTGAATATATATATTAATATCTAAAGTTCTAGCCTAACTATGTTACGTGCAAGGCCTACTGTATGCCATATATCAGGCTCATTCCTTAGAATGGCCCAATTTAAATAATTATTTTAAATCATATATATAAATAAACTTAGGACAGTCAATAGAAGATAACATATCTAAGACTAGCTGGCCTGCAGGCTGGCCAGGCGTATGTCAAACTCCTCCTTGTGCTCGTTCTTGAGATAGCGACGCATGCCATGCAACAGGTACCGCAGCTTGGGTGCACCCAGCACATCCAGGAGCAGCACCATGAGCACATCGAAGCAATCATCGCCGCCTGTCTTGTAAGCCAGCAGCGCCTTGCCGAAGCTGCGAAACTTTTCGCTGTCCACGACGCTGCGCACCTGCGAAGGAAAAGATGTGAGTTGAATCTCTAGAGAGAGAGAGAGAGACAGATAGAGAGACAAACCTCCCGCAGAAAGTCAGCGCGTGATTCAGGCGCTTCCCTAAGCGGGCATTCAACTGACTTTGCAGAGCAAGAGTTGTTGCTGTTGCTGCTGCTGGTAGTGTTGATGCTACTGCTGAAGCTGGTGTCCGGTTCCGTCTTGACCAGATCGTTGTTGATCAGCTTGTAGCGCTTCTTGCCACTCGTGAAGGCCTCGTTGGCCGTGGGTGAGCTGCGCTCGCGCTTGTGTATCTTGACTAGATCCGTGCTATTGAAGTCGATGCTCTGTGTGGGTCAAGCAAACTTGTTTTTAGGCTAAGTACATAGGGAATTTCTATAGTCTCATCTACCGTCACATTTGAGTTGAGTCGACTCATGAAGTCCATGGCATTGGGCGCCGTTTGTAGCTGATTGACGCAGCCAGCTGCACTGACATAATCCGCTGGCGTCCAGCTCTTGATGGAGTTGGCCATTTCGGCTTTGCTGCAAGCAACAACAACAACAATGAAGATAACTCAACAGAGTTTGGTTTAGAAAACTTACGCTGCCTGCTCGCTGGCCAGCTGGAATTTGTTGCCTCCAGAGCCGGGCTCGCGCTTGATTTGGGTATTGCTGTTGTAGCTGGACGCCTGCGTCGGCTGCTCCTCTTTGCAGACGCTCTGCAGCAGCGGCTCCACGACGCGCTCCTCGGGCTGCACCATCTGTTGGCATCAAGATTACATTTATTATCATATACATAAAGATCTGGAGCAGCTCTAACCGTTTGCTCTGCATGCTTGAAGAACTGCCGCAGCTCGCGCACAATGGGGCCAAAGGGCGAGGACTGGGGACGTACGCCCAAATGGCCACGTATCCATTTGGACAGCTGCTGCACCTGCGACGCATCCTGGAATCGCGCGTCACACAGCAGAATCGCACCATAGTCGTGCCGATGTCGGATGACGCGTCCAATGGCCTGGTTGACAGCACGCGTCGCATCCAGATTGTACCACTCCTGGCCGCTGAGTAGCTGGTTCTCTTTGGTGCGATTTGTCTCCAGATAGCGACGCTTCAGTATCACCTTCGGGTCCTTCAGGGGCGGAAAGGGCAGGCCGGTTATGATCACGGCGCGGCCATTGCGATCGGCAAAGTCCAAGCCCTCGGACACCTTGCCGCGACAGACGGCCATGAAGCAGGCGCCCTTCGAGTCGCGTATCGCCTGGTAGAACTCCTCCATGGTGCTAGTGAACTGATCCTTGCCGCGCGGCTCCAAGAAGATCGGCTTACGACTCGAGATGTCCGCCCACAAGCCGCTCGCCTGCCAAGCGTCCACGCACTGATTCAACATGGGATACGAGGGGAAGAACACCAACAACCCATCCGGCACAATCCGCGACACATTCAGAATCGTCTGGCCCAGCGAGCTGATGTACTTTGGATTGTCGCTGTGAATCGAGTGGATGAGAGTAGTTATTAATAACTGTTAATGATGTATGAAGTATCATGATATAATATATATATATATATATATATATATATATATATATATATATATATATAGGCAGATAGTATACCTTTGAATAGTATCTATATATATAGTACATCTATGAAGTAGTATCTATATATAGTCTATCTATTGGCATACGACTAGCTTGTTTAGCTTCTATATCTATTGCTTATCTTATCTTCAAGTTTATATCTAATGTTGGGAGCATGATGAAAGGAATTTGGAATATAGCCGCTAATCCGAATGACTATTCCCTTGAGGTACATTCCGTTACAATCATTATCATAATAATATATATCTTAGTTTTAACAGTTCTACAAAGAGCTAGCTAGGGCTTAAACATTTAAGCTAATTTGGCTATTTTTCCGTCAGTTTTGGCCTTGTAATATAGCGACTGGCGGGAATTGTAGCCATATTGAATCATTAAATGTTTCATTCTTGAAGCGTTGGCTTCACTCAATCAATCGAGCTTAATCTTCAAAATGCATATTGTTGTTAAAGATGTGATTTTACTTAAAATCTAACACTTCATGTGGAGTATAATATATTTTTATAAATTATATATATATCATATTATATAAATTTGCGGCTATTTTTGACTAGTTTGTCTGGCTTGTCGAAGCACTGTACAGTTAGCAGCGCCGGTCCTCAATGCACCACTGACCTATGACAGTAGGAAATCTATTAGCTTTTTATTTCTATATAAGTTCTTAGTCATTTTAATTGGCTTTTAGGAGTCTTATTATTAGTTCATTTCCTTACCAACTTTTTTGGAATTTTTGTTTTGGTTTTTTCTTTAGACTATTGGCTATATTTATATGGGCTTGTTGCTCCATTGGCCACTTTTATGGGCTACCTACTCTATTAGCTAGATTTTTTTATTAGTCACTCTATTATCTACTTTTTTCAGACTATTTTTCTTTTAGCCATTTCATTAGCTACTCACTCCATTAGCTCCTTATAGCCACCTACTCTATAAACTACTTTCATAAGCCGCGCATCAAATCGCATTAGTCTATTGGCAACTTTCATTTGCATCACATTAGCCTAGGCTTTCATTAGCTCCACAACTCAAGCCCTTAGCTACGTCTCCAATTTTATTTGCAGCTTATCTGTCCGCTTCTTCTTTTCGTGTACTAACCGATTCTTATAGTTGGATATGAGCTGCTCGCGGTCGGGACCAGTGCCGATGATCTTCACGTAGACCTGCGACTGGTCCACTATGTGCGGGTTCTCCAGATGCTGGGCGACGGGTATGGCCAGCTCGGCAATAAGCGGTCTGAGGGGCGCCAGTGTGCCGCTGGTCAGGATGACGCTGCGCACTTGGGTGTTGAGCAGCTGCTCCATGCCAAAGCCCGGATTGAAGCACCAGAAATTGATAATCTTCGCCGTCTTGGAGGCGGTGGTCGCTGCATTGCTGCCCTTGCCCAGCCAGCCGGTTTGCTTGATGCTGCTGTTGGCCGCTGGCTTTGACTGCTTGTTATCCTCGATCTGGACGTGGACCTTGAAGCTGCGATGCACCTTGGCCATGACGTCCTCTTTGTTGGCGAAGACGATGTTCAGCAGGTCGCTGAGCACCATGAAGCTGCCACCCTTGCGCAGCATCGAGTTCTGCGAGGCGACCATGAGGTACTGCACCAGCTTGTCCAGCAGGGCAACAATCGTGGCACAGTTGCCATAGGTGAACTGCAATTGGGAGTCGGCATTAGCATTGGGTTCCCATATACCGGATTAACTTACATTTGCTTTGCCGAGCAGCTCATAGATGTGGGCAGCTGGATAGGTGGTTCCTTCGACTTGGTTCTCGACGACGACGGCATCGACTGACTTCTCTAGCTCCAGCAGCATCTCCTTGAGCAGCGTCAGATCGTCCAGAGTGAAGTCTTTGGGTTCCTCGGGACCGCCTGAGTCCTGTGAGTCGGCGCTGGTGAAGATTTTCATGATGTGGGTGACATCCTCGATGGCCATGGCCACATCGGAGGAGCGTATCTGCACCGAGGCGGACTCCTCGCAGATCTTCTCGATGTTATGCGCCTCGTCCAGGATCACAATCGTGTTGCTAAGCTCAATCTTGTTGGCCTTGCGGGCTTTTGGGTCCAGCAGGTAGTTGTAGGGCATGAAGGTGATGTCTGCACTGCTGACCAGCTCCTTGGAGGCGTAATATGGGCACATCTTCAGCCGCTGCCCCACCTTGATCAGGTCTTCGATGTCCATGATGCTGGGTCCACGGAAGTCGGGATGATCCTTCTTGGACTCGACGCGCAGCTGGAAAGAGCACGTCTTTGAGTGCACTTTCAGCTTGCACATGTTCACCTTGTTCGCGTTTCCCTGCTCCTTCATCACGTCCGGGTGTATGCAGAGCTGATCTCGGGATCCCAGCACCACGGAGCGCATGCTGGCGTAGGCGGTGCGCTTCAGCTCCCGCATAGCCTGGGTTAGCTGGGAATGGGTGCGCGACGCATAAATCACCTTGGGCACGCCCCAGTTGTTCGCCTTGCCCATGGCCAAGGCCAAGTCGGATATGGCTCCTGTTCCTGAACCGCCTGTTGCTTGCCTCTGCTGCTGCTCCATTTGCACCTTTTGCATGTTAAGCTGGTGCTCGGATTGGCGTGTGCGTATCCAGGCGAGCGAGGAGCAAAGCAAACTCAAGGTTTTACCCGTGCCGGTCGGCGACTCCAGCACGCCGTTGGTGCCATCGCGCAGGCACATAATCACCTTTTCCATGTAGGCGCGCTGCACCTCATACGGCTCGAATGGAAAATGTACCGGAATTCCGGCAATTATGTTCTCCGGCATTGCACTTAGGTATATCACGTAAACACACAAATATTTATTTATTCCCGCTACTTACCGTCGAGTTCGCGCGCTCACACAAAAAAATTTCACATGTGTTATGCAAACGACCCTGTCTCACTGCCGATTAATATTTGTTGGATTATCGCCTGTGCTGAAAGTCTTATTAGAATATCTAGACGCACATTCACTAACATCATGTAATATTTATGCTTATGGTTCACTTGAGCTTTATTTAAAAATTATATATTTTCGTTAACAATTATATAGTTGATTGCGCTGTTTGTCAAAATCGAGAAAAATTAAAAAAAATAAATAAAATAAATAGTCAAACCAACTCTGTGGCGTTCTGATAAGCACAGCCCCGTCTGCTTATCGATTTATCGATATATACGAAAAATAACAACAATCGCGGCAGCTCAGTTAGTTTTTTACTTTTGAACTGAGAGGTTGGTTGGCCAGCGGCGCCAAAGTAGAAGAAACAGATGCAATAGCAATAGAAAAGGCAGAGGCGACAACTCGGAACGCAGCGAGAGTGACGGCCTCAGTGTGTGTGCGAAACAAACCTACTCGCCTGCTGAGATACTACAAGTAAACATACAAATTGCTGTATACATACATACATGCCACTACTGGTCGTCGTATCGTGGTCGTGTCGTACCGTCGGCTCGACTGTCGGTCGGTCGTTTGCGCCATCGTCGTCGTCGTCGTCATCACAGTCGACAGTCAGTCAGTCAGTTGGCGAGTGGATTGGTTGGTTGGTTGGTTGTATGTTGAGTTGTTGGTTCGTGTACTCGGGTGGCGGGGGCAGCTGCTTGGATGAGCGAGCGCCAAAAGAGAAGAGCAGCGAGCGTGAGAGCGTGCGTGTAAAAGTTGTTTGTGTGCTACGGGCTATGCACCTTAATACAGCTGCACACACATACACATACGTATCACTCGTGTTTGTGTGTGTGTGTGCTTTTCAGCTGTGTGTGAGTGCGTGGCCGTCGGTGTGAGAGAGCGCGCGGCGGAGGTGGTGATAAATATTTGTTGGCACAAAGTAAAAAATAACTGAAAAAAATTGCTCTAAACAACACTCGTTCCCTCTCGAACATCGTAACAGTAACTGAATATTACCGATTAAAAAATTATGCGACTATCTGTTTAGTTAAGTTTAGTTTATTGCCAGCAACTTATAATTAATCGGCTGTGCTCCGCTCTTGCGGACTGAGTTAACCCGACCAGTTAAAGTAGTAGTAGTAAATAGCTGAACTTATGTTTAACCGCTGCGGCTCTCACCACCAATGAAGATGATGATGATGAAGACGATGATGATGATGCTGCTGCATGTGTGCGTGTGTTTGAAAGATAGAATGTGTGTATTGCTGAGGAGCGTGTGACGTTGCGACTCGGCCGTAATTATTGTTCTTGAAGTGATATTAACCCACACCCACAATCAGCTTGGAATCATAGACACACGATAACACTTGAATGTTTGGCGCGCTCTCTACGTAATCGGATGCAACGCTGCAGTCTCGGCGATCGATAGACGATAAACGCATTAATTAGCCCCGCTGCCACATGCAAATTAGTTCTCATTCGTGCTCGTGTTACATTTAAAATTAAGGTCGCTCTAATCATGCCCTCCGCTTCTCACACACACAGACACGGACACACTTAAACAATTACACTTCATTAGTGATCCTTTGTGGCAAGGTCATTGCTCATATCAATGTGATGATGTTGTTATTGCTGTGTTGTTTCTCAATTCAATCACTTGGTAATATAATTTAAAGCCGTTAAATCGCAGCAGCGTGTTTGGGCTGCGTCGTGCCATTCAAAGAGAAAGAAGAAAAAAATATTCCAGGAGTACGTTCAACGTTCGACCCCCCTACATACTCTCTTTGTTGTGTTACCTTGCTGTTTTAGCAGTGTTGCCACCAGCAGCAAATGCTATTGATATCGTTGATTTAAGAACATGGTTCTAGCTTGTGTTAGGGATTAATAATGTATTCAATAATTCGGCGTGACCCATTTGATAATTATATCCACGTGCTTGCCTTTGGTTACTTGCAAACATCTGCTTACATAGTCTATTGTGCATTCTGTTTGATGTCTGGCAACTCTGCGCTGCGCCACTGAGCGTGAATGTAGTACACGCATGTAATACGCTTGCATGTGTTTGTGTATATATATACATCTGTCTGTGCATGTGTGTGTGTGAATGAGTGCTCCTATTCAAATAGAAATTGAGTGCTTTGTACTCGAAACTCAGTCAATTAGTCGCCAGAAGGCGGCGGCAGCGATGACAACGTTAAGTGCAGGCGCGTCGATAAGAGAAAAATATATTTTGTTAGCCGCGCGTCATTTTACATTCCTTTGAAATTCTTTGTACACTGACCTGGTCTGAAATCATATCCAAGACAAGGGGGAGGTTATTTCGTATTGTTATATGTAAGTTTTTTTGTTTATAACAGTTGCGGATCTTTTAGATAATATCCGAATATTTCTCGTCTTTGGCAAGTTGTTGCTGCCAATTAGAGATGCGTGCGTGACCGTGACGTGAAACGATCGTTAAAGGCGATAGTGAAAAATATGTCTGCACACGTGTTTGTGACACGATCTGAGTTATACATATATCTTGGTGTGTGAGATTATGACTCTGCTATGCTTTATATACATATGTATGTATATACAAGTTTGAAAATACATTGTGTTGTGAAGAGAAGGCCGTGATAATACAATACAATTCCTGATACGGGTGTAAATTGTGAAAGCAACAGAAATATGATCATTCATAGGTGTACATACTTAACAATATAAATATGTGTAAATAAATGTATATATGTATATGTGTCTATGTAAATGCGCTCACATACTTATCACTGATCGTGAAACTCACGAGGAATCGATCAATGCCCATCTCTCATGCCAGCAGTGTGAACTCAGCCCAATCACGATCGCATACTAGCCAAAGTGTAGATAGACTTTTATAGAGTAGCCTAAATAACTGGCTGCGGCAGAGGTGCATCGCAGTTGACGGAATGGAGCGTCTTTTCATGTTGTGATAAACGTTGGTTTTTTTTTTTTTTTACTAATATGTTTACATTTTTATTTTACTATTTTATTTGATTTGTTTGTTCCTAGGACTTAAAGAATTGGGGATGATGCTCGTGTAAGACGGCGACTGAAGAGAGAGAGAGTAAAAGAGAACATGCGATCGAGTTTTGAAAATCTCAGTTCGAAACTCTTAGGGCGAAATTAGCACATTTATTGTCCAAATTGTGCGTATTTTTGCTTGCAAGTGTATGTATGTATGTGTGTGTGTGTGCTACAGTTCCGTTTACTTGAGCATTATCACCGCTTGCGAAGGTGATAGACGTATATGTATGTATGTATATGCATATGCGCGTCTCTCTCTCCCTGCCGTAGGTTCGTGTGTGTGTGTGAGTGCGTGTGGATTACAAAATAAACGAAATCGTGTGTGTGTGTGTATTGAGTGTTTATAAGCATACTACACAGTGCGTATGCGCAACATGCTAACTGCAACTGACTGATATTTGTGTTCCTCTGCTCCTTCAAAACATTTTCTTATGTTTGTTTTTTGTGTCTCGTCTCGTTGCAGAACTTGTTGGAACTTCTCAAATCCAAATGTCAGCTGTTTCGCGCAACATGTACTATAAAAGCGGAACAGTGAAACGAAGAAAAAGAGCAAATCGCCTAAGTCCAGGACAACAGGAGGAAGAAGTACGCTGCTAGCAACCACTGAGAAGAGCGCAGCAGCAATATTTTCAAGAGAGCTGTACAACTACAGCATCAACAACAACAACAACACATATACATATACACCAAAATACGAACTACAATAACAACAAGTGTTGAGAAAAGTCATATGCAACAAACAGTAGTTGAAGGAGAACACACAGAGAGAGAGAGAGAGAGGGAGAGAAGAAACCGAACAGGACTCTAGACACACACCCGCAACTACGACTACTCTCACCTACACAGACATACATACATAGGCTCTCTTGCTGGCTCGCTCGCTCGCTCACTATCTCACTCACAAACTGAAGCTCAATTGCGCTCAAATTATCTCATTAAAGCGAAAAAAAACGGTAAATGAAGCTAACATTAAAGGCGATTGCTAATCACTGCGCGTATGTATGTATGTGTTTTTGAGTGATTTCGTTTTCTTAAATTATATATATATATATATATATATATATATATATATATATATATATATATATATATATATATATTTATATATTTATCTTTTTTTTTTTTAAGATTATTTGTAATATATATTTTCGCTTTTGTTCTAGGTAGGCCACAGAGTGCTGGGCGCAACGGAATAGTAGCGGGCGTAAACGTTGGCAGCCATGACAATCATACTCTTCCTGGTGGACACCTCGTCGTCCATGTGCCAGAAGGCGTATGTGAATGGTGTGCAGAAGACATATTTGGACATAGCCAAGGGTGCCGTCGAGACGTTCCTCAAGTACCGTCAACGGACACAGGATTGCCTCGGCGATCGGTATATGCTGCTCACATTCGAGGAACCGCCGGCAAACGTGAAAGCCGGGTGGAAGGAGAATCATGCCACATTCATGAACGAGCTGAAAAATCTGCAGAGTCATGGTCTCACCTCAATGGGTGAATCCCTGCGCAACGCCTTTGACTTGCTCAATTTGAATCGGATGCAATCGGGCATCGATACCTACGGCCAGGGCCGTTGTCCCTTCTATTTGGAGCCCTCGGTCATTATTGTGATTACTGACGGCGGACGGTACTCATATCGCAATGGTGTGCACCAGGAGATCATCTTGCCTCTTAGCAATCAAATTCCTGGCACCAAGTTCACCAAGGAGCCATTCCGGTGGGATCAGCGTCTGTTCTCGCTCGTCCTCCGCATGCCGGGCAACAAGATTGACGAGCGTGTCGACGGCAAGGTGCCGCACGACGATTCGCCCATTGAGCGCATGTGCGAGGTAACTGGCGGTCGGTCATATCGGGTGCGGAGCCACTACGTGCTCAATCAATGCATCGAAAGTCTGGTGCAAAAGGTACAGCCAGGCGTTGTCTTGCAGTTTGAGCCGATGTTGCCCAAGGAGTCGAGCAGCAGCAATAGCAACAGCAGCAGCAGCAGCAGCAGCGGCAACAACAACAGCAGCGGCTCCAGCAGCAGCAATAGTGGCTCCAGCTGTAGTAGCAGCAGCAGCAGTAACAACAACAGCAACAGTAACAGCAATAGTGGCGGCTCCAGCAGCAACAGCTCGACAGCGACGACATCCTCATCGAACGAGCCCACGCCGGACATCGTCTTTCAGCCGATCAAGAAGATGATCTACGTACAGAAGCACATCACACAGAAGACCTTTCCCATCGGCTATTGGCCGCTGCCGGAGCCCTATTGGCCAGATTCGAAGGCAATTACGTTGCCGCCACGTGATGCACATCCCAAGCTGAAGATAATGACGCCCGCCGTCGATGAGCCGCAGCTGGTGCGTAGCTTTCCCGTGGACAAGTACGAGATCGAGGGATGTCCGCTGACGCTTCAGATACTCAACAAGCGCGAGATGAACAAATGCTGGCAGGTGATCGTCACCAACGGGATGCACGGCTTCGAGCTGCCCTTTGGCTACTTGAAGGCTTCGCCCAATTTCAGCCAGGTGCATCTGTACGTGCTGGCGTACAACTATCCGGCCCTGTTGCCCCTGCTACATGACCTCATCCACAAGTACAACATGAGTCCGCCGAATGATCTCATGTATAAGTTCAATGCCTATGTCCGATCCATACCGCCCTATTACTGCCCGTTTTTGCGAAAGGCCTTGGTCAACATCAATGTGCCCTATCAGCTGCTGCAGTTCCTGCTTCCGGAGAACGTAGACAACTATCTGTCGCCAACTATAGCGAATCAATTGAAGCACATCAAGAACACGGCCAAGCAGGATCAGGAGAATCTCTGTTTGAAGGTCTACAAGCAGTTGAAACAACCGAAGCCGCCTTATCGCCAAGTGGAGACGGCCAAGCTGTGTACGGGTGCAGCACTGCGGCGAGATCTGGTGCGGCATCCGCTGCTGCGCGATACGTTTGCCAAGCTCCACTCGGAGATCGAGCCCGTGGAGAACTATACGATCGTGGTGCCACAGCTGACGCATCAGTCGTCCGCGAAGACGTACCGCAACCCGTTCGACATACCCAGGCGGGATCTGGTGGACGAGATAGCGCGCATGCGCGAAACATTTATGCGACCCACGAGTCTGGTGACCAAGGATTCGGGCCACTGTCTGCCCATTGCAGAGATGGGCAACTACCAGGAGTATCTGAAGAACAAGGATATTCCGTTGCGGGAAATCGAGCCGACAAATGTGCGCCAGCACATGTTCGGCAATCCGTACAAAAAGGACAAGCACATGGTCATGGTGGATGAGGCCGATCTCAGCGATGTGGCACCCATGAAGAGCAGCAGCAGTTCGAACGGCGGCAACTCGCCCTCATCCAGCGGCAGCGGTGGTAACTCCAGTGGCATGGGTCCAGTTGGAGGCGGCGGCATGTCCGGCTTGATGCTGGGCGGCGGCAATGGATTGGGCGGACCCATGGGGCCCATCTCCAAGAAACTGGAGAGCACATCACGCGGACGCAAGCGTAAAGCGGGTCCATTACCACGTGCCTTTGAATTCCGTCGGATGTCCGTGGACTCGTTGCGCAGCACTAGCTCCACTCTCAGCTCCTCAGCTGGCGGCTCCTCTAGCAGCAGCGTATCGGAGCTGCTGCTTGATGAGGACAGCAACAGTAGCTTTACCTCCGAGGCGTCCGACAGCAACATCGGCAACAACAGCAACAGCAGCAGCAGTAACAGCAGCATAAACAACAACAGCAACAGCATGAGCAGTGGCAACAGCGATTCCGGCATGTCTGTGGGCTCGAACACGCCCGATCGCATGAGCTTTGATTTTAGCGAGGAGGAGGTCAGCGACCAGGAGATGCCACTCAATGGCTACGTGCACAACTTTATCAATGGCATCACCGACGAAGAGCGCGCCAATGAAGCGGACAATAACTCCAGCGGCAGCAGCAGCAGTAACAGTAACAGGAACAGCAACAGCAGCAGTAACAGTAACAGTAACAGCAATGTTAACAGCAGCAGTAACAGCAGCAGCGTGATTGTGACCAACAACAGCAGCAACAGCACCAGCGTGATTGTTAGCAACATCTCAGTAGCAGCAGCTGCAGCTGCAGCAGCTGCAGCTGCAGCTGTGCCAGATGCGCTGCCGGCAACAGCCAGCAACAGCAGCATCAGCAGCAGCAGCAATAGCAATAGCATAGGAGCAATAGTTACAGCCAGCAATGGTCTGCCTGAGCCAAGCAGTAGCAACAGCAGCAGCAGCAGCAGCAGCAGCATCATGAATCACAGCAGCAGCTTCAACAACGGCAGCAGCAGCAGCCACCACAACAGCAGCTGCAACAGCAGCAGCGGCGTATTCTATGCGCCACTTAATGGGCTCCGGATGCAGCATGCGGCATATAGCAGCAATGTGGGCGCCACGCATACGCCCATGGACAGCCCGCTGCATATGCTGGAGGGGGCAGCGGGCATGCATAAGACTGGGGTAGGCGTGCCAGCAATGGCGCCATTGTTGGTGGTGCCAAACGGCTATCCGAGTCAGCATGCTATGCTGTCGCCGCCGCCAGTAGCAACACCCGCAGCAGCAATAGTAACGCCAGCAGCAACAACAACGACAACAACAGCGGCGGCTGTAACTACCAACAGCAGCACGACAACAACAACAACAGCAGTAACATCAACGACTACAACAACACCAATATACTTCAGTCATAATGATATCAATGATGCCTCCGAGATCTCGCGCATATTGCAAACGTGCCACAATGGCAGCAGTAGCAGCACCATCAACACAAGTAGCAGCAGTAGCAGCAACAACAACAATGGCAGCAGCAGCAGCAGCAGCTGCAGCAATAATCATCTATCAAATGGCTTTCGCCTGGAATTGGATCCTATAACATGGAATTGCTTTGATGCATTAAAGCGCACACACGGCAGCAGCCTCGGCAATGCTTGCAGCTCAACAGTCATCTGGGGCAGCTGGGGTCTGGGTATCATAAACAGCGGTAACAACAGCAGCAGCAGCAGCAACCACAACACGAATCATAATCGAACGTACAACAATAGCAGCCCCAAGCTCGAAGTTAAAGTATCACCAACACATGCCAACAGCAACAGCAACAGCAACAGCAGTAGCAGTAGCAGCAGCAGTAGCAGCAGCAGCGGCAGCAACAACAACAACAACAGCAGCAACATCAACAACGCCAGCAGCAGCAACATCAACAACGCCAGCAGCAGCAACATCAACAACGCCAGCAGCAGCAGCAACAACAACAACAACATCACCACCAACACCAGCACCAACAACACCAGCAGTGCCACTACCACCACCATTACCAACAACAACAGCAATTGCTCCAACGACGTCGGCGATAATCTTAACCCATCGGAACTCGTCGTCCTTAGCGACGATCAGCGTGAAGCGGCACGCAAATATAATATCGAATTGCGTTTGCAGGTCTTTCGGGATATCCGACGACCCGGTCGGGACTATAGCCAGCTGTTGGAGCATTTGAATCTGGTGAGGGGCGATCAGGAGATGAAATCCGACTTTATAGATATGTGCATCAGCGAATCGATGCGCTTCCGGCGACACCAAATGGTCAACAGCATACAGGAGTGGTGGGAGCGCTACCAGCAGCCGCTTGAGGTGACAAAGAGTTAACGTTGGCTGCTCTGAAACTGAGCCTGCGGCAGCAGCAGCAACAACAACAGCAACAACTTCTTGCAACAACATGCAACATGTCTGTGATGTCAACAACAAACAACAACAACACAAAAGCTAAAGCTAAAGCAAACTGAACATCAGTGTTAGGTGGTTAAATTAAGCTATATATATATATATTTACGTATATAGTGGATGGGGAATCTGTTCTAAAATTCTATGACTATTCGCAGCACCGCGCCTGGCTACAACCCGAAGTAATCTATATATATGATATATATATATATATATATATATCATATTTGGTACGTCAATTTCCAAATTTTTAGTGCAAACAGCAACACACATACACAACACACACAACACAACAGAACACACATACATATATTTGTACATAGCGCAATTGTCGTGAGAGTTTTTCTGTATCGTGGGGTTAATATTACTCTATATATATATATACATATATATATGTATAGATAATTGATTTGTACTTTTTGTTTGTTAAGGTTTATATAGGGCTGTATTTATATAGTTCTTAAGCATAAAGAGCAAAAACAAAAGCTAATATCTAAGCATAAAGAACTCTAATTTTAGTCGCATTACGTGTAAAGTTAAGAGAAAAGATGATGAAAAAGATATATATATATATATATAAATAAATATATATATATATATATATATATATATATATATATATATATATATATATATATATATATATATATATATATATGAGTATACAGCAAAGAATTAAAAACAATTTGTAGCGCATAGTTTATATACTTAGTGATTAGTTTATAGTCTATAGCCCAATAACTGTATTAGCCACTTAAGCGAAGAAGATAACATTTCAGTTCAGTTCGTAATGCCCGCTACTAGGAAGGCGGAGAAAATCAAAAACAACAAAAAAAGTTTAAAAGAAATTTATAAAAATTTAAAATTATATAATGTATATATATGTATGCATATAAATATTTATATGTGTATACATATATATATATATATATTGATTATGTAGGCTTTAGGCTTAAGCATAAAATCACATTTAATGTTTATTTTAATTCATTAAAACAAGAAAAGAAACACAAAATATTTTCTATTGTAGTACCGCGTTCAACTTTTAATTCTTAAAAAAAAAAATTTTTTTTTTTTTTTTGTTAATGAGCTTGAAACTCGATTTGTGCGTTAAATTTTTTTTAAAAAAATGATTATGATTAAAGATTTTTTAAGTGTATTTGAATTGTTGTATTTAGCAGAAATTTTAATATATATATATATATTTCTAGGCGAAGTTTCTTTCATAACGTTTTTTTTAACATTTGCTTTAAGTTTGATTTTAGGCTTTAGTTCGTATGCAGCAATTGCAACGTTAACATATACACACACATACACATATATATATATACATACAAACATATAACATATATAAACATATTGAGAAAATGAAAAAAAAAAAAATGTTTGTTTCTTTGAACACTAACATTTTCTTATCGCTACATTTTGATGTGCATTTTGCACACTGTTCGTTGGACAGTTATAAGATTTACCGTTAAAGTGTACGCCATCTTTGTTTTTATTATGCTTGTGTCTTGCTGTTCTCTTTTCTCCATTTGCTTACTAAGCTCTTTTTATTATTTATTTATGTTGACAAAAACATAAGCCAACCCGTATGCCCATATGAATAAAACAAAATTATATGATATAATTGATTCACTAATAATATTTTCCAACAGTTTTCGCGTTTGTTATGAATTCTTGATTTTAGCTGCCTCTCTCATATACACAGACACATTCACACACACAGTCCCGACTCACTGCGGCTGCCCTGTTCACTCAGCGCGCCCATGTATGATATGAATGTGCCCCTGTGCCGTCCCTTACATCTGTCTCTCTCTTCCCCTCATCAACAGCACACGAAATTCCATTGCCGGTGACTTTTTGTTTTCTAGCAGCATTCAAATTTCTAACTTAGATTCGTCCTGTTGCTTTTTGCTACAAAGATTTTCATTTTTCATGCTTTTTTCATATACAGCTTACAGAACTTGAGTATATCTATGTATATATATTAAATGTTTGAGCTTTTATTCGTAAGACAATTAAAACAACCATAAGCAATACACAACTAGCGCTTAAATACTAACGAATTATTAACTCACGGAGTTGTTCAATTAAGTTTGATGCAGTTGCAGTTTCTGCTGATGCTGCTTACACTGTTCGAAATGTCACTTAAAAAACAATCGAATTACAAATACTTGTTTTATTTATCAGAAATCGTCAACAAAAGCCAGCTGATTGTTATCGATACTAGTTCTTTGGCACTAATAAGCTATCGAACATGCCTGTCTTGAGTTGTTTCGAAACTTATTTATCCGATGTATATTTACAGATAGAGTAAAAATAAACCAAATGTGATCTTAATAAATAGTTGCATAGTAAGAATAAGCTTAAATCATATATTTGTTATTGTTTTGCTTGTTCCGCTAGAGGCAAAGCGTTGCCACTTGGTTGCGAGCTACTCACCGTTCAGTTCGATAGTGAACCGGCCACGAGGAACCAACTCATTTGTGTCGTTCAGTTCATCAAGCAGTCACCTAATGGACAAACCCAACACTAGCGCCTGACAGTTAGTTGTTGGGCGAGTGGCAAAGGCAAAGGCGAAAGAGGCGAAAGCAAAAGTGAATTAAGGAAGCGAAGCAAAATGCAAAATTAATGTGCGCTACGCACGTTGTGCCGTTGGCTGTTTAATTGTTAAATCGCAATGCAAACTATAACCAATTGCAGTTGCTAGCCAAAAA
Organism: Drosophila peninsularis; assembly: GCA_035047485.1. Lineage (NCBI taxonomy): Eukaryota > Metazoa > Arthropoda > Insecta > Diptera > Drosophilidae > Drosophila > Drosophila peninsularis. The sequence continues at coordinate 11,661,257 of JAWNPN010000028.1, forward strand.
CACGCACTCACACACACACACACACACTTCAAATTCACTTATCAAACGGCGTGTGATACCGATTTCTGTTGCAGTTGCAAGTTTACTACGATTTGCGAATTTCCGTGTTATTTATTGTTTTTTTTTTTGTAGTTTTGTTTTTTTTTTGTGTGTATGATTTGCGGAAAGTAAAAGTGGCTGCCGTAGCCGCCTGCCGCCTTTGCCTGTGTATGTGTATGCGTATTTGTGTTCGTCGTCTGTATTACATTCATGTTCGTTCGGTTCCGTTTGTGTGTGTGTGCGCGCGCGAATGTTTGTGTGTAAAAAGAAGTTGCAAAAATACAAAAGTTACGCAAAAACATAGCAAAATTGTGTAAAATAACAACAACACCAGCAGCCTGCCAGTGTGTGTGTGTGACTGAGCTTGAGTCTGTGTCTGTGTGTGTGTGTGTGTGGGTGTGCGTAAGTGAGTGTGTGAGCTCTGCTCTGCTCTGCTCGTGGAGCGCAGCGTACCGGCTGCACAGAGATGAGCGAAAACAACGGCACCAGCGGCCCGACCATCACAGCCGCCAATGGACCGCGCGTCGTCACCATCTACAAGACGGAAACTGGCTTCGGCTTTAATGTGCGCGGACAGGTGTCCGAGGGCGGCCAACTGCGCTCAATCAACGGCGAGCTCTACGCTCCGCTGCAGCACGTCAGCGCTGTGCTGGAGAATGGCGCTGCTGAGAAGGCGGGCATCAAGAAAGGCGATCGCATACTCGAGGTGTAAGTAAACCCCCCACTTCCAAGCAAAAGCGAAGCTTCAAGGAAGCTTCTTCATGTTTGACCTGTTTTCCCCGCCCCGCCCCGCACTCCTGAGTGTGAGTGCTAATGTGAGTGAGAGCAAGCGAACGAAGGAGTGACTATAGAACACCCACAAAAAAAAAATCGGCTCCACTCGAACTGAAAAAGAAACTTAAAACTGCCGCTTGGAAGTGTCCTGGAATCAATAAACACGGCTCACTGTTTGTGTGTACATGTGTATGTGTGTGTGTGTGAGAGAGAGAAAGAGGGCTGTTACTGAAATTTGCCATCGTTTGTTGCTGCCTCCTCCTTTTCTGCTTCTTTAGCTGTTGTTGTTTTTGTTATGGCGTAATATTTATGCCATTGTTTGGCTACACTTACATGCACACATTTACACTTGCGCACCTTCCAACACACATACATACACTGACACACACACGCGCCCACAGAGCAAGCTAATTAAAATAGTGCCCTCGCACCCTCTGCTGCTCTCTCACTGTCACTCCATCGCTACGCTCATTTGCTATGCACTCTCAGCTCTCTTTTTTGTTTCTTTTCCTTTCTATTTGTTTTTGTTTTTCAGTTTAAGCTTTTTGTTTTGCATCTTTGACATTTAGTGTTATCGGGGCTCAGCCAAAATGCTATCAATCAAAGCATGTTGCATATAATTGTGTTTTGCGGTCGCCCTCTCTCTTTCTTGCACTCTCCCTGTCTCTGTCGCTCTGTCTCTTTGACAGCTGCGGAAACCTGCGCACAAATTCAATTAATAAATTCAGCTATTTTGTTGCGCGGCGGATAACAACTTAATTATCGTTGGCAACGCACACCCACCCCCGCACCTACCAGGGCCGCCCGAACGCCCAACACCCACCCACCCACCCACTGCACATCACTTTGTCTGCTGTGCGCCACGCGCCCCTCCCCTCCTCCCCTGAGCAAACACACGCCACAAATTGGCAAATGTTTATTTTTCATATAAACTTTTTTCGCACTTTTTGTGCTGCGGCACAGCTGGCATCACGTTGCTGTTGTTGTTGTAGGTTGGGTTGCCCATCATTTGATTATGAACTGTAGCAAGAACAACAATTACAGTTATGATTTGGTGGCACGTGTGCAAACAAAGCAACAGTAATCAGAGCTTCACAAACATAAAATTAAAAAAAAAAAAAATATTTTTGGCTTTATTTTCGCTACGCGCTTAAAATTGCGCTCATTTAATGGTTCATTAACAGTGAGCCAGTTCAATGCAGTTCTTTTGAACTAGACAAATTAATATTTATATCAATAGAAATATCAAAAATACATATACATATGATTCACATTGTTCTGTTTATCCAAATTGAACTAGTTCAGTATAGTTCTTTTGAAGTAAAATTAATATTCAAAGGAATAAAAACATATATTTCTATACATATATGTATATATATATCAAACATATGATACACAACGAAACAAATTTCAATATTAATACAAATATATGTATGGACATATATCACATATGATTCACATTCTTATGATTGTCTACTTTTTTTATCAGCTCACTTTCGGAACTAGTTTCTTTCGGGAACCTGTTTAACCACTTCTATGAGTGCAGCTTTCAAATGGAACAATTCTCGTTATATTTCACTTATTCAAATTATTTATTTTCGATCGTATTCTCCAGGCATATTGTCTGGCAATTGTCGAATTTGGCATTCCCGACTTCGCTACAAATATAAATAAATAATTTATTTTTGCTTTTACTCATTTGGCTTACGTATTATTACTATTTATATGAACATATATAGCTATTTCTGACATGTGTTTGTTTACACTTTGATAATAGTTTGCATTGATATGCGAACATATATAAGTGTATACAATATATATATATATATATATATATAGATTTATTATGAACTCGTATAAATGACGCGGCTTCTAAGCTGTACCTTGATAATGCAAAGTCAGCTTATCTGAGACAATTTTTGTATATATACTAAATTATGTCTATATGTACTATAATGGCTATACATACACATATTTAGAATGTTTAGCTGACCCATCGGTGGTATTTTACTGGCTTTTGTTATTGCAATGTAATTTGATTCTCTTCCGTTTTCATGAATTTAGTTCAGTGTGCCACATAGGCATATATATACATATATATCTATATATGTTTATTTTATGGTCTTAATATCTCAAATTATTGGCAAATGTTTGAATTGTGTGGGAATTGGGTCATTGATTTGCTTTAGCTCATGTTTCCGCTCAGTTTATAGTACTCGAATGTGGACTCTATTGACAAAGCAATTGTTTATAGCACATAAATTGTAATGAAACAATCAAATGATAATGATATTGGCATAATAATGTGTACTAAACACCTCCCTTATACAAGTTATATAGATACATTGTTTGTACCATGGCTTATTTTGTTTGCAACATTACAAATGCTTCTGTTAAGAGCTAGTTCATTAGTTACTCATTATACATATAGATTAATACATTTATATATAAAGGTATACAAATTTATCTTAACTCTTATTTGCTTATTGAATAAAGTTTTCACATATTCAAAGATTTACTTTAGTTCATTTTGATATAAATTTAGCTATGCTAGCCCAGCCCTGTTTTTCTTCAGCCCTGTTTTTGGTTTTTCGTGAGTGTCTCTCACTCATCGTACTTCTTTTCCATTAACTCTCACTCTCGCCCCTTCTCTCTTGCTCTTCCTCTCTCTCTCTCTTTTTCGCTTGCGTTGGCTTCGAGGGGCGTTTTTTCCGTTGTTTTTGTTTTTGGTTTTTCTGTTGCCGGTTGGCAACCGTTAATGCCGCCTCTGCGCTTCCTCCACATCCGACTCTGGTCAGCGTGCTTATCAACGTTACAATTTTGTTTCACAGGCATAAGGTTTGGGGTGTATAGGGGTGTGTGTGTGTATGTGTATTCCATTGTTTATTCAAATACAAAAAAGTACTTTGCACATATTATTCATAGATTGGGCCATAGATACTCGAGGAGCCGTTGCACGCCCCCCTTTACGCCCACCGCCTGCTGTTGCAGCCACTTGGTGGGCGCACTGTTGCAGAGGGTGCCATTGCAGCGCACACAATAGGGATCGTTGGCGGTGCACTCGGGCACCTCGCCGGCGCAGCCACGTACTGTGTAGACCAACTGCAGCCGGCTAACGACGGTGCTCACACACAGCTCGGCAGGGCTGCTGCAGTTGCTCAGCGCCATGGTGCTCGGCAGCTGCATGGCAGCGCAGTCGTCGCCATGCTCCTGCGAGTTGCACCGATAGCAACTGCGCACCGACCAACGGTTGCAGCCATCGCTGCTGCGGCACAGTTGGCATGCCTCGCCGCTGCCAGCCACAAAGGCAGCATCCGCGCAGCCGCGCCGCAGCATTGTATCTGTGGACGGAAATAGCAATGAGAAAAGGAGTAACTGAACGAAAAGCAAGTAATCTAAAGACAATTTGGCAGCACTAAACATAACGGTTAGCCAAAAGCGTTAAGTTGGCTGCGCCTGGCCAATGCAAGTGCAGGGTTGCAAGCACTGAACAAACACTCTCGGGCTTGGCAGATGCTGCCAACTAGTTCGCTGTTGTTATTTTAAAAAATATTTAAGCAGTTAAAATATAATTGTTTATTCAATTTTCTTTCAATTATTTTCTTTGTTTATTCAAACGTTTTATAAACAGAAAAAGAGGAGAATTGAAAGCATTACTAATCAAAATGGTTCATATTTGGAAACTAAAAATATCAGAGTGGTTCATAATTGGAACTCTCTTTTAGAATAACTAATTTTCAGTGGTTCAGTGGTTCAGTTAATCGAAAATAATTAATTAACAGAGTGGTTTATCTTTGGAACTAAAAAGACGCAATACATTATTCTACATTTTGGTTCATATTTGGATCTAAAGAGACTGCTTTCCTCATTGAGTTTAATTTGGAACTAAAAGAATTGCTCAATGGTTCATAACTGGAACTGGTTCACATTGACGCAGCACCTGACTCACCCTAACCTTGCTCGCACGAAAAACAGGCCGTGGTTCCCGGGGCGCACTGTTCGCTCTTCAGAGCATGTCCGCTGCGGCAATTGGGATTGCTGGTGGAGTTGCAGGTGGCGCAGGCAATGTCCTGGCATTGGGCATTGCAATTGTCTCCGTAGCATTCATGCAGCTGGCCGGTGGGGAAGAAGCCCATGGTGGTGGAGCAACCGCGTTGCAGCACCTCCGTCTGGCTGTTCAGGTGCGTGTAGCACCGCTCCCGATGGCCAAGCATCACCTTGTTGACGCACTGTGTCACAGTTGCATTGGACAGTGCACATTTATCCGCCAGCTCCGGCTGCTGTTCGCGCTGGCATTCCGGATTGCCCGACAGCCGATTCGACGTGCACTGCAGGCAGTGGCTCTCGGTGACGGTTAGCTCTGCATTGCAGCCATTGTAGTTGCACTTGAGGCAGACGTGGGGGCAGCCCGTGGGCAGATTGGTGTGCTCACAACCACGCTGCGTATTGCTCAGGTGCAAAATGTTCGTGTAGCAGCGATCCTGCTCCTTGTAAACCGGGCAGGGCAGCAGCAGCTCGGGCCTTGAGCTCACATCGATGCAGGCGGCACCGTTGCACTGGTAGCAGCGCAGACGATCCGCTGGAAATATGTGGCGATTGCAGAGGCTCGTATTGCAGCGATCGCAGGGCTCGGCACAGTATCCGTTCGGATAGAGACGACGCAAGCAGCCTCGGCGAGTCAGGCCCGCCGTAATGGAGGTCACGCACTCATCATTCGACTGGCTGCACTCCTCCACCTCCAGCTGCTGGCCAGGCCGTGTAGCGCACTCCGCATCCTCGGCCGAGTCGCAGGCATAGCATTCCAGGCCAACGGCAGCCAGGAGCAACTGCATCACTGTCAAAGTCCATAACAAGCGCCTTGAGCTTTGCATCTTCTCGCAGCTGGTGCAACTTTTCGACTGCTCAACAAAGAAACCCAAACGATTTGGGCTTAGCCACAATTTCCGATTAGATTAGAGCGATGTCTATCATCAAGTGGTGCGTCCACAATGCTCTTAGCCGCTTCATTGTTCCATTGTTTGATTTGATTTCGTATACTATATTTATGTATATATATATATATATTTTATCTGACTGATCGCACAGATATTTTCATTTGTCTATATTAAAACCTTTCGATGTGTTCCCTAGACTTTAATATCCCCTGCATAGGCTTAACTTGCACGGATTCAATTTAATTTCAAATGTAGGTGTCCGTACACCCGGTAAACCCGGTTTTCTATCTACCAATAACGTTCTATAATATCTCTCATTTCTCTCAATTAACCTCTAGCAAAGTACCCATCTTATTGGTCGTTTCGTAAACCCGCTTTGAACTTACTCTATTTAAGATTTTAGGATTTATCATATAAACTTATGTATTTCCATTCTTCATCTTCACTTCAATATGATTTAAAACAAATTCCCGTGTTATAGATCCGCACATTCGCTTGGGTTTCAGTATGCCTATAACTATGGATGTGGCCTTTATAGTTGCCTCGATTGAAGATGGTCTATTGGAGTATTTCATATTATTTTCTTTTCGTCAAATACTGTAATTTAAATTTAAATAATAAATTGTGAATTCCTTCAGTTCATCCAGTATAATTTCAACAAAATTCCCATATCATCATAAACCCACTTCTCTGTATACCTATAACAGCATGAATGGGATCGATTGATTACTATACGATTTAAAGGAATCTATTATAGTGATATACTTTATAAACTTATATTATTTTCGTTTCTAAAAATTCTTTTGGTTACCATCTGTAATTAGAACCAACTTATCCAATGTATTTTTTTCGGAACAGAATTATTATAAATTGTTAGACTTAGGATGTTGTTTTCTAGTACTTTATTATAGTAGTAGATAAATAACTCGCTTAAACTTTTACTATCTGAAGGCTCGGTTCGTGGGTACTATTTCATATATCTGAAATATACACTCTATATACAGATATATTGTTGTCTATCGCTCTCTCGCTCTTTTATTTCCGTTTGCTTTAATGTAATCTGTTTGTTCAAATTGTTAGTTAAACACAAGCCGCCAGCAGCACACAGCAATCGCCTAATGGAACTCGGGTATAATAAGCTCTAGATACCAATAATTTGGTATGCAGCGGCTCTAGCAGCAAGCACTAGTAAAGCACTCATTAAATTTAGGTTAAGGCATAAAACTATTTCAGGCAAAAGGAATATTTATTTAGCAAGAAACGAAAATGTTTGCACAGGTGTGTGTGTGTGTGTGTGCTTGTTATATTTAAGATATTTTGCTAAGCTTTTTGGTTTTCTGTTTGTGTTGCACTTGCAATTTTGGAATGGTGCACGGTCGGGGCACTGCAATCAATGGGGCTTATGAACTATTTCCATTTCTTGTTGTTCAACGTGTGGCTCGTTAAAGCATTTACGACAACAATGTCATCCATCCATCCATCTCTCCATCCATCCAGCCAAGCAACCCACTCGCCGACAACGACAACAAGAACCGAATAAAGAACGTTAAACATGAACAGAAAAAATACATAAATTCAATAAGCTTAGGGTTGAACTTTAGTTAGTTGTTTTCCATGCCACAAGCGGGGGTATTTCTGTGCTTATGCGCTAGCCTCGGCCATGGGGTATATTGAATAAGTGGGATGTCCTCATGGAATGGAAGAATATGAAAATTGTATTTTGATTTGGAAACCTAAGACAAATTGATATATATTCCAATTACAAAATCTAGTCTTTAAGTTTAAATTTTAAACTCCTTCCTACCACAGTAAAAACTTATATTATACAAATCATATGTGGATTTGCCTATATTTAAGATCACATAAGTTGGAGATGAGAGTTTTCGTATAATAGTTCTTGTAATGTGATCAATTACCTATGATGTCTTGAACACATTTGCTTTTGGATATCAACTCCCTTGATTTCAATTATAAATTAAATCATATAAATTGAGTTCATAGCAACAAATAACAAGAATGAAGCAGAAAAAGAAAGTCCGGGTATCTCCTCAGTCGGGCACTGCCGCCTAGAGTAGTCATACATATATATTGTATAAAATCTGTCGATATTCTTTCAGAGACCCAAATAACTCCATATAGAGTATTAACTTTTTAGATTCCGAACCATACAAAGAACTTTATATATTCTGCAGCATGTTTAGCGCTTGTGGCTTACAAGCTTAACTGTTTAAGCTTCTCTCTCTCTCTCTTGCACTCGCCTCGATTCCCTTTTACTTATTCTCAAACAATTTACAAATAATTGCTAAAGCTTAACGAGCTTAAGCGCTTAAAGTTTATCGATTACAAAATGTGTCAATTCAATTGTGAGCAACTTTAAAAAAAAAAAAAAAAATTTCATTAATTTCTCTTTTACTCAGCTTTTATTTTTTGGTTAACATTCAAATATTGTGAACAGTTCATAAAGTTAAAAGTCAAATAAATTGTTGTTCAATAAAAATATTATTTTTATAAGCAAATTTTTGGTTTTAAGCTGAAAACAAAATAATTAAAATTGCATAACCAAAAGTCTTTCATGGAAAGTTGTAATATTTCTTTAAAAATAACCCTGCTCTTAAGCTTTGATTCCAAAGTAAGAAATGTATCAGAATCATTAATGGGTTTTAAGAGATGGCTGATATAGTTCAAATATTTGGTGTATTATATATATTTTTCTCTTTCCATTACCTACCACATGAAAGTAAGGGTATTCACTCGTCGACCAAGTTGTATTTTGCCTTTTTTGTTTGAATTTATTTAATGCTACCACAAATTTTGTGTTTTTGTGTTATATGTTTCATGTTCTGTTGTTATTCCCATGCTCAACTTGAGGTTGTTGCTGTTGGTGTTGGTCGGGTGGCATATGCCTCAAGAATAATCAATAGATTTGCGTCACTGGATTGGTTTTGGCAGAGGTAGGTGAAAGTGTTCGGTGGTTGGGCCCGCCGGCCCTTGGGTTTAAGCTGATGAGTTTTGTGGTTTCCGGGGCTTGGATTCACGTTTAGATTTGGATTTGGGTTAAGGCTTGGAATTTCTTCTTTTTTTTTTGTTTTTGGCTTAAATTTAGTCAACAAAGGGGGGAAGAGCCGACCATGAGCCCAAAATAAGGGCAACCAAAATAGCAATATTTCCGGAAAAAGCAAATGTGATATAAGGAGAAGGGGATGGATATGGATATTTTCCGTACTAGTAAGAGTTAAATTAAGCCCAGGTGGCAACGTCGTAACAAACAGTTAAACCTGTAGAAGAAGAATGGAGCGAGACGAATATGAAGATTGATTTTAATATATCGTAAATAGTATTCGACTGTGTATTATATAGTATTCGACTGGCTATTTATAAAAATAGTTTCGGAAGATATAATATTTGATAATACAATCTTAGATTTTATATCTAATGGATCTATGTATTAAAAGTCTCTATAATCTATCGTAAAGAAATCGTTAAGATTTATTATATATATATATATATATATATATATATATATATATATATATATATATATATATATATATATATATATATATATATATATATATATAAAAATCTTAACGATTTCTTTACGATAGATTATAGAGACTTTTAATACATAGATCCATTAGATATAAAATCTAAGATTGTATTATCAAATATTATATCTTCCGAAACTACGATATATATAGTAGTTGGTACTTATATATATATATATATATATATATATATATATATATATATATAAGTACCAACTACTAGATATATCATGTTGTTGACCAACGCCAATTGAGCGTTAGATTTGCCTGGGACATTGTTGAAGCTCATCAATTTGATTGACGTTACTTTCATACTCAGTTTATTTAAATTGCTTGAGTTGCTGTGCGAGCTCAGTTGATTAACTAGTAAATCCCAGATCTTAGATAATCATCAATTTAATGTAGTCCAAATCTGCTCAATCCTTAACTTTAGACAATTCTGAATGTCTTGAAAGCATGGAATTTTTATTATTATTTATATTATGACTATTCTTGATCTTATTTTATATTCACATATATGTATTCGAGACTTCTCTATATGTTTTTCTCCTTTTCTCTCTCTCTCTCCATCTTTTCTCTCTTCTTTTCCCTGCCTCTCTCTCTCTCTTTCTCTCTCTCATTCTTTCTTTCTCTCCCTATGGCTTGCTCTCTCCGTGATCTAGTCTGAACTCTCTCCTCCTCACACACTCTCTCTAACACTTTCGCTCCCTCTTAGTGCAGATTTGTTCATTAAGTTAAGTAACATTCCTTGCGGGAATGTTGTAATAATCGTCAAACAATTGTTGTTTAATCAAGAGATTGTTGACAGTAAAAAGGAAGCGAAAATCAAAAAGGATATTCAATTTCTAAAGGGCGATGGAGCTGGTCGTGCAAATTATGAGCGAAGGAGAGGAAGGAAAATTAAAAAGGAAAAGAAATGAAAGGAAAAACTACTAACATGATTGAAATATCGACTAATTGACTGGCAGATACCCTGTCTATTGGTGTGAGCCAAAATCCGTCCTTAAATCTCACAAAATTGTGGTTTCAAAAAGTTTAAAGCAAGAAGCCAACTCGAATTGTGTTCACTTTGGTAAGGCGAACTTCTGTGGACGTGTATGGCTGCATGCTCAGCACTGCAGCGCCATCTACAGCTTACAAAAGTGTTGTAATTCTTTGAACATGTTTACGTTGCCTGTCAAATAGATATATTCTAGTTGGCTGCTGGAACTGGTTTCGTTTCGTGTCTGCGTCTCTCTTCCCTTCTGCGTGTGTGCTGGTCTCCTGCACATTTTCATCTTTGGCTTGAGTTGGGTTAACTTAGTTCATAAAGAAGGTTATATGTTAACTATGTGAGTTACGTGACATAACTAGGCAACGGCCAAGTAACTATGTCAATGTTAACAGCCAGTTTGATAGTTGAGCGAGCCAATGCTTGGCTTCACTTTAAGTTTAACAGCCAGTTAACTTAAACTTTAGATAATTACAATATGAGCTTTAAAGCTTGGCCAGATCAATGCAAGCTAAGCTTAAGCTAACGACGGAACGTGAACTTTACACAGTATCTGACCAGTCGAACACAGCCACAACTCATCTCACATTCATTTAAAAGAAGGCTTAATAAACAGTTTTAAGTTTAACTTCTTGTCAACTTGACCTGAACTTGAAATGAAATTACAGAGTATCTGTATTACACTTGAAATACGCTTTGACAGTAGCTTAAGAATATGGAGCTTAGCTGAAGGAAGCTGCTTGATCAACTTTGAGGAGTATCTGAGTAGTCGTACATAACATAACTTTGACAAGTGGTCGATGGACTTTGACAAGTGTACAGAGTATCTAGCAAGTAGTGCATATGCAGCTGACGCAGTTAGACGTGCACCTATAACACGGATACAAGCATGCTGTGTGTGTATGTGTGTGTATATATGTTTGTCTGATAGGTATGCTTCACTCTGAGTCATGTCATATTG